>BLXT01003753.1:30941-42698 GCA_019648995.1 Plakobranchus ocellatus | reverse complement strand
TTTTTTTTTTTTTTTTTTTGTCTTTTTTTAGTAAGCAAAAATTAAAGCTACGTATCATGTTATCAGATTGAATTACTAGCTATTTCTGTAAATCTATTTCGAAAAACGAAACCGCAAAACCAAGAAAAAACATTTTACGCATTTGAGCCATTTTAGATGTATAATCCAGACTCTTTTTGCAAAGTGAGAACTCAGCACAAGTATTTTTTAAAATCTATCGTCTCAAAATAAAAATGAATATATTCATAAGCTGTATAGTGTGACAAACACAAGATTTTCCCCATGCTAAATCTCGTCTCCTTTCAGAAATGAAACATTCAATAAATAACTCAATGAACTTGCTGATTGGTCAAGTGGTATTCGCTACCAGCTCCCTGGTTCCGCCGACATACCGCGTTTACACTCTCTAGACAATACTGGATTATTGCTCTACAGAGAAACAGGCTTCGGTATTTTCACTTCTACATCTAACAAGGATCTGTCAATTCCTACTAACTAATCCATAATCCTCACTGGTTTTTCTCTGTAAGACCCTACTGCCGATGATGAATAATCGGCTGCTCTATGTTCTGTAGTCCAGCAACCTTTTAATGAAGTTTCGTTGTGGCTTCAGGAAAGATCATTACACAATAAGCCCCTCGGCCCAACTTGGACATTTTATAAGAGACGTTTTTGCCCCGATGTGACAATTTGGTTGCTGTGAATTGAGTCTAGATCTGGATCTAGACACCAGATGGCTAATTTTGTAGTCTGGTGTTGTTTACTTGTAATATTTGGTCAGATTCTGATTAGACGTAGGTTAGACCTATTTTAGCTTTATTGTTTTAGCTCTGTTAACTTTTCTAGATCTAGATATTTTAAAAGGATCTTGAAAGTGTAAGAATAATATTTATAGGAAACTATTAGATCACACCTTGGTGACATGGTAGGTATGTCATGTTTATGTGTAAAGGGAAAAAATAATTGAGACTATTTGATTGGTCAATATTATTTAGCTAACCTTGATTACTTAAATGCGGACATCTACTATGTTCCAGAATTTGTTGTTTATTTCACATTGACCAAGTAATCCTGTGGATTGCATAACTAGTGTTTTTTTTAGAAACTGTGGGCAGTACCTATGAAAGAGAGCGCTGTAAGATTGTTAAGGAGAGCTTGTAGACATCGTTGAAATTTAAACCGCAGATGTATGAGAGTTTGTAGATCGAAAGAATTGTAGAAATTATAGCGCTGTTCTGAAATGGTTCCTGTTCCAATTTCATAAACTGAAGTGTTCTTTAGTCTATTTAAAATAACTTATTGTGACAGGCAATGTCCAATTACATTTATTAGTAAATAGCACAAAGCCATGCGTGGCACAGGAAAAAAGCGAATCCTAACGATTGCTTCTCGAAAATGCTTACGATATTACCTGCAAACATGACATTCTAAATCCTTTTTCGATCTTGATTGTAAAGACAGATCTTTCAACCTTAGTAAGCAAACTCTCTTGATGACCGGCGGTTTAAAATCAGAGTGAATCAAGCGTTTTTTTCTGCGTCTTAACTTCTAGAAACCGATGTTTCTAAAGGTAGCATAATGTCTCCAGCGCCTTCTTTAAAAAGATTACTGCTATTCAAGCCGGTTTCAATACTTTCTCATTTGTGGACTAGTGTTTTTCCTTAGTAGAAGTCAAGCACTTGGGGACATCTAGCGTGTGCTATGCACCTTGTAATATCAATGTGTAGAAGTGCGTTGTCAAGAATTGCTTGTTTTCGAAGACCGCCTGCGACCGTTTCTGTAGGTAAAGTCTTCCCGTTTGCAGTTTCAAATGTTTAAGAAGAGCCAAACCTTTCGGGGTAATTTTTAACATTATGAAAGTCCATTTGTTATGCTACAAACCGTTTTGTTTTTAAAACAAGAGAAAAAAAAACGCATCTAAATGTATTCTTGAACTGTAATCCGGAACAAAATTGGCTACGTGATAAAAAGAGACATGTTAAAATAGCAACTTTCAGAAAAGTATCAAAACTAGATAATAACAATAAACTGAAATCAAAATGGCCAGAGACTGACAAATGACATGATATAGTTGGTTTGCGTGTTGCTTGATTAAGTTGTCTAGAGTGTTGTAGGATGCAGACAGCTTGACTATGGTAGAATGAAGTCGTCTAGATGGATATAGGATCAGGCAGCTAGACTATTGTGGGATACATTCATGTAGATTGTTGTTAGACGCAGATAGCTAGACTGTTGTAGAATAAAGTTGTCTAGATTCTTGTAAGATACAGATAACTTGACTGTTGTAGGATTCATTTGTTTAGATTGTAATAGGATGTAGATATGTTGATAATGATGGGATATGGTTAATTTGACTGTTATAGTATGTAATTAGCTAGGCAGCTAGATTCAGGTAGGATGTAAATAGCAATATTCTTCTGGGATATAGTAAACTTAACTGTTGCAAGGTGAAGCTTGCTTGACTCTTGTAATGTTGGTTGGTTTGAATATTGTGGGGTAATTAACTTGACATATGAAGGATGAGGTTGGATTGACTGTTGTAGGATAATTAAAGTTGTCGTCAAATGTAGCTATCGAGACAATTGTGGATATAGTCAATAGATTATTGTCAGATAAGAATAGCTAGACTCTTATTGGATATAGTTAACTTGACTGGTGTAGAATAGGTTACCTTGAATGCTGTAAGATATATTTACCTTGGCTGCTGAAAAATATAAGTAGCCCAATTTCCTCTTAAATCCCCTGTACCAGGGATAATACTTTTGAACAGAGCGAAAATAGTTTATTCTTCAACAGCCTAAAGCTTATTCCTTCACGGAGTTTATGTTCATAAAATCTTTTTTTTTATTTAATTATTGAATGTCGCATCTAACCAAATTCTTGAATTCGTTCCTCCGTTTAAAAAAAAAATGTTGCTCTTTGCGCGTGTCTCATCCCTTGGACTCATGTTGAAGACAGGGATTCCTGTTCGCGCTGCGCAAGTGCAGACTTTGACACATTTTTTTTTAAACTATGAGTCTCCTCAGAACATCACGTGACTTGGGAATTCGGATGTTCAGAAATGCAAAGAATAAATAATAAAAAATTAGTCTGGTATAAAAAACGTGAAAAATTATAATTAAAACTGTGACAGGCTTAAAAGATGGGCATGCACAGTTCATCATGATTGTCCTTAGAAATCTAATTGATGAATAATAGCTCGTCAAGAAAATAAACAAACACAATTGCTGACAAATGGTAGACTGGATATAGTAACAAACAATCAATCCAAGCTTCTAGTGTTTTGATTATCTTGAAATGTTAGCATTATAGTAAAATTTTGTATAAAAAATAATCTTATCTATGCATCTATGTATTTTTTCACCGACATCCAGCGTTCTGAATCTCTTGAAATCTAATACCATGTGTGTATAGTAAAAGCTTCGGCTTGCTATTATCATTATCTAAGACATGATTATTTTTGTGATACTTCAAGATATTTTACTGTCCTCGACAATCATAACAGAGCTTAATAAGTCAATGAAGATAACCATTGCGGTAGCTGATTATTTTAAAAATTCTTCATTGTAAACCTATAGGTCGGTGGCAGCGGTATGTGTGTGCACTTTTCCCACACATGAAACAGCCTGCTTTGCCGTGTTGAATCATAATTTTGTTGTCAGTGATAAATGAAGAGAACAGATTTTTTGTTTAGTTTTGTCTCCAATAATGTCCGGTCTGCTTAGGATTGTGTTTGAAGTACTTCATCAGCATTATATCAAAAGGAACTAACTGTATGTCCTTATCAGTACGAAAAAATATCATGGATCTTTTTATCAGTGCTTACTGACTAATTTAACTGAATAAAACATAAAGTGGCTATAAGAAATGTATTACTTCAAAATGGAAACAAGCTTATCAAAGAGATAGCGTTTGCCATGATGAGCTGAGTATAGATTACATCAATTAGCATCAGCTTTGATCCATAAACATCTGTGTTGTCTAGCTTTGGATTGTTGTTTCATTCCTTTTTTTTTATTGTTTTATCTTGTATTTATTTCGGAGTCGATAGAGTTAAGTTGCGAGATTAGCTCTTTAAGATAAGCAATTGGCTCTTTGAGAGCTCCAACCCTCTCCAGGGATACTCTGAATGTTGCAGGTTCTCCCACTTTGGCTTATCTAGACATTGCGTTAATTCAGCTTCAGTCATTTCAATGTCATGAATCCAGAGCATCTCTCACTTGAGCTAGTGTTTCATCATCAGATGAGCTGTCACTACGTCAAATTCTTATTTGAGGAAGGAAAACATTATCTTCACTGTTAGTCCTATCTTGTTTTACCTATAGACTACTTGAGGTTGGAGGCCTGTTATCTTGCTTTCTTGACACACTGACATTGTATTTCTTCTGGGAGAGGAAGCGATTTCATCATCACTGTCACTATTAGAAGTCAGAGGGTCGTCACGGTGATCATTCTACAAGCATAAGTCACCGTCTAGTCTGCCATTGGACTCACGAAAATCATGTATTGCCATCGAATCCTGGATGGCAAGATAAAATAAATGGTACAAATACCCATGAATTTCTGATTAGACAACCCATTTAAGAAGGAGAATATTAAGAAATAGATAAGCAAAAATTAACTTTTAAAGTTACCATTTTCAAAACATTGAAATCCACAAAATGTCTCAAATGTGACACAAACTCCACAGGAAAGCTGAATATTCAGTGTATCAGATATAATGATACATGAAAATTTTACGCCATTTAATGCAGCTTGATGTTACAGTCATTGATTAAATTTAGGTGTAGTTCATTAGATTTACATTCTAAATTATCCGAAATAGAAATATAATAAAAAATTATGAACTCATCTAATGCCCATGTTATGCGATATTTTACGTCTAGTTTTGTGGAGCCTCGACTTCTGCAACTATGCGGATTTGAGGAAGTTGAAAAAATATGATCACCGAACGGGAGTGAGAAATTAATGCTTTAGGGGAAAGTACAGGCTTCACTAACTAGTACCTGTACAAGGAGGACACAGTATAGGCTTAATGCTGCGCGTCATATAACTTGCATTGGCCAGTAGAGAGTTTGGTATTTAGAGATAAGCTGGCTGCTGTGCAATATTGTCTGTGAGAACTAGACGTAACGCGCTTAAAACCCGATCTTCACGATTTTCATGTACACTAAAATTTACTGAGTCGAATTTGCATACGTCGTTCTACAATGTTTTAAGCTATTTCAGCTGTTTTAGTGAAAGAACAATACAATGCAGATGTTTGGATTGATCTGTATTGATTTTTAATCCTTTATGACTAGTCCATAGTAGGATATTACAACCGTGTAAAAGGGTCGGTTTTTTTCTTATCCCAATTTTGTTAGAAGTGAGACTGTTATGGTGGATTTTATCCCAGTAATGGCTGGGAAAAATGCATAATTAGGATTGGCATGCATTGAACTTCTTAACAAATCAATCAATTTTTTTTATGCATGAAGGTGTCCAGGTTCTCCTCCCTCATTCTTCACCTCACCCTCTACCTTCAATGTCGATGTTTTTCCCTCTTTCACCATCAATACACTGTAGAACAGCATACATAGTTCGAAATATGTGTCGTTTTAAACTTTGCATTCAAACTGAATAGTACATCTAGGCCTGTAGCTAGACAATTCTAAGACATATATCTCGATTGGTGAGTTGGGACAAAGAAGCGAGCGCTGGGGTCAAGAGTTGAACATTTGGGAATAATCTTCAAGAAACTCACTACATGTGCAACGGTCTTCCTAAACCTAGATTCTTATTTTAGATTCCAATAAATAAATAAATAAATAAGTAAAAACTGACAATAAGTACGATAATGTAAATTGTACAGAGTTCAATAGTAAATTGTTCAGAATTTTCTATCCTAATGCTCAGAACAAGGCCTAGATTTTCTACATTGCCGTGCATATTGTCATTTTTTTCCTAACTTTCTTTTTGTTTTTATGTTTTTTTTCAACACTGTTGCGCCTCATAGGAATATTTTTAATAGGTGTATTTTTTTTTTATTTGCTGAAACGATTTGTGAATGCTTTGCCTTACGTTCATGTTTTTTGGCCTGCAACAATCGTTATTAAATTGTCCTTCATTTATTTAATATTTTACATTGGTGAAGCCTATAGAGCGTACAGTTTGAATGGGTTTTTTTATCACTAATTTACTTTGTTAGTACCGTTTAGTTTTCTGTATATGTCTAGTTGGCAAATGTCTACTTTGTCTTTATTTTATATATCAATTCAGTTGCCATTGCATCCTTTGTATCCTAGATTTTATATTGTTTGTGGTACTTCCCTGGTGCTGATCTTGCCCGTTTATAATTATACCACACCGCAGCAGAAATATTTGAGATGAAATGGAGAAACCGAATCCATTTATAGATCCCTAACAAAGCACATAGGAAAAGGTGTGCAAGTTAGAGATAATATCGGTAAACAATGCTGTAAGCACCATGGCTTGCTCATCCTCAGATTAAAAAAGAATTCGATTTAGACCTCCAAAAGCATACAAAGATCGGAAATAGTGTAAAATAGGCTATTTAAGTGACATTTGTTAGGAAAAGAGCTTATAACCGGGACTAGAGTTAGATCTAGATAGGCTTTTTTTAAATCATTGGTTTGTTCACCCTTTAAAATTGATTGTGGTTTTCCGAGCTATCTCATACTCTTCTATGGGTGCGCGTTGTCCTTTTTGGTTTGCACTCAGATAGGCTTGGTCGGTATGTGAATGAACACAACTATCTTAAAACTTAAGAAGTCAAAAAATGCAATGCTCATTGAATTTTCAAAGGTTCTAAAAGAACAACAGATAGGCTTCTTAGGTAAAAAATTAAATTCAAGAACTTTGAAGACAAATAAACATACTGTGTTGTTCCATCCTTTTTTGAATAAATTTTAAGGTTGATGGCTGTGGTTTTTTTTATTAAACTTGTTCATTTTCCTCAATCATCGGAGCATCTTTAGGATCTTTAAGCCTAGACTATTTTCTTTCCCAGAATGCAGCATTAGTATGGTTTCCTCTTTTCTATTAGTGTGTGAAACAAAGATTTGTGTCCAAAAGCAAGTGAAAAAGTTGGAAAGCAAAGAAAAAAAAAAAGCTTATTTTGGGAATGGTAGAGAGAAAATCGATTTTTTTTTGTCTACAAGTCGAACAATCAATTACCTATCCTGTAAAATCTACAGCTCTACGTTAAGAGTTTTCTCTAGCACTAAATTATCGAATTTCATAAGTTTCAAATATTATAACAATACGTTTATTTTTTATAATACATTTATCGACTTAAGGGCTTTTCTTAGGAGTGGAATTTTAAGATCGCTAACAAATTATCCTATAATCTTCATATAACTTTTTTTTTAAATATAAAAAAAAATTTCCGCAACACAATTCACTTATCTTTTTATTTTTAAAATCCAAAAACGTTTCTTTCATTGATTGCTCACGCTTATGTTCATCTCTCACTCTCTCTCTCTATATATATATATATGTTATATTACTGTACAGGTTTTAAGGCTGCACACGCTGAACACAATGAAGACAAGTTTTATTTCAGTATATCTACATTAATTGTACGAGGCGAGTTCAAGAATTCTTTGGTATATATATATGAAGAATGAACATTGGACTTTGTAACTTGGTACATATAGAGTCACCCTGCACAGCATCACATTTTTGGATAAATATAATAAATTCATGCTTCATCCATAATCACCATTTGAGTAAATTCGAAAAGGAGTTTTGCATTGCCCAAAACCTTTGCTCCTTTTGCTCTCTTGTCAAAAGACGGGGTACCCACAGCGTAGACACTTTATTCATGTTAATATAGTCATGAAGAATCATTTCAACTAACGCTACACTGATTTAGGCTTCACTTGAAAGCTGTTTAGCATTAATTTCTATTGGACTTATGCAATGAGTTTCTTTACTATGGAGATATTGTCTCCAATAATTACCAATAGTGGGGGTCCCTCACGATCTTTATTCATCAACGACATCAAACAAGATTTGAATTTTTTGTACCCTGTACGTCATGATATCACAAGAAGGACATTTTGTCACCATAAACGTAATTCATTTTATTAAAAATTTATTGCTCTTGGATTTTTCTGACAATCTGCATGGTGTGTTTAAATAAATTGTTCATTTCATGATCCGAATTTAATGATCCCACATTGACTCCTTCATTGTCAGACCAAAGTCTTTTTGAATTCCCCTCCTAAGCACACCAAACCTGAGAATAAAGTTTTATAAGGTTTGCCAACAAATTGGCATGATAATTAACAAGAACTTCAACCTTTTTTGCCTATTGCGCCACCAACCTTGCCATAACAGATGGGACAGCTTTGACTACGATGCCAGCCCACCACCGCAATATTGATGAACCAGAGTTAAACTCACGATGAAGATGTTATAGGTACTAAGAGTAAAATTTAAGACCTGAGACAGCTCTCACCACACTTAGCAAGAAACAGGATACGAATACGTGAATAAAAAAAATAACATACATTTTATTTTGTGAATCGACGAGGAAACAATTTTGAAGCAACTATCTACGATTTCCTCAAATCAAAGGCCTTAGTGAAATGATTCAACTTTTTCTTTCTTTTGGCCAGTTCGCTCAACAAGAGCAGACTAACCACGGCATTGCGTCCATAGCGATTCCCTCTCATTTTCGCCAACTCGGGCAAATTATAGCTGTGGCAGCGTTTCTTTCTAAATAGATGTGATTGTCTTCCCTTTAATCGCACATGTATCAAAGACGAAACAGATCGTAAAGACACTCAGGCTCTTTCTTCAGGCCTACATTTTCTGAGTGCACGGAGCCCCGTAGCCGACGCCCCCTTTGTACGTGGGCTAGAGGAGGCCTCTCGCTTGCCTTACTCTTTTTTTGCGTGTTACGATATTGAGCCTAGCCTATGATTTTCACTGCTCATTAGATCTTTTTCTTTTTTTTAAAACGTTTTTGACATTCCTGCGTCAACTGCTAAGATATTTTAAACTTATAAATTATGTTAAATGGAGCTTGATTATGTTTATTGATGATTACTATTAGAAAGCAAACATACATATCTAGATATATGTATGAAAACTGAATCTGCGACTACATATTATAATACACGTATATATATATATATATATATATATATATATATATATATATATATATATATATATATATATTCAAAAAATAAGTTTTAAAATTAAATTGAATTAAGCCAGAAAAAAACACATCTAGATGGTATATTATTTATACACGCATGCATTGCCATTATGTTTATGACTCAAGGACATCACCAAAAAACAGCAAAAAGCGAACATTCTCTCTTGTGCTTAACAGTAAACAGTAAAAAAGTTAAACTAGACTTAGGGTTTATTATTGAACGCACGTCAATTCGAGAGTTCTAGAAAGAACCAGTTTAGGGGAGTTAATTTATGCAAAACGAAGGAGAATTCATTACGTAAACGAACGTGACTCATGTTCTATTTTTAGCCCAGGGGTTTTTTCCTAATGTCTTTTTGAAGACTGCTTTTATGTTATTTTAGGATTATGATGTAATGTTCTAGATCTATATTTTCGAACATTCTGCGCTTGCATTATGGGTATATTTCCAGAAATTTGTAGAGTTTTCTTTTGAAAAAGGTATAAATACCGGGAGAAGATTGGTGAAAGGGAGACACAGAGATATACCAGTATAACACAGAGATCACACAGAGAAGACACAGAGTAGGCAGAAAGTTCATAGAGAGAGTACTCAGAGTTTTTAGAGATCTCAGAGATTATAGAGATTGAAGTAAGATCATTGTATAGCGATTACGCAGATTTTTTAGAGCTAGATCTAGTTTTCTTATCGACGGCCTATGTGAATATTGTTTGATTTGATTTCCTGCTGTTGAGTTAAATAAACTCAGTTTTTTTAGTTCTTCACACAATCTCCAGAGTTCCGTTATTTTTCCAGCTAAGTCTATATAGATCTAAAGAACTCAACGTCCTACATCAGAGGTATTATTAACCTTTTATTTCTGGTGTTCGTGACATGGATCTATATAGCGATGATCAATAAGGAGAAGCAAAAGATAGATATAACACCCTGACTTTAAGTGGCAATTTATCAGCGTCAAACAGTAAACATCTTTTTGTATGATGATCATTAGCAGGAAAAAGTAAAAATCACGTTTTGCAGTATCCTTGAACAGCAGAAAATAAGTACATGTCTTCTATGTGGAGATCAACAAGTAACATCATGATCATCAACAACAAATGGAAATAACTTATTTGTGGGGATCAGAGCGCAGAAAAAAAAGGTAAGTCCGGTCTTGTGGTAATCTTTGAGCAGAAAAAAGTGTCCTGTTTTGCAATATTTAATAAGGGATGGCAAAGGGTAACCCCCCACCTGATCAACATAAGACATTCTTATGTCTAGATGCCCGTAGCTCAACTGATTAGGATGCATTGGACTTTTTTTTTATTGCTTCACTAGAACATTCCCCTCCCAGAGAATGGTTACACATTTTGTTTTTCTTTTTTTTTTTCTTTTTTTTTTAAATTCTGGCCCTATACTTGATGAATGCTAACTTTATTGTTATGAATGGATAAAAGTTTCATAGCTTTGCCTACTTCAACCCCATGTTATGCTTTTCACTTTTCTTATTTGCCTCCTAGAAAAACAGACCTGTTGTTTCCACTATCTCTCACACATGTTGGTCAGTTTTCATATTGGCTGCTGGACAAATACACCTGATGTTTCCACCATCTCTCACACATGTTGGTCAGTTTTCATATTTGACTGCTAGACATAAATACCTATTGTTTCCACCATCTCTCACACATATTGGTCAGTTTTCTGCTTGGTGCTGAATATGTCCACCTGTTGCCTCCTTAGCTCTCACATCTGGCCAGGCCTACTGGGCATTGTCCTGGCGCTCTCTCTCCAGCATCTCCATCACCTTTTTATAAGCTACTGGTGTTTGTTTCACCTGGGAGAAATACAGTTTTAACGCCACGTCTCAGAAAATGGACAACATTAAAATCAAAATCGCAATTCCAGGGGATATGCAAAATTATTTTTTGTTTTAGAAAACTCTGGTTTAGCCATGGTAATTTTTTAGGGAAAAATAATCTAGAAGCCCAAAGTCAATTTGGTTAACCATGATCTCATAATGCCTCAGTGCTATCTTGATCTAATGCCTTTGTTGTCCAATTGATCACAATAAAAGATATTACCCAAATTCTTCAGACTTTTTTTGCTCAAAATTAAATAATCTGATCCCAAGCAAAACATAAAAACCTCCATCCCTACATTCTGCTTATTCAGTGACTTAAAAAAAAAGCAAGGGTATGCAAGGTAGTAAATAATGATAGAAGATAGTTTACAAAATAGCGCTTATTGCATCTCCTTGTAAAACATTTGCGCAGCAGATTTTTGGTCGTTTTTTTAATGTAGTAGATAAATCGAAAAATCTGGCTTAAAAGTGTTCTGATACATGTGGCTTTAATGACTTCTGTTCAGTAATTTTTATATGCAATTTAAAGTTGTTGGGTTTCACTTAGTGAAGCTTCAAGTGGCCCGAGCTCAAACTGAAAAAGATGCAGATACCACAAGATAGCACTGTGGTCTCAACATATATTTAAAATGTATTTGTTTTTTACTCATATGCTATTTAGGTGTCATCAATAACTGATCATTTTTTTTCAAAATACAATTATTCAACAGATTTTAACCTGACTTTGATATGTAAGTATCA
>BLXT01003752.1:992844-1003623 GCA_019648995.1 Plakobranchus ocellatus | reverse complement strand
CGTCAGTGTAACAGGTCATGGACCCCACTTAGGCCACTTTACACATTCATACATACATACATACATACATACATACATACGTACGTACGTACGTACATATCTGAATCAAGATACCTGTGTCTAGTTTTATCGACTACAATACTCAAAGCTCATAGATGCCAATTTTAGGCTCTTTCAACATTTTAAAATAGCAATATACTATTTGCAACTCATATCTTGCATGCCCAGGTTGTCCACGGGTAGAAATCTGTGATTTTGGCTGCTGTTTGGCTGAGGAAAGCAAGAGCATGAAAGTCCCTTACCCAACTCGGGACATGTATCTTGGGGGAAACTCCTGGCTCATGGCACCAGAGGTGAGGCTGATCGAATAGAGCTGTGGATCTAATCTTGTACCATATTGGTTATCTCTAAATGAAATTAAGAGGTTTACATCCAATCTGCATTTTACATAGTATGTTCATAAATGTGAGAAAAAGACAAACGTGTACATGAGGCAAAGTATTGACTTTGCCACTAGCTCAAAGAAATCTCTTATTCTCTCTGACTTATTTTTTTATGTTCTTTCCATCTCTCTCTCTCTCTCTCTTTCTTTGATTCTTCCTCTCTCTCTCTGGCATCCATGCAGTCCTAATCTCCCCCATCTCTTTATTTCTGTCCCTCTAGATCAGCACAGCTGTCCCTGGGCCAAACAGCATCCTGGACTTTGGCAAGTCTGATCTGTGGGCAGTCGGTGCTGTGGCTTATGAGATCCTAGGGGCAGACAACCCATTCTACCCAAGCAGAGACAACTCTCATCGCCAGCTCAGCAGCGGCACATACAAAGAAGTGGATCTCCCACCCTTGCCAGGTATATGTGAACACAGATATGAGTGTGGAAACTGCTTAATTTGATGGGTAGGGAACACAAGTAGTTTTTGACTGTTTTTGACAGGAAAGATAATTCAAAAATTTTTTTTGGACAGTGAATAAAAGCAGAAATTAATTCCACGAACGCTACTGAACAGTGACCCAGTTTGCTTGAATTAAAAGAATGTTTTGTTCCAGTTCAAAGTGTAGACGGCAAAAAGCTGTGATTTTCATCCGTCCTTGGCCTAATAGCTAATGCTTTGATTTGCACCAGACCATCACTCAACTGTTTATTGAGTTTGAAAAACAGGAGTAGCTACAAAGAAACAAGTAGAAAAAGATGAACTCTTTTGCAATAAAGAAAACACTGGAATGAGTTAACAGCAAACCCCCCCAAGAAAGTTTGGTTTTTTAAATTTCTTAAATGTGTAGTTTGTCAAAAGTAGATGTTTTATGGAAAAAAGGAAACGAAAACGTAGAGAGAAGGGTTTTATGTAAGTATTATGTGGAGAGCCCTTTCTCCCCTAAGATATCACCCTAAGAGTCCACCAAAACATTGTGAAGGAACTGTGTGAAAAGTGGAAAATGACTGATGGTATTTTATTCATAACTCTTTTTTTTTTCACAGAAAATCTTTCATTTCTTGTTAACATTTATATTGATATTACATTTGAATAAAAATGAAGCTTTTCTGTATGATTTCAAAATTTGGTGAGCGTTTATGAGCAAAAGGGCTTCCTGCCTTCTGAATTGTTTTCTCTCCTTGTTGTTTATATTTTAATGTTTATTCATAATTGTTGGGAGTCCCATACCCCATACATTTGTGCTTTATTTTGAACTTCTCCCTCCCTCCCCCTCTCCCATTTTCTCCTGGCGAATTGCTATTTATAATCAGCTGGTGTACCAGAAGCCGTGAAAAAGCTGGTGAAAAGTTTACTCTTTAGGAGCCCCAGTAAGGTAAATATGGTGGTTTGTTTGTTTTGAATTGCCAGAGACCTTGTTTTGTTTTCCTTGTCAAGCTTTTGAGAAATTTGTGAGGCTGGCTATGATAAATGTCATCTATAATTTTGTCTTCAGCATTACCATGTTTAGGTACTCTGTATCAGAAGATTAAAAATATGCCAAGCAATAATCATTCTGCATTGTCGAATCTTATTGGCCTTATACCATTTGATTTGTTGCGCATCGATATTTCATTTACAGTGGTTTGTTGTACCTGAAAAGAAAAATTTTGTCTCAGCGTCACAACCAAAACTTTGCAGACATAGCAGCCCAATAGGTTTTACTCAGATTTTGGGTATTTTCATTTAATAGACCCAACCAAATATGGTTTATGACAAAGCTTTATTTTTTGGGTTTAAAAGGACAGAATCAAATCTTTTGACAACAGTTCTGATACTTTCTGGGATTTCTTCTGTGCCTGTGATGAATGGACTTGGGGGGCAAAAAAAAATAATTAATGTTACATTTATCTAACTTGTCTTTTTATGTGTTTTTGTCGCAGCGTCCAACAGCAAGTGTAGCGGCAGCCGTGGCGCAGATGGCAGCTTTGTCAGCCACCTCTGAAGTACATGCTGGTAAATCCGATTTGCCGCCTGAATCAAGATCTCAGGAGAGGAAAGCAGCTGCCGCCGCCACAACCACAAAGGGCAGAGTTCACAAGCGAAACAAAGGTCATGTTATGAACAGGCCTGGACGACAGGTTTTGGTGGCATGTGGCCCATGGTCAGCCACACATCTCTCGACATGTACCTCTGCTGCCTGGTCCAGTAGGGACAGGAAGTGGCTGGACTGGGTCCTCGCACAGGGATTGGCTCTTCTCTGTCAGCTGACCTTTGCTGACCAGTCAAAGCCGTGGGACATGGAATCTGTCATGAATTTTCTCTTCCTGTCGCGCCTCACCTATGCCGACTTCAGAGAAGCTGTGAGGTATTTTTAGGACTCAAGTGCGTCTTGAACACTCATTATGCTGTTGTTGCTTTGAAATATGACTTGTGTATTGCTTCTTTAGAATCTCTAAAAAAGTTTCAACAAATCAACCTTCTTCCCTTTATAAACTACTGCTTTTTGTTTTTTAATTGTTTTGCTACTTGGTCAATAAATGTAAAATTTCCATTTATCAAGACTAGAAATGGTGGTTTTGATGGTTCCAAAATAAATGCTTTTTTTATTCAGTTGGGCTTTTTGTTTCAGATTCTTCTACTCTCAATTTACAGATGTAAGATGGTTAATTTAAAATCAATTAATGCAATCATTTTGTTCTCTGTGTTTTAAATTAAGAGTAATTTTAATAAAGCTTTCATAGAACTAATAGCATAAACATTGCTTCAGCAAGCCAATCGTGCACTGTTAAGAGATATTGGTAGTTTTAGTCTTGCGTAAAAAACAAAATGATCATCTGTTTTTTTGTCCCTCACCAAACACCCACAAATGTTGAATAAGATTTGCCATTTTCGCATTTTTTCGACAAGCTTATTTTTGCAAGCTAGATGAAATGGAAATCGTTATTCTCACTTGAGCAAGTCAAAGCCCTGCTTTGAACATTCGTTTCACTCGTGACTCTCTTTGGTCTCAAGACTTGTCTGTACACCTGTGCACGTTGGTCTTTATATTGTGGTGACAAAATTTTGGCAGACAATTTTATGTACTTAGGCAGATCTTAGCTCCCTTGCATGTACTCATGTAGATATGAAAGTAGAAAACATATTGTGTGCAGGTAAATTATAAAGTCTTAACTGTTTCATGTTATTCTGCTTGTATTGTTTCACACCTTAAGCTCATTTAAAAAATTCTTTGATGCAAAGCTTTTCTACACCAAAAAAAAAAATCATTAGCTTTAATTCACCACTTGATGAGCCTTATTTTGTTCCGCTCAGGTGAAATTTTGATTTTTGAAGGTGACTGGAAGAAAAATATTATCTGGAACTTAGCAGTGTGTTGGCCCAAGTCAAGTGAGTTATAAGTTGATTTTTATATTTCAATATATTGGTATAGCCAGAAAATCCATTCTGTAGGTGTGAACTTTGCTATGGTAAACTTTCAAGGATGATAATTCTTGGACAGGTATGATGGCAAGTTTTGAATTATTAAAAGAAAATTATAATAAAAATAATTAAAAACATTTTTTTTCAAGAATTTGAATTCCTTTTTCTCATGAATTTTGTTTTCTTTCATCGAGTGTTTTTTGCAACATCAAATGCATTTGACAAGTCTTGTCGTAGCTGTTTTAAAATCAAAGCTTAGAAAATGCTTCAGTGCTCCAGAAAGGATTTAAATCAACTCGTTTTTAGCCAGATATTTGCTATGTCAAACATCTTAGAATTTCTCTCTTTTTTTTCCATTTCATTGCTGTCAACAATGGCGTTTCAAAACCAAAACACTCAACAGTCTTTCTTACCGTAACTCCTGTATAAGTATTATGAGCAACTTAGGGGATGTATAAACAATATTAGAACTCGCCAGTTCCTATAGATGGGATGAAGAAGCAGATATCCTAAAAATGTGATGATTTTGTTGGTGTTTCCTATATATGAGACAGTCAATATGCATAGGCATATTAGCTTAAAGTAAAGTATAGCACAATATAAATTACACACTTGTCATTCTTGCTGTAGCACTTTTTGAACCCAAATTCCTCATCAATGATTTTCTAATATGTTGTTCAATCAGAAACAGTTTCGGTTTTTTTTTGGGCTTCAACCATGTGATAGTTTTGCATCACCTGAGATGTATCGTTAGGCATCATTTCTTTAGTGTGCATGTATTGAGTTAGAACCTGTGTAATCAATATTACAGATTTTCCCTTATTTTTTTTTTTTTGAATGAAAACTTTGAGACATAAACCTTTTACTTTATTTAATTAGCATATCTGGCCATGCTATGAGCTGAAATGAAAACTGAATGTATTTGGCATTTGTGCTTTTTTTTTTTAAATGATCATCAAAAATTGTTTTATTTGACTTTAAAAAAAAAAAAAAGTTCAAGGTAAAATTCCTGAACATCTAATATTTTCAATTCTGTATATATTAAGAGATAATGTCCATGTTCTACTTTTGTTGAAAAGGTTCTTAACTGCAATAAATACAGACTTGTTTGCTTTCAGAACTCTCATCCTCTTGACTTTTTATCTAATAGAACGTATGTGTTGAGTATGAATATTTTGTGACTATTTGAGAAGTATGAATAAGATGAAGAAAGTTGAGATTAGAATGCACTCGAAATATGAAATCTAGCATGGGTATTGAGGGTTAATGTATTAAAACAAGAAAAAAGATCATTATTTAATTTTAACAGAGCTTTGTTGATTTATGCATTTGTGACTTAAGTCAGTCATAATAGAGAGGGGAAACATGTGTTGTGCTGTTCTGTCAGTCAAAATTAAATTCTAGCCATTGGTTTTCTCGCTACACATATTAAATTAATTATATGCATTAATCTCATACGAGACACATCCAAATCATTAATCAAAACAGGCCCCTGCCAAAATTAGTCATATAAATTTTGTTTGATTGTTGTTATATTGAATAGAAATCGAGTGGAAGGTTCTAATTAGATACGTATTGCATAAAGCACTGACAAGAACAAAATACATTTTTTTTACTTTAAATGCTTTATTTAAAAAAAAAAAAAATATATATATACATGATCTTCATCAAGTTATATGTCAGAAGTAACAAGCTCATACATGGAGTTTAAAGCTTCAACAATTAATTTACAATAATGTTTGAATGCAACCTGCAATTCATTTGGATTGGTTTTGAGATACAATTCTTTATTGACACACATTCACTTTCACAGTAACAAACAAATGAAAATTAGTACAAAATAATGCTAAAAAAAAAAAACGTTTCTGCTGAATACTGAAGCATAGCTTTATTTTATACATTACAATGCAATGGCATTCCCATGTGTTTTTGCTTTGGACTGCTCAACACCAGATATGGAGTATTGACAGCATATTGCAGTGCAACCATATGAAATCAGGGCTTCTGTCAAAATTAGGTCACAGACAGTTTCTAGTGTCTGCACAGTGTAAGGGTTATTGGACAATAAACAAGGAAATGGGGAGAAAATGAAGTACTACGAATGTGTTTATCAGAACAATGATGAGTATATCACGGACAGAAAAAATGTAACAAAGAATCTCACCTTGAGCAATCACTAATTAAAACCATCAGACAGGCAATTACAATTTGTAGGACAAATTTCCTGCACAAGAGTTTAGAAGAACACTTAAAAACCACTGGAAATATCGCAAGCAAACCAGTAGAGGTTGACAGAGAATATCTTTCAATGAGTCTCAAATCATGGGCATTATTAGAGAATTGTAACTCCAACAGCCTTAAAAGAGGAAATTAAAAAATGACTATGAAATAATCGCCAACATTTGCTTCAGACATGGCACCTGGAGAAGATATTCAAGGACCTAAATCTTTAATATGATGCAAAATCCATTGATGTAACTGGAACAGATTTTCTAGTGAAAAGTGACTGATTTATACTGGGTAGGTTTATTATTGCACTTGTCCAGAGACCAGTGTGAACCAGTGGGATTTCCCATGTCAAATTTTTAAATTCTTTACCACTGCAAGATTCACACAATAAAGTTTCAGCGATTGAAAATATTCAAACTGAAACTTCTCAATCGTTCAGATTGGTCCTGAGACATGTCAATAACTATTGGACCTCAATTTTCATAAGCCTGTAAGCCTGTAGGTCCAACCAATAAATTCGATCAATGCCTGATTTCCACTGGCTGCGTCTGAATTAGTCAATATAATGTAGAAATCCAACAAAGTGAGCCCAGTTGTGGATCGGCATGACTGACTTCAAATAAAAACCGGAAGCAAGAATAAAAACTGCTCACTTCTCTGTGTGTCAAACATTCTCAAGATATGCTCTAAGCTTCCTCCATGTAAAGAAATCATAATTTTTACTTCTATATCTTACGATTTTGTTTTTGATGAAGATCTGCAACTTAACTTATTTTGTGGGACTGCTACACATACCTTAACATACAACATTTCTTAGATAGTTCAGGATCTCATTATTGATTACTTTTACCTCATAGCTGCTGGCAAACTTACCTATATTTCTTTTCCTTTCCAAAAGAAGCTTCACTGAGAGAAGTAAAGCTTTACTAGATCACACAATTGGGATGTAGCTTGCACAAGAACTACCTTGGTTCGGGTTTATTGCTTTTTTAGATTGGCTGCATTAAAATCGGGGATAATCCTGAGAAAACAGGGCAGGTTGGCAGCAATGTTTATCATGAAGAGTTTGGAGCAAGAAACAAGCTCTAGCATTTCCACAAATTAAGAGCACAAAAACAAACTCTTCAGCTGAAAACTGTTCCTCCATATCACTATTATTATTACATTTGAATTCAATTCAGGAATCCTTTTTTTCATTTACAAGTCTTGAATCACCCAATTTCTGCTCTCGATCAGCTTGGCCGAAGAACACTCTGAATCTTGCTGCCGATATCTTCATCCTGGAGGCAACAAAAGTAAGATTTTGGCAAGCCTAAATAATCTTTTACACTACAAAAAAAACCAAACAAATAAAACAACAATTTTGAAACAGAACTAATTCTTCTTTTTGTTGAATTTTCTAAAAAAAAACCATTCCAGTGACCAATAAGAATATTGCAGTTCCATTCATAGTAGTTAGGTTTCTTGTTAAAGTTTAACTTAGGATGCTAGTTGTAGCCATGTAGATTAACGGACAAAAAAAATGACGTGAACCTTTTTGCGACACCCGCAAATATGTTATGGGGGCTTGATGTGCATTTTTCTCTCAGCAAATATTTCAACCACTACAGGGTTCATTTTGCGAAGCAACTGCAATTGTCTGAATTATGTTTAAGATGAGATGAATTTGTTTACTTCATAATTAATAATAAATATAAAAAAAAAATATAAGCCACCTTTAAAAAAAAAATCTCTCAAGTAAGGAATGTTTGGATGAAATAGGGAAGATAATTGAAAATAAAATGATAGTTTTTATCTTTATCTTACTGTTAAATGCACTTTGAGCAAGTGATAAGTAAACAGTCCATTCCTTTGTAGATCTATAAGCTTTCAGTAATGATTATCAATAAAGAAACAAAAGTAGGCCTACAGTTACCACGAATAAAGTGTCAAAAGTGACATTGAATGACCACTAATGTTACAATAAAATGAACATGCTAATTTTCGTTTAATAACATCCAAACAAAGCCTTGCAAATGAGCCAGCCAGAATCTGAATTTGCTTTAGGGCTTTACAATAGGCCTAGCTTTTCATCTAATTATACTACAGAGATAAAATTGCTAGCTAGACTACTTTTCTTGCATGGTGCCATTTTCAGTTCCTAACATAGGAGGAAGGGTACAGCTTTTCAAATCGATTTTTAAAAATATATGTTAATTTTTTGTAACAGCTAATTTGTATATTAAAAAAAAGTTCAACTGAGGCATTCTGAGAGCTGCAGTATTTGGAGCCAGCTTGTCTGAAAATAATTTGAAAATTAGAAGTCACTGTGCTGAATTCGGCACATGAGGTACAGAGAAGGTCAATTCAAAGGCTCAGTCAATTCCTATAAAATTTGAATTGGGAGGTTTTGCTCTATGTTGTTTATTCTTAATCAATGCTATGGTTTTTACTTTTGTACATGTAGTTGAAGTTGGTAAAAGTTACTGTTTTCTCCACACACCTATTGCACTATATGCTAATTTTGCCTGTAACTTTGCAGAGAATGCACTGCACCAACCTGGTGTGACCAAGAAACCAGAAGATTTTTGCTCTCTTCATCCCCTGAGATCTTCACAAGCACAGAATCCCCAACAGTGATTGAGTTGTCCGTGGAAAAAAGGACGGAACTCCTAGGAAATTCTCTGATGAAAAAAAGATAAAATGTTTTGAATAATATCATAGATATAAGCTGAATCAAAGGTTATAAAGTTAATCAAATAGCCTACTACAGATTCGATTTTTTCTTGTAGCTTGAAAAAAAAGTGAGATGAATTAATGGCAAACAAAATAGATTAGGAAAATAACCATGGACCAGCATAAAGTGATACAAAACCGCCATAGGTGCAAGGTGCTTGCCAAATTTGAACTTGCCTATTACTTTGTTTCTCTAGCCATGAAACTATTTCAAAACTACCAAGCCATTAAGCACAAGCTTGAAACATTTCTACAACTGTTTTTAATTTTTTTTTTATAGATAGACAATTCTCTATTGTGTTTGAGGCATTTTCTCAGCACGAAAAATGTGATTCAAGTGAAAAAAACTATACAACTACAAAAAGAAGCTTGCAAGCACCAGACCTTTGCAGGCGCCTGTAGATCCTCTCGGTGAGATCCCCGACTGCTCCATCCTCCTCCAGACAAATGTTACAGGTAAACCTCAGATTGTGCTCCTCCACACCAAGCTCTCTGAATGCTGCCGCAGGCTCGGCCAGGTGCATACGCTGTGCATAAGTACGGGGGTGGGGTGGGGGGAGACAGAGGGGCAGAGAGTTGGCAAACATTTGCTGAGAACTGCAAGAGAATTAGGCTCATAACATCAATAACAATTATTAATATTAATGCTCATCTCTTTTCACTGAAGAAAAAAAGAACAACTAAGACAAACTAAGAGGGAGAAGAAAAAGAGAAAGGTCAACTGCATGATACGTGTGAAAATGCAAACATTTCAAGGAACAGAAAAGGGTAACAAACAGAAAAAAAAAATATCATCCCTGCCTAATGCCATTTCTAAATTTGGAGGGCTGTTTTTCAAAAGACCCTCTGCATGGAAAGAAACAAATACCATACAATTAAATAAATACAACAAATTCAACAACAGCAACAAAAAAGAAATAATAAAAAACAACCAAGATTGTATTTATTTCTGAACTAAAGCAATTAATAAAATCGTATCATCATACACTGCCTTTCATCAGCAAAGCTCCATGTAGAATCCTTAGACGTTTGGGATCTGGCTCCTCTGAATCTTTAGAGAAAACAAAAAACAATGTTGTAATTTGAAAATAAATCCATCAAAGTTTTGACTGTACTAAAGTTTGTATAAATAAGCATCAAAGTGTCATAAACCTGACTTCAAAAAGGAAAAAAAAAAAAAAAAAGAAGGAAGAGATTTCAAAGGAGATGTGTTCAAATTATACATTCCTTTTGCGTTTAAAAGTTCTGAGATATGTTCTATCCGGTATCTTTCTGACAGAAATGGAGGTTTTCACTCTCACAGTGTGAGTTGTCAAGTTTACATGGTCAGTTAAATTCCCAGCTAGTGGGGCTGTTTTTTTTTTTTTTTTTTGATTGTTAATTTTTAAGACACATGTTTTAAGGACAGTCTTGATGATTTGAATATATAAAAAAATCACAATGTTGAGAGTAAGACTTCAATAGCAGTTTTTTTCTGTAAGAAGCTGGAAAATAAAACGCTTGAGAAAAAGTCTTGCAGTTACAGTTTTGTGGATAGAGCAGTCTGTGAAAGGTCATAAAGAGAATCACTAGATAGTGGAGGGGAATGAAATAATTCTGCCCATCAAGAAGAGAGGAAGGACAGGGACCTGAATGAAACAGCCTATACAATTACTGGATAATACTTAAAAGCTAAAAAGGTTCCTCTCTATAAGAGTAAAGCATGCTTAACCATTTCACACCTGGTCGCTTGGCCTCATCTAACCATACCTGGGCTCCAGAGCAAGAGTGATGTAAAACATACATGGAAGCTAATGTGATGGTCACAGGGATCTTCCTTGACCCAGATAATAGTAATCCTATTACAAGTGAAAATCTTTCATCCCTATTTAGCAGTACTACAGGCAGAGGAAACACTAATGGTTTTGAAAGTTGACTGGCAACACAGTTTGGAGGCTTTACCATGGGCAAGCAAAAAAAAAAAAAAATCAAAGTATATGAGTTTTGTTGTAGAAAGATCCCTCCT
>BLXT01003752.1:886338-904064 GCA_019648995.1 Plakobranchus ocellatus | reverse complement strand
ACAACAACAACAACAACAACAACAACAACAACAATAACAACAACAACAACAACAACAATAAGAACAACAACAGCGACAAAAACTAATTGCACTAGTCATCATATATCCACATCAACTTCTCTAACTTGGTGGCGCCTCTGTCGTGTGTTGTCAGGATCGCGAGTATGCAGTGAGACGGGCTTGGCAGTGTTGGCGAGTCAAGTACAGCAGACGATGCGCAGAGAACAAAGTCTCGGCAGACGAGGACAGATACCTTACAGGCCTGGTGCGTATTCACTAATGGAATTATAGCTTTTATCATTATTATATTATGCTATACGAAGCTGTCATCATTGTATTAAATAATTTGATCGAATAGTGGGAATCTTGAAGGTGGAACTTTTTGGCACCAAAATTGCAAACCAGATTTAGAATATTATAGCTTGGTCAAAAGTAATGTTATGGCAGTCCGAGCAAATCAAATTTTGGATATATATTGATTCATAAGCGTTATGTTATAAAATTATGAAATACGCTTTTATATCACATCTCATATTTCTATCTCAATTATGTCAGAATATAATATGCAAGTTTGAAGACGAATGTATTACAATAAATCTGAAAAGCTGCTAAGCAAACAGTAATCTCTGCAACTGCAAACTGAGTCACTTTGGTTGTTTTGCAATAGGATTCAACACAAGGGTCTTGGAAATAAACATACGGGAAACATTAGCAACTCAGTGTTAAGTTAAGGTATACCTCATCCATAGAGCTTTGTTAATGTTTTGCTTTATCCACCACAGATCTTCAAGGAGTGGAGGAAAACGTCCTGTAAGAATATAGCCATGTCCAGCGCTGTTGCCTCAACTAGCCAGTCTTACCTCAAACCTGTCACCTACCTCTCATCATCACAGTCATCATCCCCACAATCATCGTCGTCGTTTACATCGTTGCTGCCCGTACCTGTCTCTTATCAGAAAACATCATTGACTGCCTCATCATCTTCCACATCGCCATCGCTTGCTGCAGAAAAGAACTTTGGTTTTAGAGGGGGGAGGAGAAAACAGAATTGAAGATCTTAAATTGCAAAACAAAAGTTGAAAAGCCAAAAGCCGTGGAAATGTTTTGGTCTATTCTGGTTCTTCGGACTCGTTAGCGTCAATGAGGTCTGCTACAGATAGATTTTTCTGTATCAGACTTTTTTGAACGCTTGATAGAACGGTCCCCGCAGCTTTCAAGGCTCGTTCTCTAATATTGTGCCACTAATGTTGCACTCCAAGGTACAGCTGAATTCGCCTTATAATTATAGAGCTGACCACTGGTCACTTTTATTGTGTCCGGCATGCGCTTCCACTTGGCTGTTTGACTTTTCAGATTGGCTGGGGCAGTCGGGTGGTTGTGGTGAGCAGAAACGCAGGCTCAAGTACAAATGCGATAATATGAAAGCCTTTGAGGTGTCATGACTCTCAGGAGTGTCTGTTCCTTCTCAGCTATCGAGAACAAAGAATGCCTTCGATTGGTTAGATAACAAAATACCAGGAAAGAATTTCACGGAAAGTGGCATCTTCCAGCACAACAATGAGAAAGGGCATCGCTCTGAAAAAAGAAGATTTTTTTGTCATGTAACGCGCATGTTTAAATGTAAAAGCATGATGTGCAAACGGGTCTACACTGGTCAGAATTAAAAATATACAAAAGTGCCAGGTGTGTAACTTCATTTCAAAGCCAACTTTTGAACCACTTTTGAGCGCACTATTATCTTCTTAATAATTACTCCATCCAGTGGTCTGCCAGTTTAAATATCCTTGTAAAAATCTTGTAGAAAGCCTTGCTCTCGTGATTTCAACGTTTTGGGCGTTTCACCGAACTTTTTTTTCCATCTCACCCAGCTGCAATCAATTGGATCCTGGTTGAAAAATTATCGAAATATTTGTTGGTGGCAGTGCCTTAAAATAAGATGCGTGAAAATTGTAAATAGAATAATTGTGTATGTGTGAAATAGTGTTACGGGAAAAAAATGTAAAGGATCCAGCCCGCATATATGTATACTGGGCAGAATATATAATCACTTTTGTTTATATTCGCATTGTAAAACCATTAGCCATCTCTTTTTGCTTCCTGTTGGTCTCCTCTTGCAACACAACGAATACGCAGCGAAATAGGATCAACTTGTCATGTTGGTTTTAATCTTTTCACGTTTGGTTTTTTCCTCTTTGTTGTTTTCAAGCAAAAGATTAGCCTGTACTATTCCTTTCCTTTGAAAGCGAAAGCAGTAAATTTTGCTGTGCCTTATTTCCACAAAATCAAACACACTGACGTACCAGGCACGATGTACGGATTGCCTGGGAGTTCCTGGACCTCATTTTTGTAATACAACACAGAGGAGACCGTTGGAACAAGAAGCTGTAATAGCATCGACAAATTGAAAAAAAAAAGTGTGGGGGAGGGAAGGGGAGGGGGGAGTAAATGCCTGAGCAAGCATGACTAGTAAGGCACAATTTTGATATTATTCACTTCTTTCTATTCTTCAGTAAACTTTAAGACCTACTTTTGGCAATAGACTGATAGAACCTGAAACTCATTCTAGTTCAGAAACAACTACATTAATACATCTGTGTCGACTTTTGTCTGTTGCAACAGCTGTTCTCTTTGATAACTTCATAAAACTACTGCTGCTGACAGGATTAAAATCGTCAATGGTTTTTACAAGTTAACTGTGATATTATTCATTAACCTCCTTGGTGCTTTTTAAAAAAATGATAATCGAAGGCCGATTTCGTTGGTATCTACGCACCAGCCTATCTCAACTTGTGGCACAATAAATTTTATTGAAAGAGAAAAGAACTGGGTGTATGGAGAACTGGTGCAAATGCCGACATGAGATCAGCCTTTAAACAATTGTGATCTTGTAATTAGTACAAAATAAAAATGCATGAATTTGTAATGAGCCCATAATCACAATCTATAAAATGTGTTTTGTACAGAGGACTACTGATAAGTTGATATCCTTGAGGGGTTACAAACAGGATCAGCTTATCCCATTTATCTCTTCATGCATTGCATTGTCTTTAACAATTAACAAAAAACTCCACTAACTTAAAATGTCCCAGACGCGAAAGATGGACTTAAAAGAAGATCAACCTATGCAAGTGTGACTTAGACGAACTTCACTGTAAACATATTTATATAACTACAATTAGTATTAATGAAAGTAGATATTGCTGGACGAGTTATCTATCTTTATCTAGCTCACTTTTTGCCAGCAAGAGTAGTGTGGTGTCTTTATGATTTTGTTTTTCATAGCTTATCTACATAATGAGTGACTTGAGACATACCAGCCCTAGCCTCGCAAAGGGTTTCAAACCTTAAGAGGAGTCTGCTGCAGATTTCAGGGCAAGTTTGCTACCCACGATGTACCACTCCCGTCAAAAAATTACTGGACAGTTTATATGTTATTATATTTAAAAAAAAATGATAATGTATCTGTTTCGTTTTGTCTTTTGCTAATGTAAAGATTTTCTTTATTTATACAATATATTGAGTAATTAAAAATTGCGCATTACTTAATACTCTGTAAACGGAATTGCAGATATTTCTCTAAGAATTTTCCACATGTGCCGTTCATATTTCAGTTTTTAAATAATTAAGTTTATCTTACAATTCTTTTCAGATTTTATTTAAACGGAGAAAGAGAAGATAAACAAATAAAAATTTGCAGAGGAAGAAAGAGAGAGAGAGAGAGAGAGAGAGAGAGAGAGAGAGAGAGAAAGGGAGGGAGAGAGGGAGAAAGAGAGAAACAAAAAGAGAGGGAGAGAGTGAGAAAGATAGAGAGATAGAGCGAGCGAGAGAGAGAAAGATAGAGAGATAGAGCGAGAGACACAGAGAGAGAGAGTGAGAGAGAGAGAGAGAGAGAGAGAGAGAGAGAAAGAGAGAGAGAAAACTATCTTACCATCACTGTCAACAGGACAAACACTGAAAACATAAGAAACACAAGCCAATATTTTCCTAAAACATGTTAAAAATTTTCACAAGAATAACTTGCAAAAGTGAAAAGCATTTAGTCTCATGATTTGTTTTATTGAATAAAACATCCTCGAAGATTTAACAGCAAAGAAATTAAAAAACTTCAATGGAAATTTCCAAATGAAACGGATTCAATCGAATCTAGAATTTAATTTAAAGTATTGCTTTATTAATTTTTGCTCCCCTCTTTCCTCCCGACAGAAGAAGCATTCAAATATTTCATTGGACATCTGTGATAATTCTTAACCACTAGTATTTTAATACTAATTTATTCTGTAAAATTTTTAGTAAAAGCAGCGTTCGATAGCATTAATTTTTAGTCATCAAAAAAAGCTCTATACAATGACTGAATCTAAATTAATGCTCTGAGACTATTTCTTCATGAACTTTAATTTAATTAAATTCTTTTAATTTAATTCTCCAGCATCTTAGCACAGCGGTGCTGTACTTCTACCCAGTTTTCCCATTGCAAAAAGTATTGATGCAATTTCTGGGTGTTATTAAGCACTGGAAATGTTTAAATGCGACTTTCAACTAATTTGGAGCAAGCAGTAGAAAAATATCTCTCTAAGAGTTGTGCCCACAAAATATTTCACCTTCATGCGGGACTGCCTTAATCTCTTCCACCCAATCCAAACAGGTCCCCACTTTTGAAAATCTTTTTGCTTTCTTTCAGCCTGTTAATGGCTAGAATTCCAGAGATTCAGTTTCACTCTCTGCTAAGATACAATGTATTTAAATAGAAATAAGATTTAAATCAACAGACGCTGTCACATTTGAAGCATTCAGATTAGTCTCTGCCACAAGACAAATCTCTTTCAGCTAGGCTTGCTTCATCAATACCACAATAATGATTACACACTGCCTCTGTCCAGCTCAGAAAATCTTGATAAAAAGAAAAAGAAAATCTTTAAAATTTCAGAAAAAATTTGCACCTTGATCTACAATATCAGAATGCAGATAATGTAGCCTTGCTTACTGACACTTAAAAAAAAAGGGGCATCAACTAACTTCAACATGAATTCCAATACGATTGGCAATCTTGATAAAACAGGTGAAAGCTTGGTTGGTAGTGCTATTTTCATACTGGGAATTTATGGAGTTAAAATATTGGTTTCTTACTGCAACTTGATTTTCTGTTTCAAATTTCATTCCTTCAAGTCTGAATCAGCTGTGAACAGAATTGAAACCATAAAATGCACAGGTCATGATATGGAATGCGGAGGGATAAAAAAAATCAACATGTACATCTGGCAAGCTGTGAAGGGTTTAAAATAAATACTCTAAATATAAAGTGGGCTTGAATCTTCCTAAGGTAAAGGGAGAGTTGGGACAAAAGAAATATGATAATTGAGACAACTGTTCCTAAATTAAAGCATTAATCCCTGCCACAAACTGCTTCCTTTTGTGGTGTCTGTGGACAATCGTATTATGATGCTTTGCAACATCTCCTCCCATCATCAATTTGACTGAGACTATTTCTTGCAAAAAAAATCTTCATATTTTACCCATTCCTGCTCAACACCAAGCAAGCCTGAATGAACAAACTGCAGATAAACATTTTTCTCATGTTCAGGTTTGAAAAAAAAAAAAAAACCCAAATAAGTGTTGTCCACTTTATTCTATATAAATGAGCTGTTCCCACCATCTTATGGGTATGAACTGTTTCCCCGTCAAGCCAGTGGTATTCATGTGTGGGATGGATTCAGTCGAAAACAAAGCAAGTGACAACAATATTTATAAGTAATATGATACAACAATATTTGTCACTTCAAATTAACAATTTTTTGCTTACTTTTTCTGAGAATTGCAAAAAGCAAAGTCACACACAAACACCTTTAAAAATTGTGGCCCAAATTTCATTTTGTCCATTTAGTGTTATGGTAAAAAATTTCACCAGAGTTGGTCTGTCTCATTCCCTGAACTTCTCTTAGTTTATAAGGTCCACTTTGTTTGCATTTTATTCTTGTTCGTTGATTTCTCATGGCCAGTTGGAATCATTATGACTTGAGCAGTCTGATGATTTTATGATGATCAATAAATATGACATGTCATGCGTTTGAAATTTTTGATATCTAATAGAGTAATAGTAAAATTTAAAGCTTTAATATCACACACACAATGGTTAAATTAGTTTGAAAAAAGAATGAAAAAAAAAATTAATAATGATTTACTACTTTTATCCTGAAGCATTCTAGCATCCATGAAGATTCAGCAACAGGTGCATATTTGTCAACTGAAATTCAACAACAATTTGATACACAACTTTGTTAAGAGGCACAGTATTCTTATCATATAAAACATTTTCTTGCCATTTTTTAATTACTAAATGTACATAGGTTTAAAAATTTTATCACATTCTCTTGCTTGCCAGTACTATGTGCTTATAGATCTTATGAAAATAAAGTCCTTTGATTGATATGTTAAAAAAAAAAAAACTTATAAAAATCCCCACCAACTCACTTTAATATAAAAAAATATCTCTTTTTTATCACAGTCTACAGATTTGAAACAACTTTGAGAGAAACAACATAAAATGTCTCTCTCTATATATATTTGATGTATACATATTTATATTTCTTATATATGCACATTCATATACAAAAATACTTCTTTAAAAATTAAAAACAAATCATACATAAATTAAATTTGAGCAAGCAAAAAAAAAAACAAAACATGCCCCAATTCTGAGAATATATATCACACTATTTGTGTGGAGCTCCATAAAATGTGAGATATCTTATTCTTTTATTTAAAGTGTTTTAAGATAGAACAGGCCAGAACATGTTTGCCTTCCTCATTATGATAATGACTAGAAATCAATTTCCATTCATAAAAACAATACTCTTTCTAAAGAAAAAAATGGCTTTGGCATTAACCACAAAACACAGCTAAAAAAAGAAAAAAAACAGAAAAAAAGAAAGAAAGAAAAATACAAGATTTCAAAAAGAAATCTGCCTTAGTCTTCAAGACCTCAGAAAGGCAGTATTGCTTCTACTAATTTTGACATGTCACCCTGCGATGTTGGAAGTAGAAGAAGACATCATGAATGATGTCTCTCCGTGATTTGTTCTGCCAGGAGGCAAGTTCCGGCTGCTGCTGCTGGTTGATTACTGCATGCTGGGGGTGAGGGTGCTGGGAACTGGGCTGCCCTGGCCACTGGGAGGTAAGGTGTGCAGATGCACTGGATGAGACAGAAGAAGAGCTTAACCCACTGTTGGCTGGGTGGAAGTTGTTACCGTTACATGGTGTGGGAGACTTGGCTGCAGGGGCTGCTGAGGCCGAGACAGGCCTGCCCTCGGTGAAATCCACAGCACTGACGTTTATAGAGGGAAGGTTCTGCTGCATCCAAGTCAAGAACTTGAGACTAGGAAAATGCACCTGATACAAGATATATATATATATGGATCTAAATAAATACGAATAAGCCATTATTTTCTCTAGCAAAAATTCAAGTTGTTATGTAGATTTGCTTGTCATTGTTTTCAAATGATTTTTTCTGCTAACTGTTATATCATTGTCTTCTTAATAATTAAAATCAGAAGGTTTAGCATCCTTGCCAGATCAAAGTTTCAATACCATGGAATTACCACTGATGTAAATGTATTGGACTTCTGAAGCCTAAAGAAATAGTTGACATGGGGAACAATAAATTTTAACACATGTACAATCAAGCTACAAGAAAAGCAATTTTTATTTGTCAGGTGGAGATGATACTTGTGTGAAAAAAGTTTCTTATTCTAGCACATTTTTTTCTTTTTTAATCATCTACATCTTTGCACAGAATCAACAAACAGGTGTGTATCTGTATACAGTTCCCACCACTTCAGAGTTAATGGAAGAAACAGATTAACAATGATTTTTGTTCGCAAAATGTGATCTGAAACTTACTGATTCTGGTTTCAAGACATTTTTTCATTCCTAAGAACAAAATTGGCTCAACAAAACTGACCTTCTTCTTAAGGCTCTCCATGAAATAGAAATCATCCGAGTGGAACAGGTTCACAGGCAGAGAGAAAGCTCGGGAAATCTGTGTCAAGTGCTCATTCTCATGGATGAGATAGTCGATGTACCTGGTTAGTAAAAGGATAGGCACAATTTAAAAAAAGAAAGATTTAAATTTCCTTTCTTTTAAATAGATGTCCGATGCAAACAACCCTTTTCAACAGGCCTTAATACTTGAACTGCTCTCATTGACACTAAATCATGATTATTCCGAGGCAAAAGCTCAAATTCAATGCAGGACCATAAAGTTTTTGCATCTTTCTTAAGATGGCGTGTAACTTCTATGCCGCTTTGTACACTTTGAATAAAAGATCCAAAATACAAAAACAAAAAAAGAATGAAAATTTTGTAGAGGAAATCATTACTCCAGCCAAAAAGGACTTAAACAAATCAGCCTCACCAGCAAAATATGAAGCTCAAGCAGATATAGATTACATTATTCTGGAACACCAAACAACTGTGAAAGGGCAGAATATCTGAATAATGTTGGTGTGTTAAGAACACTCAAGCAGAGAAATATTTGACCAAGCACTGGATCAGCCTTAACTTAAGGTAAACTTAAATCAGAAGCATTAATCGCAAAATACCGCAGCACATAATTCTAAAATTTAACAATTAACCAAGTAGGAATTGGCAGTTTTTCCATAAAATTTAAGAGATAAAAACTCATGAGATAAAACAAAACTAAAGCAGTGCCATTATTGTAATCAAATTTTCATACTGTGTCACCTATTTCATAAGATACCTGGCAATTGTAAAAAAAAAAAATTATGTCGCCAGAGAAATCCAAGCCTCTCTCAGATCTCCTTGTATGGAGCTACATGCGGACAAAAACTGAGACCCAAGTTAAAAACTGTCTCTTGCACACTATCTTGACTACTAATGTCTTGGTATCTAAGTAAGCTACAACAGTGAATTTTGCAAACATATGTTGCTTAACCACATAAACTGAATCATCATATGCTGGCAAGCATCCAATGGAAAATTAAAGAAAAACAGAAAAATACAGGTGCAGACACCCAAAACAAATCGGAGGATTTCTAAAATTGATTCACTTGTTTCATAAAAATTAAATAGATAAAAAAAAGTCTTTGACTGCATCTGTTTTCCCTTTTGCATCTGTTAAGTGAGTGCAAACAAACATTTTATCCCTAGTGAGCAGATTGCACATTTTCTTTAAATCACAGTTTTGAAACCATAAGTTCACTAGAGCTTGTATTGAATAATTGTCTAATATAAGAGAGAGCCCTGACCACCCCCCCCCCAAATTGCAAAACACTGACCAGGATACAATATGTGAAGCTTTCAGCGAGTGCATGTTGACTGTGGAGACAGGATACAAGTCTTTCAGCATCTTCTTTTCCTCTTTCACATGATAAGGATGACTGTGGTGGCGTGCCTAGTCCACATGTACAATTGTTAAAGTTATAAACAATGTCGATTAAAAAATGTATGTGTATGTGTCAGAGAAAGCAATAGAGACAGTAGTGATAGATAAATAGACAGATAGAGAGAGAGAGAGAGAGAGAGAGAGAGAGAGAGAGAGAGAGAGAGAGAGAGAAAAGAGATGGAGAGGAAAGGGGATAAAGAAAGAGATAGGAGAAATAGATTAAGTGAAAATAGAAAGACGGAAAGAGCAACAGAGGAGGGAGAAAACGTAGTGAAAAAGACGAGAGAGATAGAGATAAGGGACCGCGAGCAAGAGGTCAGAGAGAGAGAGAGAGCAAGAAAAAACTAGAATAGTGTTCATTAACTCTTAGTGTCCGAGGGCCTAAATCCACGTTTGGACGGAGGTGTTTTGGAGAGCCGAGGCAGTTGTCTACATAGACCTAATATAATGTACAATAACTTTTGTACTAATTATCTGATAACAGCATACTACCTATCAAAATAAAGAGTAATAAATGGGCTTTCTGATGGTTATAAATTTGAGTTTTATAAATAGAAATATACACCGTGTTTTGATGACATAATAACTAAAAACTAAAAATAGAACAGAACGGAGATTCAAATTTTTCAGTATATTAGATAATAAACCAAGAACAAGATGTTTGAACAATACATTTTGAGTTGCAGCTGTTGTTTGTCTATTTATGTATCATCACCGAAAAATTCAAGCATTTATATGCAAAAATGAATTTTTTATGATTTTTTTTATATTGTGCGTGTTTACTGGTGTGGTCGCACTTGACAATGCATGTCTTATATTTTATGCTGAGGCATTGACCTGTGTTACCCTTTTTGCTAATCACACACACCAGAATAACGAATTGGCCTAACTAGGATTATAATGATTGTTTTATCAGTATCAAAAATTGATGAATGTTTATGATTTTGATGATGTAATAAGCAAAAAAAATAATAACAGATCTAGAGCAAAATGTGCATGCCTAGGCTACTTTTCAACAAAATTGAAATCAGAAAACTGAAATTTGGGATTTACACCTAAATTTAGATCTAGACTCTAGCCTGTGTTCAATTATATAGATTAGATTATCACAACAAAAAATTTGAAGCAAATGTATGTAATTTTTTTTATGAGTTATTTTTTCAATGTACTTTTGAATGGCTACATTTAGGGCTGTACTTCACACTATCATACTGTGGCATTGGTCTATATCTTGTAAACATTGCAGCTTACAGGTGAATAAAACTGCATTCTCTTATGATTGGATGTCTACTCTGGCACTGTGTTGGTGAAATATATTTTAGGTAGCAGAGGTCGAGGCATAAGAATTATATAAAAAAAAGAAAAGAAAAGAAAAAAAAAAGTATCTAGCTACTTTGGTCTTACCTTTCCAGATATCTGCTAATCCACTTTCTTGGAAAACACATTTTTACACACAGCTTGCACTTATACTTGTTGCATTTAGTCCCAGCAACATTGAAAAATTTGTAAAAAAAAAAAAACCACAACTATCTTCTCAGTTACTTACAATTGCATTACACATATTTACAAGAAAATATTTACATGTGTGACCTTGCCTTCACACAAAGCTTATGGGTGATATTGTTTGTGGCAGGAATTTGGATGCAAATGAGGTTCATTTGGGCATCCCTCGCAATAGAAACGGGTACGTTTCCTTTTATCTGGTGTGCTGCAGACGACACACTGGCGGCAGCGCGTGGGATGCTTGACCAGGATATGTCTACCTTTTATGGAGCGGGCTGGGTTCGGAGCAATTGTGTGGCCTCTTGGTATAGGGTTCTGGATTATAGAGGCAGCAGCCAAGGTGCAAAGTTCAGAAATAATTTTGTCCTTGAAAACCTGTAAAGGCATTTTTTTCCCCTCTTCACTTTTTGATAGGATGAACAAAACAAATGCATTCAGCTGACAGATTTCAAATAACCAGTAGAATATTTTTTTCCACCACTTTCGGGTGCGCCGTTGAAACATGCCATAGCTTCCAACATTCCTGTCCACTCTGTCACAGCCATCCATGTTATTATTATACGAATGGATTACAAGAGGCTTTGTAACGGGACCAGCTCTTGTTACAAGGTCAACAGTGTCCGTAGAGGCATCACTTGATACCATGATGACAGGCTTTTTGGCTTTCTTGTCCCTGAACATGGTCACCAGATATTTCTTGTTGGACTCCATGAAGTGCCGTATTTCCTTGTGGGCCAATTTCGCTGTTTTGATTTCTGGAGGGAAGTTTTTTCTGTTGGTGTTACAAGTGCCAGTAAAATAATGCCCCTTTTGTGACAAATACTCCAATAAGGGATAGCTTGTGTAGTATCTGTCCGCAAAGAGGTGATGGCCAGGCGCGCATGACTCCAAAAGCTTGTCGAAGACTTTGACTGCCTGTTGGCTGTCCTTGTCAAGGAGGGGATTATATGATGTATTTGCTCCAAAATAAATAAGAAGATCAACAACATAGCTGGTGTTGCTATCACACAAGCCAAAGGTCTTGACATGATATTTTTTTGGCTTTGATGCGTTGAACATCTTGTGAGCAAATCTCCCTTTCCAGCCTATTACCATTTCATCTAGAGCGAGGTTCTCATAAGGATAATATGCAGCCTGAAAATTTTTAATAATTCTGTTGACCAGAGGCTCTATTTTTGCTTTGCCCTGAGCGCCTACCTCACTGACATGAAACATACTGTGGTACAAAGCTTGAAATCTATCCCTTGAAAACATCTGGCCAAACCAAGGTGTGTGTAGATAAGGTTTCGAGACGCTAAAATAGTCTCTAATTTTCGGTTTGGGGCTAAGACCTATAGCTATGAGAACTGCAAAAAATTTCATGACTTCAGCAAAGGTCACAGGATACCAATTACCAAACAATGACCGTTTGGTAGGTGGGTTGTTCTGTTGGCACCTGTGAGCTGCATAGCTGTTTATTGCGTCTATCAAATCATGGATGATTTCATCAGTCAGCAAATTCCGCAAGCAGGATAAAGGTGAAGAGTCTGGCTGCACTACATCTTCATTCACCCCTGCTAATCTGGTGGAGACATGCCTAAATGTGTTCATTGTACAGCCGGTTGTTACCTGTCCCCATATAACCTCAGCCCTATCAGCTGGCATATCAGGTCGAGCTTCAGGTGAGTTAGATCTAGATCTAGGTCTACATCTAGACTCCGTGGCTTTTCTAGCTGGTCCTTTTCCCTTGCCTGCTGATTTTGATGTTCCTTTAGGCCTAGATCTACTTGACACACTAATTCCTGATGTAGAAGTAGATATAGGAGCTGTGCTACAACAGGCTTGATCATTTTCTACCTCTTGCCCTTCATCTAGATCTAGGTCCATGTCTGAGTGATTAGATCTATCGCTGTCATGATCCACTTCTTCAATCTCAAATGAATCATCACTACTTTGGTCAATCTCATCTGACTCAGATTCAGAAGAACTAGAGTTAGATCTACCACAACGAATCCATTTCATAATATTTTGCCGAGCTTCTTCACTGGTAAGCCTACGTGGTCTATTCGCCATTGTTTCAATCAGCTGATCTAAACAAAACACAATCAGAATTTTCGGAAAAGATCGATGATCTGATGCAGAAAACGCTCAGTACCCGCCAAACTTGTTAAAAAACGGAAGAATAACATATCTACTTCCGTTATATAAAGTTGGTTTGGTTGAAAATAAAAGTGGATTGGATTAGATACGGTGTTAAATAAAGAAAACTCTCCCGCCACCTCATGTGTCGAGCCGTCCTTTTGGTACCAGCTCCCCGCCACCTCATGTGGCGAGCCGGACACTAAGAGTTAAGACTGTTGTCAAGGCAAACAATTTTCAAGTTGTAAAATTGCCAGTAACAAATCAGATTAAAAAAAAAAGATTTAGTATTTACGGGATGAGAATTAATAAAAAAAAAAATCCAGACACTGTGCTGCATAATCAACCTCCCCATATTTTAATGAATATTTGAGACTCGTAATATTATAACCTCTTTAAACATGATTTAATAAAAATAAAAAAAAAGTCACCCCCTTGCTGGTATTATTTTGAGCACAACTGGTGTCCTCGGCACAGTTCTCAATGAAAAACCTCTGACTTATTTACCTGTGACAGAGCTGCCTTGATTTTGCTTGGCTGATGCTCTCTTGCTGCAGCATGGCTCCCGGAGAGCTCCCCAGCTGTGAGCATGCGAGCCTTATACCTGAGAGCCTGTGAGCCCTGAGGCAGAGCCAGTGGATGGAAGTGATCTCCTGTAACTACGCTCGCAGGATGTTCTACCTCGTGAGCTGGCAACTGCTGGATGTGCGCCGCTGGGAAAATAGTTAGGAAATTAGAGAGTCATTTCAGGGTGTAACACGATTTTAAAAAATAATGATCTAGATAAGTTGATTTGTATAAGATCAGGAGAACACAAAATAGTTTGAAAGTGAACAATTACAGCTGAGATAAAGAATGAGTTATAAACACTAAGGTCAGTTTTAAATGCTCATCATTTTTGACAAAAATTGAAAAACATCATGCATTATAAGATGATGCAAGTTGGATAAAAAAGATCAGGTATATATTAAGGTATGAGAGTTTCAACACTGTTTTAGAGCATCTTAAAGATGAAAAACTACTCAAATAATTTTGAGTACTTGCTTCTCAAAGCAATGACTACCATTAATTTGTTAACATATTATAACCTGACAATATGAGAGGAAAAGAATATAAAGCAGAGAATGTCTTCCTGAATACTATATTGGAGGGAACTCAACAAATCTTAGTGCAACTTCATTCATCAAGATTGTAAGCAACCTTTCCAGAAGGAAAAAACTAAAGGAAAAATGCTGTAAATGTAACACAACCCAACAACCTGCCCTATTGGAGAGCAGAAGAATGGCGCACATGATACATCTATGGCAATCAATTGTGAAAAAGTCAAGCAAAAATTTGGAAAGTCAAACCTTGAGAATGAGGCCATCGGTTGTGAACTTGCATTGCAGCAGTGTAGCCATGAGAAGGGCGGGGGTGGTAGAAAGCAGACGACCTTAAATGTTGCTGCTGAGACTGCTGCTGCTGCTGCTGCTGCTGTGTGCAGACGTTGTCTCCAATCTCAAACTGCCGAGGGATGGCACCTGTAGGAAGCTGGGCTTGCAGAGTCCAGGCCTGATCATGAACAACACCAGGGAACATACACAATGAAGTCAGAATATATGTATTACAATGCATAATGAATGTGCTAATCAAAATGGAAAATAACTCTATTAGCCTTGTTGACAATTGCTTTGTGTCTGATAGGATGTAGAGGAAAACCTTAGCTTCCATTATGGATACTGCAATAGATACATTATCTACTCAGGACAGTTTGTGGAAAGCTATTATCTCACTAAACACTAAACCCTACAGTCTGAGAGAGGCATACTAGCGACACAGCAAATATAATACACTGATGTTTAGTCCCCTTTATCCTCCAGATTCCAGTTCTTCATTCTCTGTCATTATGGTTTTTTCATACTTTTTATGTTCTCTCCAAACAGAACATTTCTGCTGATCTTCTCTCATTTAAATTATAATTTCTAATTTTTTTCTTCCTTTTTTGTCGTAATTCACATAGTGAATTTTCATGCAAATTTTCCATCTGAAATTCACAATTTGATGCAGACAGCATCCAAATGTGATGATGCCAAATGAACTGTTTCTCTGCAATCCAATGTCGACTACATGTTAACTGATTATTCAGCATTTAGATATGACCCATTCATAAAAAAAGGATTTGTTTTGATTTAGAAATCCCATACAAGATGTTATGAAGGAAAAATAATAAAAAACAACGAGAGATACCAAAAAAAAAAAGTGTTTTACACACAGCAACTGGTTTCCCCTTAGACTCCATGCACAGAATTTTTTTCTTTACAACATCTTTAGCTATATTACTTTATAACTCTGTTAGCCAATTGCCAACAAACTACTCTGTTTTGACAGATCACATAATCACTCCTAAGTTATCAGCAATAAAGCATTTGGACTATCAACTTAAAAGCTGGTAATAAGCTTCAAGCATTGCACTGTCACAAAAAAAATTAAAAAAATAAAATACTAAAAGGACACTTTATTGATAGAAAATACAAGAGGTCTATTTTTCAAATGGAAAAATTGAGTTTACCAGGATGCTAGTATATGACAAGAATATTCCAATACTGCAAAATGTCTGACAAAAATTAAAACAGTGTGAAAGTGTAATTTATGTCCACTTCATGAATAACCACTCCCAGCAGTCAAAAAGAAAAAAAAAAGAAAAGAAAAAACCCCAGTGCAAATTTATCAGTGGCCTCTCAAAACAGCTGCGGCCAGAACTGATTGTTAAATAATACTGAGAAAATAACATACTAAAATGACCCTTTATTGATAGAAAATGTAAGAGGCCTATTTTTTAAATGAAATAAATTGAGTACATAAGGGTGCCATTATATGACAAGGATATTCCAATACCACAAAATGCCTGACAACAATTAACATTCTGTGAAAGTCTTTACAATTAAGACTTCTATTGGTTTCACTCTAACACGGTGGGCCCGCAAAAAAAGCTCATTCTGACAGACTGCCACAGTTTTATTGCTACTTCTCGTCTCCACAGCTTGTTTAAAAGTAAATAGAAAAACCATTTGTCGCTCTGTACGAATCCTGAGTTACCCCTGCTTGGCTGGGAAAGGCCTTTCCTCTTGATATCTGCGCTGTCATTGGTAGCTGAGCCTCTGTTGGAGAAAACAAATCTCTGTGGTTGCTGATAGCTGCCGATCCAGGGAAAACTTCACCTGTGCATGACATAAAGAAAATCTATATATTTGTAAAATGACCATCCATTTCCACAAAAACAATGCTGTAAATGTTTTGGACAATTGGTTAGGATAACAAGAGTGCTCTTGTTATTGAATCATGCAGATTTAGCTACTGCATGCTCATGGATATGAAGCTGAATTCAAACATGAAAAAAAAAAGCTCATATATGAGGAAAAAGTGACGGACAAAATATGAAGAAAGATTTGACTGTCAATGCACTATAAGCCAGGCACTTTGATGATAATGTGACTGACCTATCTCCTTTGGCCACCCATGGTGAATCTCCACTTGGTGTGGCTGTCTAGCAACCCAGTGGCTTTCTCCTCCGTGCACATCACTATGCTGGTGATGATGATGATGATGATGGTGGTGGTGGTGATGCATTTTCTCAAGTTCCTGTACATTGGCGCAGTCTTCATCTTCTTCCTCCTCATCTAACTCTTCGTCTATCTCATCCTCTTCTTCACACTTAGGGTTTGTCCAAGGCTGGTGGCTGATGACAATCTTGCTTGTACCAGGACCCTCAACCCCCCACAGATCATGCTGAAAGGAAATACAACACAATTACCAGTGGCAGAAAAAGGGGGTACTTATTTATGTGGTAAGAAAATAACACAATACTGCAAACATAGGATGGTAAAGAGATTCCCTGTAAGTACTTTTACAAAACAGTTATTTCCAGATCGTTGAAGAGACATGATTACCAAACTTGCAAGTGAGGAGTTTTATGATGAGTAAATAGCATGCTTTTGACATTCTAACTTAATAAATGCTCATGAAAACACAGAGAGCTGGCCACTTCTGACATACAGAATTCTGTTGCTTGCTAAGATGGGCTTGCTCTGCATGTCCATGCAAGGGGTGAGCACTGAGGGCATTGATGGACGTGGGCACACTGCCGGACAAGTTCTGGTCCGAGCGGGACAAGGAGAGATGCCACTCGGTGGGGTAACAGTTGGCAGCTTCAGTGAGAACATGATCAGAGGGCCAGCCTGAAAACAAAATAACACAATTTCTCTCCTGAACAGATTTTCCAAAAACTGGCCAACACTTAGGCCATCTTATGCCTCTGGGTATTTCCCTATGAAACGCAATGCTAGCTTGGAAAAATGTCTCAAAAAATTAAAACCAGGAGCATGCTATCAATCTGCTGAATTTGTAAAATGATGCAAACTAGCCTACTCATGAAATTGGTCGTTTGAAAACATAGAAGTATAAAATTCCAAAATGCACACTATAAAGGTTAACATGTGAGTTAGCCATTTTGTGTTTGTTTTGACCTTGATCAGGGATCAAGTTGGCTAGTTTGTGTAAATTCAAATGCCCTTGAGAACTGCCATATGCTATTGTGATCATAAATATGGTTGGCCATTTTGTACTCTGACAATGGTAAGCATCAATTTGGCTGCTTTGTGCTTTTTATTTTTTTGGCTTCTCCTGTAAGATCTGTAGTTTGAAATCAAGCTGCTAGTGCTGACACTGTTGA
>BLXT01003752.1:733154-748264 GCA_019648995.1 Plakobranchus ocellatus | reverse complement strand
ATGTGTCTGTACTTTTGCCGGACAGTCTTTGCTGTAAATGTGTCTGTGCTTTTGCCGGACAGTCTTTGCCGTAAATGTGTCTGTGCTATTGCCGGCCAGTCTTTGCCGTAAATGTGTTAGTACTGTTAGCTCTGTCACTAGACAGTCTTTGCTGTCTTATGAAAAGATAGTGATGGCTTAATGCTGAAATCGGTAGATGAGTTATCCACAATTAGTTTCATCAGGAAATATAATCTTCAGGCTACTGTACTGAAAAGTGATTTGTTACAAATTTAACATTTTTGAATACCCAACCCTCCCCGCGGAACGGGGATTAAAAACAACTTCAGGCGTGCAAGAATATTGAAAAAATTAATTTAAATCATGAATTTCTCACTCAAAGGCTGACGAAAGCCTTAGATGATTTATTTATTTATTTATTGAAAAATTTTTTAAGCAAGAAAGAGTTCGTTATTATTATTATTATTTTTTTTTATTCCGAACTACGTAATTTTTTCACTGAAATTGGATCAGACACTGTATTGTTTTCAACACGGTGACTTTAACATAGACAGATAAAAAGGCTGGCTTCATGAACTACTACTATACTACTCCTACTACTGCTGCTGCTACTACTGCCACCACTACTACATCTACTACTACTGCTACTGCTACCACCACCACCACCACCACTACTACGACTTCTACCCAAATAATGCTTGCCAATGCGGAACGAAATAAGAACAATCTGAAAGGAAGAGGCTAGGTAGTCCCCAATTGAGTTATAAACACAAAACAAACACATATGTCTTGTCTTCCAAGTAAATTTATTTAACTCTGTTGAAATAGAACATGTAATAGAAATGGAACATAATGTTAGATAAAATTAGATAGGCCTACGTATACCATTAAACAACGAAAAACAAAGAAGACACAATAAAATACAAATGTATTATATTAAAATTGAACATGTCAATACAAAAGATCATTTTGTTCAGACAGCAAGTGTAAACCATAAGGGAAACGCATTACACATAATTTAATGATAACTTTCCCCTCAAAATAAGCAAAATATACATGGTCTTCAAATGACATTTTATCATTGATGAAACAAAATTTCAGAGGTGAATTAACAATTTTAACTACACCGAAAGTTACGAACAGGGATGTATAGCAGTTGCAGTTATAATTTATTAAACACATCAATCACACGCCAACATTTACCGCATTACAAACATATGTATACTGACGTGGGGCAGAGCGAAAGTGTAAACAAGAACATTGAAACCAATGTTTACAGAAGTCACAATCTACCCGTTTAATCATCCCATTTACACAAAACTCCCTTGCAAGCTCTATGTCTCCACAAACACCACACAAAACACACGAATCAACAACAGCACTCTCTCCAACAACAGAATTTGTTGCCAACTTCCTTTTCTTGTCAAATCTGTTAATGCGATCTTGACCTTTTGGCCGACCTCTTGTTCTTACAGATCCCAAATTTAAAGTAACAACAACACTCCCTCCATCAGGGACACCAACAATAGTACTGTCTCCATGAGGGATACCAACAATAGTACTGTCTCCATCAGGGACATTAACAACAGCACTCTCTCCATCCATCAGGGATATTAACAACAGCACTCTCTCGATCACTCTCCATCAGGGACATTAATAACAGCTCTCTCTCCATCAGGGACATAAAAAAAAACAGCACTCATTCCTTCGGGAACATCAACAACAGCACTCTTTGAATGTTTACATACCTCGGACATTCACAGTTAGAAGTGATTTCTGCGATAGTCCAAAGAAAAAAAACAACAAACAAAAAAACAAAACAAACAAAGGATTGAAACGAGAAGCGATTTAGATCTTTGTAACATTCGGATAAATCAAGTGTTAAGAGCCAAATTGAACTTAGAACCTAGATTTAGATCTAGTTCTTTTCAGTGTAAAGTTAATATAGTTAGTGATGTACGATCTATTTTCTATGTATCATGTAGAATCTAGATCTAGGCTAGCGGTTACATGATACACAGGACATAGATTGTACATCACTATCTATCCTTTACAATGAAAAGGACTAGATCTAGATTTAGATTCTAAGTTCAACTTAGCTCTTGACACTTGACTTACCTGAATGTTACTTTTCTGTACACAAGACAATCTGCGAACTTCAGACCTTTCAACCTCTGGTTGGCATAACTGACCAGCTGGCTGCCATGGCCTATTACAAGGCGCTCAAATAGTTTTTCTTCTCTTTTCTTTAACATCTGTGTAAAATGAGAGAAGCTTTTAAAAGCTTGTCCAACAATAATAGCTGAATTCCTGTCATTCTTCACTGTATCCTCTGAGAGGCATTGGACCCACCTATTTAACCCATTTACACTTCCTTACAAAAATTCAACTAAGGGCATAGAGATGTATACTCCTTTTTCAATCAACCGAGCATTAAGGACACAATCCAACATTTTTGGGGAGCACCTAGCCACCATTACTACGTAGTCCCCAATTGGGGTCTACCTAGACACTTCGATCTCAAAAAATATAAAAAGACGATAAACTTTTCGACATCTTGGCCTGTTCTTTCATTGCTATTGATCGAAAAATAAAATATCACTGTATTGAACTGTATAACACTCTCCCCCCAATTTTGACGGGCTTCATTTATTAATATGAACATAATATTCACTTTCTTATTCATGTCGTTCCTTTCCCCTCCCTCAATCGTTGTTTGTTTCTTTTCATTCGGCAAATTCCAGATCTTATGACATTTGGCAAGCGAAGACAACTCTGAATCAAAGATGGCGACAGACAAAAGTTTTGGTTACGAGCAAACATTGGTTTGTGATTTTTTTCCTTGTTTAACCCCACCCACCTATTTAATCTTCACAATACTGATTCTGACATATATCGTTTCTCTCCTGTCTTATAAAATTTGTGAGGATTTGTCACTGCGGAATATCTTTTTAAATATTACTACAATCCTTTCAATATCAGCCTTCATCTCGTGGAACCGAAAAGGATGTTTAATCTAAGATCTAGATCTAAATCTAGATTAGATCTATTTAGACATTCATAATTTTCAGCTTCATGTGGAGGATTTTACCTTTAATAATACCTATAAATGCAAACTTTTTTTTTTTTTTAGATATTGGAGATAATTTCTTTGGTGCAGAAATCCCTCCTAAAACCTCAACTAAAGTCAAGTCGACTAGCTGATAAATTATCCAGGAGGAATCCTTAACTAATGGTTCTAATGACAGGCCCAAGCCAGTGTAAGACTAAATTTATAAGGTCTAAGAAATCTATGGTATCGGGCTTTTTCAGAAGAGAAGATAGAAAGTGAACTGACTCAACCAGATCAATCCAACTATGTAGGCTTTTTTAGTTTTTAATTTTAATCCATTTTTTAAAGCGAACTTTAAAAAAAAAAAAAAAAAACCCTTTTTGCTGTCATTTATTTTCATGTAATTACAATTAAATTTAGATCCAGACTGAAGCTAACCATTTCTATTTGAGTAATTTGAAGTAGATTTACCCAATCTAAATTCAACATAAATGAGTTGTCTCTATGCTGCAGTATTGGTGTTTAATTAATAAAAAAATAAAGGGCAATTTAAAGTCTGTTATATGGACCAATAGGTTAAAGGCTTTGAACTTTCTATATATCTTATTAAGACACCCTTTCCCCAATAAAGTCTAGATTAGGAGTTGATTAGCAGAACATGGGGTATTATTTGAGCGCGATTAGTTGATGTAATCATTCTTCATAAATTGTAAACACTGTTCATTAACTGATTCACTACCCCCACATATTTTGCGACCGGACACAGGAGTAGAATGAGAGTATTCTAAAATTGGCTATCCATTTTGTAAAAAGCTAATATAGGATCTTTGTGTAGATTAGAACCATACAAATTATATATCAAATTGAAGCGAATTGAATGTAGTTTAACTATAAATAAGCACCAAAAAATAAAAATTGTTCTTATTTTCATTTTGAAAATACAGCAAACTCAAAAAAAAAAATAAAAAAAAAAAAGTCAATGAAAAATGACCAAGTGTAACACAATGCTAATTCTGCTGATAATCTATTGGCCTTGAAAGGTAGATTTTTATAAATTGTGATTATATAGGCATTTACACACCAAAAATTGGGGGAAAAGTTGAATACTTTTTGATTTATATCAAAAAAGAAAATTGCTATCAATTCGATAAATTACGGCCCTTGATGCACATAAATATTACTTTTATGAGAAAACATGCAAAGCTAAAATATTGAATGTACTCAATGATTTATATATATATAATATCAAATTGAAGAGAAAATAATGTAGTTTTTTAATACGAGTCATTTCAGCTAACATTTTTTACACTGCAGTAGTGGACATTCGTTTTGGGCGAACTCCTGATGTACTTGCATCCATAGTTTTTTTCAGTCTAGACTTAGATCTATGAATAACGACAATACACGCCAGAAACGACTTGAAAAGGGAAGATGTAAACGGCTCTTTCTAGAGTTCAAACTTTGTGAAAAAGAAAGAAAAGTGTAAATATTGAGCATGCGCACAAATTAATTAATGTACATTTAGTATTTCATACAAGTATTAACTCATTCAGGACGTGGGCTAATTCCACCTCCAGACGTAACGAGTTTCCACTTTTGGACGCACTGAAAAAATAGGCTGTTTAAAAGTTGCAGGTGGAGGTCACTAAAAATGTTCTAACTTTGGCTGTATTGCAAACAAAGAGTTGGGACAGGTACCAATAGAAAGGATATAAAATTATCTTCCTGAATATGTGTACTTTGATGGCATTTGCGTTGTTTCTTTTGTAATCTTATCCACTGAAATTACATGGTAAAAAAAAAATTTTTTTTTAATTGGTCAAATTTTACTCTTACCGTGATCAAAACATAAACAAGGAAGGCCTCAGCTGAGTCAGAATGGTCATCAATTAAAAATATATCCAATCCTGATATTTTTTCTTGTCTCTATATTCAAAATTGTATTTTTTATGAATTTTCAAAGATTACACTATATGAAGCTAAAAAACACACAATATTTATGAAAAAGGGAATGAAAAAACCGTAGGCCTACAATTTACAACTGTTTACAGTTTGTGGATAAATTGAATTTACTTATCATATGATATTTATCAGAGCAGAACTAATAGCTAATCTGATTCTGAATTACTTGATCTATCTGATTCATTAAAGCTATAATAAGAAAGCCTCATTTTCATCAATAGCATCGTCGTCACTTTCGGCTAACTGATCGATCACTTTGTCGGTTCGGAACCATTTAGGTAGCCTAATAGTATGCTTATCTCTTGAAAAATTTGCATAGCAAGTTTTAAAACGATTATAATTTTGAGTTTTTTTAAATATTTGAACAAGATTAACAATTTTTTTTTTTATAGGCCTAATTCAGAGTTATTGAACTGAAAGAAAGAACGAATCTCGATCTCTAGATCTAGATCTACAAGAACAAACAATGCGCGCTTTGCGTAGAATTTCGATACAAAGTAAGGAAGAAAACTACGAAAACGGAAGTGAAATTGATAAACATTGCAGTAAAACTTTGTTCAGGTCGACAAATGATGGATTGGATTTGTATATGTCGCTTAAAATCAAGAATAGCGGAGCAACGGAGCTCCGTCGCTGCGACCAGATTTGACCCACCTTATCAACGGAGGCTCCGTTGGTGCGACCTTTTTGAGTTAACCCATTTATACTGAGCCGGTAAAGACCAAATGTAATAACATTGAGAGCCGGAAAAACCGGCTTAGGTTAGTGAATCAGTTAACAAGCATATGATTTATAGCTATTTCAGATCAACACTTGTTGCTATGTATATCCAAGAGGCATCTTATAAATTTCATGAATAAAGTTTTAATATTATTTGCAAATAATCTTCATAAATCCATCTCAAGTAGAAACTATAGTAATTTTCTTAAAAAAGTATTAACTGGTTTACCAGATCGGGATCATTTCTTTTATAAGCATAGAGATTCAAATTATCCGATCTTTATACCAACATTTTCAAAAATGAGAAATATTAATACCCTGTGACATTTGTAATATTATAGCATTGTTGTTTCTTCACTAGTGACTTTTTAGGACTCTATTGACTCAAGATTTTAGCAATTCTTTACTTTTTAAGTCTTGATCTTGCTTTAAACTGTAAACTGTATCAAATGCTATTTCAGCTCTATGGAAACTACACCAAAGAACTGGGATCATTTGCCCAGTTTCAGGCTCTGCGTCATCACAAGGAAGCACCAGATCAGGTGGACGGGGGCCATGGCATCTTCAAGAGGAGGAGATTCAAAAAGCTCAACTCATTTTGGACCTTCTTAAGTAATTGATCTTTCCCCGTTGCTGAATTACTTAACACTGTCTTTTTACTTCATAGAATTTGAATTAAATTGTAGAAATGATTTAGCATATAATTTAAGAAAAAAAAAGATGACTTTGTGTGGTTGTATAAAGTTATCATTTTTTGAGATTTCCTTTTTAAGAACTATCTACAAGTTTAAATCGTCCTTTCCCAAGCCTCAATGACCATGATAGAGCAACAGTATGGAAGGTTTAATTTTGGAAAAAATTTAATCAAATTATTCTTTGTTACTGTTTTAATTTTCCTAATGTCAGTTGATCTATTCTACAAATATCAGTAAATAAACTGATTGGTTTATGCAATGATGTGAATACTATTAAAAAGTTATCCTTTTTGGCCAAGGCATAAAATAAGATGCTAATGTTGTAGTTATCAAAATTTGACTGAGGCCCAGAGAATCAGCTGTGTTAAAAACAATTTCAGTCATTGAGAAATTATGGTGAATCTGAAAATCACTGTGTTTCCTTAGGAAGATGCGGCGAAGTGCGAGATGCAATTTTCCTGAAGGTGGGTGAGGACTGGATCTTTCTCACAATCCTGGGCGTTGTGATGGCTTTTCTAAGTTTCACCATGGACTTCATCATAGAGAAATGCCAGGAAGGTGGGATCAGGCTCCTCTAGCTCATGGTGTTACATTGAAGAAAAATTTACAATCATTCTACTCTGAGAATGGAATGATGGCAAATATTTGTTGGATCCATTTGTCAGGAAGGAAAGCTTTAAAGTATATATAATGCATGTTTCAAAACCATTCTGAAAGAGTCATAAATTATACATTCTTTTATGGATAATAACTTTTTTTTTCATCATTTTTTTTGTAACATCATGGAAATCAGGGATGAGGATTCCCAGAAAGTGCAATATTTTCAATTCATCTTTAAATAATTAACATTACAGGCCTAGATTTCTTTGATTCCTTTCAGACTATATCATTGGTTTAAAATGTCAAAATGTAACTTTGCACTGGTCTCAAGACAATTTATTTTAAAAATGTTGAATTTAGGGACCACCAGATTACAAGCTATTTTTATTGTAGAGAGTCATTTTTAAATGAGCATCAATCTTGTTTAACACGTCTTATGTTTCTAGCAAAATTCTGGTTGTATGAGGAGCTGCAGTTTTCTGTGGGATTGCAGTACGTGGCTTGGGTCTCCTACTCCATGTTGTTTATATTGTTTGCTGTGGGCTTCACACATCTTGTGTCACCACAAGCCATAGGTAAAACTCATTACAGGCATTGAAAACCAAAAAGCAAACAGTCAAAAAAAGCCAATAGAAAAAAAACCCTTAGCTCGTTGAAAGTTTGGAAATGGTGAACATTGAGAATTAAATACTTATCTCTTCGGCTGCCAACTCATAATAACCAGCAGTAACCAGAGTTTCATGTCGTGTGCTGTGAAATTGATATATTATTTGAATACATAATCTTGGTTGCCTATTCCAAGTTTGTGATTCTATGAACTATATTGCTAGATCACATGGAAAGTAATTCCTTACAATTATATGCATTATAAGTTAGTTGCATAATTATTAGTGATTCATTTCACATGATGGCCTTTGCAAGATGTTATTTTTTACATGAAATAATTGCCATAACCCTTATTTTTACAAGGGTTAACAAAAATCAGTATGATTTAGTTAATATATCATGACATTGTCCATTATTCAAAAAAATTGAAATGGTATTTGATTAGACAAATGAGCTTGTAAGTGTTCAGGTGAATCATCATTGATGATATCATATTATTTCATTTTTCAGGCTCTGGTATTCCAGAGATGAAGACGATTCTCAGGGGCGTCGTGCTGAAAGAATACCTCACATTTAAAACACTTGTAGCCAAAGTGGTGGGCTTGTGTTCCTCTCTAGGCAGCACCTTACCCTTCGGGAAAGAGGTGAGACATTGTGTGCAGGTTGTTTTCTTACAATCATATTCATGGGTTTTCTTGTGTGATGCTTCTGAAGCTTTGAGAAACTCTGTCTCATCTCATCAACTACAGCCATCAACTTGGATTATTTTGTATCCATTATATAGAGTGAATTTTTGTGAAATATTAAACCAGTTTATATACATAGATCCTGAATGTAATTATTTTCTTCATTATTTTTCCTGATGATTTGAATGTGACTTTTATACCAAACCAACTTCAGTAAGATGGAGTAATGTTTCTTTTATTCTTTATGCCTGATGTTATGCTTGTCTATCAGTCGCCCTACCTATAAGCCTTTTATACATATTATGGTAATATTCAAATATCTCTAAATATTCACATTTTTTTTTTTGTTATTTCCATTGTGCCTCTCAGATTACGGCTAACATTTCTTTACCTTTCTCTCTCTGGCTCTTGTAGCTATTTATTTTAAGTAGGCCAGTGTTTCAAATTGAACGGACAGGTGAACCAGTTCTGATCAGTGTTATACTATATTTCTTTTGTTCTTGTCAACCGTCGTCCTTACAAATGGCATTTTCAATTTTTTTTTTTTTTGAATTTGAAGCGTTAATACACTTGATGGTTGCTTTCTTTGCCCAATGTTTTTGTTATTGAGACCATAGCTTTCTCTACTGCATGTGTTTGTCATTGACTCTTGCCTCTATCATTCTACCAGGGTCCATTTGTGCACGTGGCCAGCATTGTTGCCACACTCTTGAGCAAGGCCATCAAATCTTTCCGGGGAATCTACGAGGTAAAAAAAAAATCCTTTCATTTTTGTTTTCATCTTTTAGGCAATCCTAAGAGAAAAAAAAAATGTCCCCGGTCTTTTTAAGATTAAACTCCTTCTCTGTGCAAGTATCCAAAACATTTCTCAATATTGTAACAGTTGGCAGAAAAACTTTAGTTTTACTACAGGCAAAAGAAATCAAACAATTTTGCGATGAAAATGTGATGTGGGTCTCATTGAATCTGAATGAAATCTTAACTTTTGATGTGTTACCACAATATATCGAACTTTTATGTCTTTTGTTTTAATCTTCCCCTTTCTTGCTTTTTTTCATTGATTTGCTGAGAAAGATTTTAGGGAATGAAATAAAAGTATCAAATGAATGTAGAAATTTTCAAACAAGGTATTATTCATTCTTTTTGCCACAAAATTGTTTTGATTACATAAACTAAAAATTTAGTTAGTTATCAAGAAATAGATTAAGATATTTTATGACATTTGAAAAATTTAATTGCATATTAGGTAGATGTATGGAAAGGTTTATTTCAAATCTAAAATAAAATAAAATTTATTTAAAAAATCCTTTTCCTTTTTTTTTTTGTTGTCAATTACAGAATGAGTCTCGTAGGTCGGAGATGTTGGCAGCAGCTTGTGCTGTAGGAGTAGCTGGCACATTTGCAGCTCCCATAGGAGGTAAGTTAACTTTCCACTGAATCCTCTTGAAAAATTTTAATGGCAGTAAAACCTTCTTAGCCATTGAATGCAATTGATCTATTTGCTTCATTTATACATATATTGCAGTGCAGCTGAAAAAGGCAACACTTTAGTGCAAGGAGTAAAAGGGAGATGTTGATGCAGTTCTTATTCATGTTTGACATCTTAGGGACAAGTTATTATGTGCAGTTATTAAAATGACCTCTGATGTTGGTTGTCAGACATTTCATGGATTGGATAAAACAAAAGATATTGACATTTTGTCCTCTTGACTGACAACGATGTTCATTTTGCACTTTCCATAAATAGGAAATTAGGTTCGGTATGCAAGATTGATGCCCATCACAGTTTTTACATTTGACTTTAGAATTATCTTGTTTCCATGTATTGTTTTTTTTTTTTACTTTGTTGCAGGTGTGTTGTTTAGTATAGAGGTCACGGCAACTTACTTTGCTGTAAGGAATTACTGGAGAGGATTCTTCTCTGCTGTGTGTGGTGCTCTTGTCTTTCGTCTTATGGCTTTCTGGTTTAAGGACGAAGGTCAGTCGTGAGCTTCATTACCATAAAGTTCATGTTAAATTTTTCTCTTGGCATAAAAGAGTATAATGTGTAGCAATGTCACAAGATAAGTCGTTTTGCAGTAATACATGGCTGAATTCAAAGCAAATCCTAAATGAAAGAAGTAAAATCTTATAGCATATCTACAGAAAGTTCTGCATGTGAGCAATTTTTAAAAACCTCCTAGTTTAGGATTTCTCTGAGAAATCAATCATGTGGAACCACAAGATGGACTCAGGTTAAAGAAATGCTAAACTCATCTTTTGCCAGGCTGGATTCCTTTGAACAAAGCTTCAGCAGCATTGAAATCGTTTCATGATCATTTTCCCATCTACTCATATTAGTTTACTTGCTTTCCTTTTTTTTCTGGTTTTAATGGTAATAAAAATTTTGATTCGTAAACCCTTCACCAAAAGGTTCACTCAGATGGATGGAATTATTGTGTTTGGATTTGAAATATGAGTTAATCTTCTGAGTTCAATCCACTTTTCCCATAGTCTTCAAAGTGATAATTTGGATGTTGATTTATTATTTTTTTTTATTGAAAGTTTTGATCCAGTTTTGTTCTAAGCATTTTTGTCCCCTTTTTTTTCGCTTCTGTCGTGTAAAGAAACCTTGACCGCCCTGTTCCGCACCAACCTAAGGACGGAGTTTCCGTTTGATGCTCTAGAGCTGTTTGCTTTTGCTGCTATTGGGTAAGCTTTTTTCTTATACATTGTAGATTTTTTTGATTTGTGCTTTTGTTTATGTTTTATGTATATAGGTTTTTTCACAAACATTGTAATTTGTTGAAAAAGGAAAAAAAAGCAAACCAAACCAGTGCAAGACAAAAAAGTACCAATTCAATTTTAAGTATTTGTCTCTGCTCAATTGTTCTCCAATGTTAGTAGCACTGAGCTTGAAACATTGGAACCATAAAATATTCAGAAAGATTCACTTTCATCGTGCTGGTTTTTGTTTGAAATTTTGAAATTTTTCAAAGTCCTGCAAATCTAAATATTTCATCGAAAACAGAATCTAAATCTAATGTTCTTTTCTGACATTTTGATTCATTGAACTAGACAAGAGCCCTGAATGTTTGTATGGTTGGTCCACAAAATGAAATTGTTTGGCTTGAGAAAATGTGTTACTTAGGTTCAGTTTAAAGACAATTGCTTGAGGAGGTCACACAAATATAGGTGCAGCCATCAAAGTTCTTAATTTTTCTACATTAAAATGATCTCATAACATTCAGAGCAGTCTAGAAGTGTTTAATATCATTTGAGACCTATTGGGACTTTCAAAGAGGCATCCAAAATGAATTAACATAACGTATGGCAAAAATTTACTCCGTCAAAATCAATCATTTTGTGGTTATACTAAAATTTTCAAAAGTCAAACATGATTGTTGCGAGTTTACTCCTTTTCTTCACAATTATGTCTAAAGACCAAACCAAATGAATGGCATTTTGGCCTATTGTGATTAAGAGAATCACTAACCGTGACAAGTTATTCAGCTAAAACTATTTCCAAGAGGAGAATGTCTGTCCTTGCAATGAATTTTTCTCTGAGCTTTTATTTGCGACAAGTGATTCATTGGATTAGTCTCAAGACAAAGTATGTGCAACCTCAAGGCTTCTTTTTAACTTTTTTCTTTCTAGTATCATAAACAAGGAAAGGGAGAAAAAACTAGAAGCAGTAGAGATGTGGTTTATCAAAAGAATACTGAGGATATCGTGGACAGAAAAAAAGTCCACTGAATTGGTTCTGAAAGAGGTTAATCCCAAGCAATCACTAATTAAAAAGTCATAAGACTGAGGTAACTACAGTTTTTAGGCCATATTTGCTGACATAAGGGTTTACAACACTTAGCAATCACTGAAAAGATTGAAGGCAAATGCAGTAGAGGTAGACAAAGAATAACTTTTATTGAAAGTCTTAAGTCATGGGCAATAGGCAAGGATAGCAATAACAACTTTATAAGGTTAACTGAGAATAGGTTTGAGTGGAGGAACATGATCGCTAATGTCTGTTCCAGACAAGGTACCTGATGATGATGTTGATGATCATGAAAGACATTCATGACTTTATGTTTTTGGTCTGATGTAATTTCCTTGCTCGACTAACGTTCCAGGGTTGCCTGTGGATTTGGAGGGGCATTGTTCATCCTCACACATCGAAACATCATTCTGTTTACAAGACGACATAAAAAACTCTCACGCTTTTTGCAGAAAAAGTAAGGGTTTTATTATTCCCCACTTAACTCTTTCAATGGGTGAAAAGTTTGTTTCAAAGATTTTATGAATTAAAGCCTTGGGATGCGGTCCACTATTCTTTCTGTGGTTTGAAAATTTTTGTTTTGTGTGAATTTCATTTCTATGACTTTTGAACATTCAGTGCACATCAATCCTTTTGCATGTGAAAGTGCGTCCTTTAATGGTAGAAAAAAGTAAATGTGATGAAAACTGAATAGAACAGAACAGAAGTAAATATAATTGTAATCATTGTGGTTGGATATAGTTTTATGACTTGTTTTCATGTATAATGATAGGGCAAAATTTGGATATTCATGGCAAGAATAAGGTTGAAAATGTAACTGCATAAATTATACAATCATCCTTGATGTATTATCCAAAATATCGCTTGTAATTCCAAAGCAAGTGTTTGATGTCATATAATGTCTTTAAAAGTCACTACTTTTATGTACATACAATATAATAAGGAAAGGGACCTGCATTGACATAGGGTCTATGCAGTAGAATGAAGTAGCTACACTATCATAAAATCAACTGTACAACCAAATCTCTCTCTCTCTCTCTCTCTCTCTCTCTCTCTCTCTCTCTCTCTTTATCTCTGTTTATCATACCTAATTCCTGCATGCCTGATTTTGTTTCAGTCGTTTCATCTATCCGAGCATCATCACGTTTATCATTGCATCTCTAACATTCCCACCTGGCTTGGGCCAGTTCTTTGCTGGAGAGGTGTGTTTACTTTTTCTTATTTTCCCGTTTCTGATGTCTACGCTTTTCTTTCTTTTTATTTTTTTTTTGCCATAAAAAAAATTAGTCTGAAATTGCCAGCAGTAGCCAATTTTTGAAATTACTGAAGAGCAAGACATTCAACGTTATGGTTTTGCTCTCTCTCATTTTCTTACCAAAAACTTTTTAAGCAGCAGAATAAACAGAAAGATGAAACAGTAACAACAATACAGTGTTTTAGTTCCACAATACACTGACAGCTCTAATTCCCTGATGAAGAAGAATTGTGACTTTCATGGAGTAATTGTACAGATGTTGAAGAAAGAATTTTTTTCAGAGAGTTTTTTTGCATGCTGTGTTTAAAATGAAATGATTTGATTAATAATGTGTACGACATAACGTTATTAATAAATACCCATAACCAATGTAGCTCATATGAGATTTAAAGCATTTCCTGAAGTATTTTTTTAAAATATGATTTCTCAAGAACTCCACAAATGTTTTGTTGAATGTTACCTTAAAAAAAAAAAAAAGAAAAAAAAAATTATATGGGACAAATTATGCTGGACTAAGAGTTGGAGAATATCAAATGTTTAATAATAGCATTAATGATACAAGCTTTCAACAGTGCATGAACAATCTCACCTTTAATTTAATTATTATTTAAGAAATATTGACAAACAATCCCGTAAAATGAAGGCATTAACTTTAAGTTCTCCACATATTGCAAAAAATTAGGAGTATATTGTTTTTTACCTATTCATAACGTACGAAGTATTAAGTCAACAATATTTTGAATATGGACAGCTGACAGGCAAGATGGCTATCAATGAGCTGTTCAGTAACATCACCTGGACAACTGGTCAGGCGGAGGATATGGAGGACGAGGTCATTTTGAGCCACTGGCGGCACCCGCTGACCAACATTTATGTCACCCTAGTGCTCAACATCATCATGAACGTATGTTTGCCATTTTACTGCTGATAGGCCTCATAAAGCTTGATTTCTGCGATGAGTGTTGTTTTTACCATCATCATTATTATCTAGTGCCTTGTTTGTAAATTTAACAACCATGGCTTTCATGATGAATTGAATTCAGGCATCACACATTCAAATAGATACTTTGTTGTTTCTAAATTTTGAAGTGGATGCTGCGTGGTTTACATTGCCAGATCTGATAATTCATCTAGTATTCTTTGATATCAAAACAATGAAGTATGAATGTAACTCCCAAATAGTGAGCATATAATCAAATTTTTTTGGGGGTTTCCTCAGTTTCTGATGGCTGTGTTTGCGAACACGTTACCCATCCCGGCCGGTGTATTTGTTCCTGTGTTTACCATAGGTAAGGCTTGACCTAGTTCTTTACCTGTGCTATTATGTCTCAAGACCAGTGTCCAGTGAGCTGGACCTGGCATTGTCAACATTTTAAAACATTAAAACTGTGATGTCTCAAGACCAATGTCCAGCGAGCTGGACCTGGCATTGTCAACATTTTAAACCATTAAAACTGTGATCTCTCAAGACCAGTGTCCAGCGAGCTGGACTTGGCATTGTCAACATTTTAAACCAATGAAACTGTGATGTCTCAAGACTAGTATCCAGCGAACTGGACCTGGCATTGTCAACATTTTAAACCAATGAAACTGTGAGGCGTCTAACAGTAAACACTGGACGGATCCTGTGTTGATTCTGAGCCAATGCATATAGTCATAAAGAAAAAAAAAACAACACTTCAAATAAGAAAAAAAGAATCTGCATTTTTTCTGACAACCCTTACGCTTCCAACTTCTGGAGCCCTTTTATAAAAAAATGAAGAATTCCCCCCCCCCCCCC
>BLXT01003752.1:647172-669389 GCA_019648995.1 Plakobranchus ocellatus | reverse complement strand
ACTACTACTACTACTACTACTACTACTACTACTACTACTACTACTACTACTACTACTACTACTACTACTACTACTACTCCTAACGTGTTCTGACACAATTGGTCACCAAAGCGTGAGGTCAATCTTTCTCTGAAAATTCAATTTCTTTACCAATAATGCGCATTGAAGAAGAAAGTAAATGAAGAATATACAAAGGCGATCTAGTATACTTTAATTTTCGGTATGTGATTTTTTATTTAATCCTTTGATTTGAACGTTTCGGTGTCCTTTTGCTAATGCAGTGTTGAGCTTTTGTCACAAATTTTGTTGGCGGAGATAACATTCATATATTACAGGTGTCTAACCAACTCGGCGCATTTTCATCTCTGAAAAAGAACACGATTCGCTATTAGCAAGACTGTTCCATTCCAAGCCTCTATCATATTTCCCATTCATTATGCTGTTTAGATCTGCAGTGTCACAATCGTTATACCACCAACCACTTTGTTGGGTAACTGAGCAGTTACTTGTTTCCGCTAAATCATTGTCACGATCATGCGTGGTGAACTTTCTTCCATTGTGAAAATCTAGAGAGTCTCCAGCAGTTCCCCTGTAGTTGCCGATTCTGAGAGTGTATTGTTTTGACTCGTTCTCAACTTTGAAATTACTGTAAAGGGCATATGCCTCTTTTCCCTTGTACTGTAGATCGACTCTGAGCTCCCAGGTGCCGCTGCTAGTAAAGGCGTGGATTCGCTCGTTTCCAAGCCAAAACTCGTCGTCAAAAGTGCCGAAACCTTTTTTGTAAGTTTCCCAGTTGCGGTAGAAATCGACTTTTCCTGTAGAGCGGCGCTGGAAAACGATCCAACCACCCCCATCAGTAAACATATCACAGAGATAGGGTAGCCCTTGCCCGCTTTCATCACGGGGGTAGATCACAGGGTGAGGGTACGGGTAGGAACATGGAGGTCTAATCATACCTCTTTTACACGTTGAAGGTTGTATGATATCAACCATAGAAGATTTTAAGTTTGAGACCATTGATCTGCCCATATGCGACAACTTTCTGTAAGTAACATCAAGCGCAGATTGAGGTTCAGTTGTGCTATTAGAAATAAACGACTGCATTTTTTCAAACGCATCTTGAGACAATTTTTGAGAAGATGTTATGTTGAAAGCGTCCTTCAGAGTTTTGTCGTTGGCCGATATCATTTCTGAGATCGGGTCTCTAAGTTTATGTATGAGTTGCGTCTGGTGGGAGAAAAGACGAGCATCAAAATAGTCAATAATGGAAGCAGCAGCATTCTCTCGTACATCGTTCAGTTCTTGTTTAAATGATGATAGCGTTTTGTCTAAAGCATCTCCATTTTGATCATGGGTGTCATCCTTATTCACAACTGATAGTTTTGCATTAATCTTATTCTCCATTCTGTTTTCTAGAGAGTTCATTCTATTTTCAAGCGATTGTACTTGATTGCGGATGCCTGCAAATGCTGCTTCAAATTCATCTTGAACAAGAACAAATTTATCTTTGACTTCACTTAACGCACTCGTTAAAATGTCATAACCCATATTCTTATCTCCCTGCTGCTGCAGGATTTTGGTTGAACTCAAGAACACCCTCCTCCCTCGGATATCCAAGCCCTGAACTTCACAGGTAAAATCTGAGTTGCAATCGTCATGCCTGAACATTTCAATCCTTAGACTGGCATTCCTGCTTCCCAGGATGCCAATAACCTGTGTGGCATCAGTGATGTGTGAGAAATTTGGATGCTCAGAATTTATCGATGCCACAACAACTCGAGTTTCAGATTTAACCTCAGATGTCCTGGAGCAACTGGGCTGGTTTTTAAAGACTGTCATATTGAAGATAGAACTGCTGGGAGTATTCTTTGGAGGTAATTTTTCTTCACAGAGAAGGATGCCACATGTGATACGAGATCCGATGGGCATCTGAATGTCTCGATTTAGAGTCAGCTTTATGCCTGAGGGTTAAGAAAAAAGATCACATAACGATTACTTGATTGCAAAATTATTGAAATTATGTAACCAAAAATACAGTAGAAAAGATTAACCTGTCATCTACATTTTTTTTCCACACCAAAAAGCAAGAAATACTGTGAAATCAATAAAGCCAACAAGTTTGACAGCAAATTTTGCAAGTTTATATGACTATAATTGTCGTGTTCTTTATAAATAATGCACTGACTCCTCTTGCCAATTTTCGAAAATTAGAAAAAAAATGCTTTGCTCCAATGATTTATATATAAAAGAAGTAAATATAGTAAAAGGTCACAACCATTAGCCCAAATTTGTAGGAACAGATTTACAACCTGAGAGTATACCTAACAAAGATTCGCCCTTTAAGCTTAACGTTATCATTATTATTATTATTATCATTATCTAGGGGCTGCAGTTAACAAGCATGCCAATATTCCAATATTGATATAATATCTCTAGATTTCATTCTAGAGCATTTTCACATAGGTAGAGACTCTAAATCTTACTGTGAAAAGCCACTCGACTCTTGACCTTTACAAAGTCGATGCAAAGGTCTGTTACTTTATAAAACTAAAGGTATTATAGGCTAGTGGAGTGTCGAATGCAAACGATTTCCAGCCTCATTAGTGTAACGAGACACCATTTACACGATAAAGCTTTGTTAAAGCAAAAGCGTTAGAGTTTCAACTCCCGAACTCTATATTCCTAGGATTATAAAATGGGCCTTAGCTTTGCAATATAAAGCATCTTATGTTGAATACATAAAGGCCAGCGAAAATGTCATTGTGGCCTTCGTAACTAAGGTTGAGCTGGTGTATAACTTAAGTCTCAATGCTCTAGGTAATGTAATTTAAGTTTGCGTTGGCTCTAAGTTGCATTTAGTTTATTTGTTATTTTTTTATAGAAGATGAAACTTTCATAAAATATTATTGTTCTAAGAAAATACGAATGTCACTAGTGGTAATTTTCTGTTACCTGTGAATGGTGATCATAATATTTTCTTCCCATTATGTATGATGATTATATCGATGGAGATAACTTTGAACACAGTATCTCTGCGATGTTACAGAGGAAAGATTTTATTTTCTATCTCACCCAAGACCGTAACTTATTTAGAAACTTCCCGATTATATAATTAAACTAATTTTGTTTTTTACTATACTAGTTACCGAATGTCAGAATTGGATATAAAAAAATGATCATTTTTCGTTCCTTTTATAAAAATCAGCTTTTGCTTTCTTCGTATTTCCTCCTACTTATTAGCCTTTAAGATATTTTTTATTTTTCATTATATTTCTCATTATCCACTTATAAAGTCAGCAGTACTGTTAACAAATCATATACCTTGTTTTATCTGCAAACACACACACACACTCATGATATATATCTATATATATATATATATATATATATATATATATATATATATAAATATAGATATATATATATACATAAATACATACATTTATGTGTACTGGCCTGGGAAAAGGGGCGGAATTGAAGGAAATGTTATTTTACCAGATGTTTATTTTTTCTAAAACTACTGATAATGCCATTAGATATGATTTTTAAATCATGATAATAGCTAGATTAGTTATTTATCAATGAATTTTTAAGATGGCAGACAAATGGATACTAAAACTGAGAAACTCGGCTCTAAAGATTTACAAGTTGTTTTTTTTTTTTTTTTATTACAACACAATGGAATTGATATAAAAGATAAAACATAAAGAAAGAAAATGAAGGAGGCTGTTGAATCCAGTTCTTTATCTGAGTAACTCAATTATCCTCGTAAAATACCCAGTGACAACAGCAATTAGATCTAGGTCCTCTCTATCTGTTCTGAAAATCTCGGAATTGAGGAGATGCCATTTTTTGTGAAGGTCGGTGAAGTGGTTCTATTTTTATCTCACGTTAATTTGAAATAAATAATAGTTATGGAATGGCTATATTTTAGTTCTTTTCTTCAAAATAGATAATGAGGATGTGCATTTTGTTGCTGAGTATTGCAGATCTATGCCCATAATTACTCTTAAAACGCCAGTTTTTTTGGGTAGTGATGACGCTTATCGCAACTTCAACCAAATTGTTAGGGGTATATTAACACGCGCATCTTGGATACTGTAAACATTGATGTAGTGAGGGTTGAAAACTCTTAAATGGTAATCCAACTTCTGCAAATATGTTGTTATTTCATTTCAGATGTATATAAGATGCAAATTTGCTCAAAAAATTATTGTAAATTTGAATTTACAAGGACCTTTAGATGCCTAAATCAGATGGTCAGAGATGTCCATAGTTTTGCCTACCAAAAAGATAGATACGAAAATGTTTACCGTATGTGCAGTATTCGTAGTTCAGAAATATTCATGCGCACTTATTCCCACGGTGTGGCTAAAAAAACCTTGATATAATTTATAATACCTTATGACATGTGTGATTTTTTAAGCCTACGCAGTGACCTCAAAAGACTAGTTTTAAACGCAAGTAGTTAGGCCAATTTCGGGACCTTTCATTGGTGGAAGACCTCACAAAAAAATTTAAGAAATATATTTCCAGCAATTTTCCCCAATAGATGTCCGAAGAAATGAATGTTGTAGATGGTGAGGACACAGAACTCAATTTTGGACCGATAGCCATTTTTCGTCTATTATGGGTCATATCTCAGAACCAGCGACTGCGTGAATTCCGCGCTTTTCTCCGTCAGCCACCCACACACACACACACACACACACACACATATGTGTGTGTGTATTATTATGTATTATATATACATAAAAGGAAGTCCTGGGTATAAGAGTAAACTGCATTCGTCGGAAAATCGGCGACTAGAAAAATGACCCTATCAATTCTAAATTGATAAAGAGGGTAGTGGGACCCAGTAGGACTAAAAATATGGTCTGCAAAGGGTGGAGGATCCTTAAAAGGATAACAGTCATCCATAGTTCCCCAGTGTGTTGTGGGTTAGTTGCGAAACAAAGGCTAGGGGAAAGCCCGCAAAGAAACGGCTTATGTATCTTCTCAACAACAAAAAATATATATAATTGCAAAACCAAACTAGAATGTCGGTAAAAAACTTTAAGGGTGTTTGTAATTCCACTCCAAATCCTTCGTTCGGCGGGGATAGCCATGTGCAGCAGGTGGCTCCAGGTCGTCATTCAGCGTTTGCTCGCAAAATCAATATCAAACAAACATAAAAAAAGGAATATGAAATGTGCGTACTACACTGCACTAAATAGGGAATCTATAAAATTTGATGCAAGAAATGAACGGAACAAAACAAATTAACATCCTAGGGTTTCCAAGGGTAAGAAGGAAAAGGGTAGGTTCCATCAAACTAAGAAGAAAAACTCTTATTTACTCAGGTGGACATCCACACGAAACAGACGTTGATATCTTATTTAATCTAGGAAAAGCAAACAGTTCAAGGAGTTAGTGTGCATTTTTAGACACAGTAATTGTAGCTAAGTTAAATAATAGCCAAACCATCAAATGTAGGAGTTATTCAAATATATGCATCAACATCTGACAGTGATGATGTAGACGCACACAAGTTTTATGAAGAAATAGAAAAAACAAAAGGCTGTCTCCAATCTTAGGACATCATAATAATAATTGGAGATTCCAATGCAAAAATTGGGGGATGAAAAGGTAGAAGATATTGTTGGGCCCCCAAGTGGCGTAGGGTCTGTAAGTGAGTGGAAGTAGAATAATTGAATGGTGCCAAATTAGTGATTTTACTATCACAAATACCTGGTATCAAAATCATTTTAGGCGACAGTGGAATTAGCTTAGGGGAGCCCCGGTGATAGAAACAAAATCAAAATAGATTATACGAGTATTATTATTCACAAACGATTCCGAAAAGCCGTCAAAACATCAACTCACTGCAGGGAGCTGACTGTGATTCAGATCATAGTCCAGTAATATATATATTTAAGATAAAACTTACGATAAAAAAGGCAAAGGCTTATTCTCAATTTCAAATGTATTTACACAAATCTATGAAGAACTAAGAGACAAAATTCATATTGCTGTGCATAACAAATATGAGACTCTAAATATCTCAGAAGTAGAAAAACTATGATCAGATGTGAAAATTTCATTTAATGAAGACATAGAGAAAACCGTTCCACATGAAGATAAAAAAAGAGCATAAGAAATGGATACACAAAGAAATGGTCGATTTGATGAAAGAAAGGTCCAAATTAAAAAAAATGTAGAAGGCAAATAAAAAGACCAGGACAAAAAAATCAAAATAATTATATGAAATGCAATCCAGCGTAAGGAAATTGGATGAATCAACAATGTAAAGAAATACAGCAAAAGCTTAGACAGTAAACTTATGCATGCTAAAATTGAGGACATTAGTGGTAAGACAATCAAAAGCACTAGCCATTGCTGCATCAAATCAAAATAAGGGAAAAGGTCAATAGAAAGAAGGAAGTACTAAAAAGATGGTTAGAATATGTTGACGATCTTTTTGACGATTATAAGTGCAAAAAATCTGAAATTAAAAAAAGTATATAAGACCCAATTGTCCTTAAAGAAGAAGAAGAGGCAGCAAAAAGGAGAACGGAAAATGGAAAAGCCACAGCAGATAACAAGCCAGTAAAAATAATTAAAGATAAGATAATTTGGGAATATATCTGACAATATAACTCTTTAATGCAATATACGATAGTGGTACAATTCCAGAGGATCTTTGAAAATCTGTTTTTATAGTACTGCCTAAAACATCAGGAGCAACAAAATGTGAAATTCAAAAAGCAATCACTTTATAGAGCCATTTTACAAAAATCCTGTTGCGTGTTTTGATGCATAGAAAAAAGACCAGAAATATCTTCAAAGCAGTTTGGCTTTATGCTTGATAAAGGGACTGGAAACGCAATATTTACTGTGTCAATGCTTATGTCAAGGTGTATAGAAATGGAAAAAGATCTCTAAATCTGTTTCATTGATTATTCTACGGCTTTTGACAAAGTAAAATATGTAGAGCTCTTTCATATGATAGAAAAATCGATGAGATGATGTGAGAGTAATCAGGCTGCATCTATAAGAATTGAAGGAGAACATAGTGATTTCAAATCCATGAAAAGAGTTGTGAGGCAGGTATATGCAATGTCTCCTGATCTTTTTAACTTATATAGTGAAAGAAGCTTAAGGAATCTTCATGATTTTTAAGGCTGAAAAATAAATGAGAGAACCTTAATAATGTCAGCTATGCAGATGATACAGTTTCAAAGCAGAATCTGGTGAACAACTCCAAAATACTTTTGGATAGTGTAGTTTTAGAAAGCGAAAACAATGAGCCTGTCTTTAAATGTAAAGAAAACGGATTGTATGGTCTCCTATAAAAATCCTCTGACCTCAAGGGCAAAGGCAAGCAAATCAAACAACCTACAAAATCCAATTATCTTGGTTACTTGATAACATCAGATGATAGATGCACAAGTGAAATAAATAAAAGAATAGCAATAGCCAAAGATATGTATATATATATATATATATATATATATATATATATATATAGTAAGATAGATATATAACAAATCAAACAAATACTGGAAAACAGAAACACGAGTATGTTAACCAGAATATAGATAATATAAAGTATATGTAAAGTCAGTACTTTTTATGGTAATGAGAGTAAAACAATAAATAACAAAATAGAGAGAGAAAACTTGAAGCAATGGAGATGTGGTTATCAGAAGAATAATGAGAATATCATCATGGGCACAATACGGTCCATTGAATCGGTACTGAAAGAAATTGATCTTGAGCGATTTAATTAAAGCCATAAGACAGAGGCACGATAATATTTAGGACACACGGGTTTCGAACACTTAGCAATCACTGGAAAGATTGAGGGAAAATGTAAGAGAGGTAAGTAGAGTTTTACTTTCATTGAAAGTCTTAACTTTCATGGAGAGTAGGTAGGGTAAGAACAACACCTTTAAAAGGTTAGCTGAGAACAGGTTTGAGTGGCCTAACATGATCGCCAATATCTGTTCCAGACAATGATAGCTGAAAAGATTGTGTCTATTGGATTTTATGTAGTTTATAAGACTGTTGTACTGGCTGGTGGACAATCTGAGCTCAGTGTGGCTAATTCTAGACTGATAGATGAACAGAGAGCTGGCTTTGTTTTTACAGGTAGGGGTTGAACGTAGTTGATGTAGCACATAAAATAATCTATAAATTTAGAGTCCAGATTCTAGTATTCTTTTCTGCCCTGGGATTTGTTGAGACTCTGATTTGATGCAGCAGGCAACAACCTATGATGTGATAGTATATGTTGACTGCGAGCAGTGGATGACTATTATACAGAGATGCCCAAATGTTCTCAGATGGCTTCATAAGATACTCCGAAGCGCTCAGAATAATCCAAAGATCATCGAGCAGTGGATGACAGGTGAAGAAGTTTACATTCTCAAAGAGCAGAACTCAAATTAATCAATTCCTGACATTTCTCACTACTGCTCAATGTAGAATGGAAAATCTTTTTCTCAGTCATGGCATTGGGCCTGACAAAATACCTCACTGAGAATGGCTACGTGAATGTCTCTGTGCAGAAAGTGGTCCTCCCGGAGTCTCAGGCTGTCTTGAACATACCACAATGATTTTGGAAACCATTCAAACATCTAAATTGGGTAAACGCAGAGTGGACGTCGTTTCGTTCGATCTTGCTAATGCATACGGCTCTGTAGCGCACCAAATATTCCCGCAAGCTCTGAGGATGCACTTCATTCCAGAGGATATTCAAGTAATGCCCAAGGACTACTTCAATGGATTGAAAATGAGGTTCTCACTGAGAGATATACGATAGACTGGATAAACCTGGAGGTTGGCATTCCTATGGGTTGCCCAATATCCCCATTCTTGTTCGTCTAGGTTACGGAAGTTATTCTCAGAGCAGCTGGTCTCGGCGGTGGATGTTATATGTCGTCCCTGTAAGCTTTTGTAGACAAAGCTACGACCCTGTGCTCCACGGAAAATGAGACTCGCAGAGTGAGTCTATTGAAATGGAATAGAGTGAGTTTCAAGCCAAAAAATTCACGAAGCCTGTCGATATGAAAAAGGCATGTAAGATGGAGATTTCTGCTTCAAAGTAACCAGTCAAGAAGTGCCAAGGATATGTCAAGAGCCTGTCAAGAGCCTCAGTAGATGGTATGACTCATCTCTGAAAGACACCAAGCGTGGATCTAAACTTAAGAGCAATCTTCAGTTGGTCTGCAAGCTTAAGACAGCTGTGGCTTTCCGGGAAAGTACAAAGTGTCTGTGTGTGGGGGGGAGGGGGGGGGGGGAAGTCTCCAGTTATTTTTATGCCAAAACTCTCGTGGCCATTTCTAGTATACGAGATTAGCACCACAACTGTAGAATCTATAGAGATTAAATTAAACAGCTTCACAAGAAAATGGTTAGGGTTCCCACGTTGTTTAACGAATGCTGCCATGCACTGCCGCAAAGCTTAGCTGAAACTCTACTTGAAGTTAAGAGTCGAAGAGTACAAGCGCAGAAAGGCTAGACTAATGACAATGCTTGAAGATTCAGAGGAACCAACAGTGTGATCTATTCAGCGCCATATAAGAGGCGGCAAAAAATGGAAAGTTGGCGAGGCAGTCAAAAGAGCTAAAGAGGGCCTGAAAATGATAAAAGGTAATTGGTCTCACTCAAACTGGAAAGAAATAAGTGGAATCAAGGTAATATAGTGATTGTCAAAAACAGAAGGTAAAGAAAAAAAAATAATTGACGAGATCATACTCGAAGAGGACTACAAGCGAATACAAAAAGCAGTTCGGCAATCTCAACAGATATATTGGACAAGCTTGGAAGGTGCATTACAGAGATCAATTACATGGAATGAGTTATGGCATATGGCGCCACTAAGAATCAGCTTCCGTATCCGAGGTGGGGAATAAAAAGGATCCCACATGCCCACGCTGCCGAGAAAAGCAGACCACTGAACATGTTCTAAGTTCTTGCAAAGTAGATCTGAGCCAGGGCAGGGACTTGTGGTGACATAACAGAGTGTTACAAGAACTTGCTATGGCAATATGTGACGCAAAATGTCTGCCTGCAGAGCCAAAGGCAAGGGTAGTATTCACATCAAAAGGTGGGATCAAATCCTGGTGTGGAAGTGATGCTAGCATGGTTACTTAGAGAAAGAGCTCACTGGATTTTTTCTGCCGATCAGATTCATTCATAAGTAAATAATTTTCTCCAACTATTGAGAGCATCCTATGCACAATCGTAAGAGCGTTTGGAAAAGTTGCAACAGTTCGAAAAGAAACAAAATTGTGGATTCAAAACTCAAAAAACTGGGTCTCGAAGGAAAAACAGTAGCAAAGAGACAGCTAGGAGTCATGGCCTTGACGTGGCCCGGCCCCCCTGAGAGTTTCAGAAGTTCAGCGCTGAAAAACTTGCTGCTCTAATCTCACATGAGTGTCTTTCTGCCTTCTACCAGCGTAGCCGAAAGACATAACAACACGTCCGACAAACGTTTAAGCAACTAAAGGGAATTCTTCTTTTTAATAATGTATATATCTAAGGCTTCATGGCAGCTTTAATATTCTACACCCACATGTCTCTCTATCTCAACCGCCCTAGTTAAAGGGCTAAAGAGTCCTTAAAGGACATAACTGTCTACACTCTATATTACTTACCCTAGATTTGAATAACCATTGGCCAGAAATCAACATATTTGTGAATTACGACGCAATGTTGAAAACTCGGAGAACTATTCTGTGGACTTCCTGAATTGTTGTATTGCCGCCGCCTGTGCGAGGCTCTCCCTTGTATCTAAAGATAGTGCCGGGATACTACGTGCTGGACCTGTCCCTAGAAAATGACCGCAGCCTGGCTCAGTCACGAGAAGTCATTACATCCGCTAGGAGATGGATCTATTACTAATTAATCTAATTGGGTACAAATTGTTCTAGAGGACTACCTGATCAAAATATAGACTGTCTTATTAAGTAATGGATTTCATCTGTTTATACTCCAAAACTCTATTCTTCCTACCGCCGTACTTTATTTGTGCAACGATGTGTTTAATCCTGTTGATTTTACTAAATTTATTTAATTAGCGAGCAGCTAGTAATTTGACTCGATGCCATTTCTTCCATGACTCTAGAATTATTCCCTTTTGAGATTGTCACCAGAAAATGCAAATGATAATACATATTAAGAGACAATGGTGGATATCTGGACACACACATCACCATCTTAATGTACACTATCCTTTACAGCCTCTTTTTTAATGCTTGTTGACAGAGATGTGATAACACATGCGTGTATTCTCAAACAGTAAATATTGATACGTCAATGTCTATTGTTTCAAAAATCTTTGTATTAAATTCATAGTCTATATCTTATTTATAAAAATACGAGCATGCCTATTTTGTTACCCTCATATTTATTAAACCACTTAAGAAAAACAGGTTGAAAACTTTTCCGCGATGTTGATGATGTAACAAAGATATGTTATTATTTTTCATGATTGTAGGTACTAGTATATCAGTATGAATATAACAGTATAAGAGATTTTTGCGTCTTTTCTAATATCTCGAAACAGCTGCCTAGAGTCTGCAAACGCATTACAGCCAATTATACCGAGCAATTTAAAAAGTGGATCATTTCTCTTAAAAAACGAAGGAAAAGTTTTGAAAATGAAAAAGAAAATACTTTTTAAACATTCAAGGTGTCCCTCACCCATCCGATAATTATTCAACCTTACAATAAACATCAAATCGGTTACCTTCACAACAAGCGTTGAAGCACAAAATAATTAGAGCAGCAGTTGAGAATAATTCACTCTTCATGGTGTTGATCTCAATCCTGTTGTTTCTTTCCAATATAACGTCTGCTTTTTCAAGCTTCTATGGTTGCACCAAAATGAAAAGACGCCACGTTGTGTAAGACCGTGCGCACTCACCGACTGACAGTCTACAAATGAACGCTGTCGGGATTACTGTGCATTGACATCCTCAAACGTTTAAGTCAAAACAAACAAGTTTAAGTACGTACTTAAATCCCACCATCCAGTATGACATTTATGGCTTTTGGCTAAGACAAGCATCTGCTGTTTGTCAACAATAGTTTGTGCACACGTCATTTACCCCCGATATTTGTCTTTACCTTAGAAATGAATGCAAACATCGCAGAATTAAAATAATCGAATGCTGTACTTATTTTACAACTACCGAGCCACGAATCGTTTCGCGGATGACGCTGGGTATTAATAGCTGCATGTGAGACAGAAAATCGAAGGAAAAACCATAAAAAAACATATGCACAGGCATAAACTTTTATTGTTTTGTTGTTGACGTGGACTACATTAAAAGTCAATGTCTAATGTTCATAATTTTTTGTGTGTTAAGTAATGCAATTAGGCCCTTTCTAGTTGATAGAAGCTTATTTACTTAGTTTGGAAAAAAACATACCATCATCTTCAGTTTTTTTTTCTACTTATTTTCTGATCTCTCTCTTTACTTCCCCTCGATCTTATCTAGCTCTCTTTTGTTAACGGTGATTCTTTCTTTCTTTCTCCCCCCGCAAAAATATCCAAAACTTCATACAAGGAAAGTATCAAATAACAGCTATGATAACAGTGTATGTAACTCAAAAACCCCAATATGAGCATATCATTCATTTTGTCAGATATTGTTGCCTGTTAAATAACAGCCTTTTTATTTGCTCTTCAAATAACATCCAAATCCTTGAGCAACAATATTTTAGTTCTCCTTAGATTTTTTTTTCTTTTTTTTATTGGAACAACGTAATACAAACTATTTACGTATACAAAGGGTAAAAGCATGTCAAAGTCTTTTTTATTATTTTTTTTTTCTCCGAAAAAAATTTTAACCGCTATTTCGGTATAGTAAATGAAGTTATAACAAAATTGCATCTCCATATATAATAATAACGTGGTAACTGACACCATCTCATTATCTAATTATACATTGGTCATTTCTTAAAACTACATTGTCCAACTTTTTTTAATATGCAATTTGTTGAAACAATATTTCAAAATATGGAAATAAAATCGTCGTCTCCACGCAACAGGGTAGAGGGAAAAAAGAGTGGGATGTATATGATGCACTGAAAAGTCTTGTTTGTTTCTAAAATGTTGGAAGGTATTTTTTAAAAAAATTTAAAAAATCTTTTTTTTTTTAATTGCCTAATTTGTGTAAAAATATGCAGTTTTAAAAGAAGAGCACACCGTTGTATTTGATGTAGAAATATTTAACTACGGCAAATTCCATGTCAGGCCAGCAATAAATACTGGAGGACACAGGATTTGAATGATATAAAGTGGTGTTCATTCGGCTAAGAATTTGTTTTCTTAGTTTTCACTTCCACCAGATAAACTCGGTTAATTTTTAACCTTCTCTACTCTCAGAGAAGAGCAATCAAAAACACTAGAACACCAAAATACTCATTTTGTATGTATCATCATCATCAGGTACCCTGTCTGGAACAGGCATTGGCATTCATGTTCCTTCACTCAAACCTATCCTCAGTTAACCTTATAAAGTTGTTGTTGCCATCTTTGCCTATTGTCAATTACTTAAGATTTTTAAAAAAGTTATTCTTTTTCTATCTCTTCTCTACTGCGTTCGCCTTCAATCTTTCCAGTGATTGCTAAGTGTTCTAAACCCTTGCGTCGGCAAATATGGCCTAAAAACTGTAGTTGCCTCTGTCTTATGGTTTTAATTAGTGATCGCTCAAGATTAGCCTCTTTCAGTACCAATTTGACTTTTTTTTTTGCCCATGATATCCTCATCATTCTTCTGATGAACTACATCTCTATTTCTTTGTTTATTGTCCAACACTCACTACCATACAAAAGTACTGACCACACATATATTTTAATTACCCTTATTATGGTTTTCATACTTATATTTCTATTTGCCAATTTTGATTTCATTTTTTGGAAAGTATCTTTGGCCAAGGCTATTCTTTTACTTATTTCACTTGTGCATCTGCCATTTGATGTTATCAGGTAACCTAGATAATTGAATTTTGTAACTTGTTTGATTTTTTTCACCTTTGCTAACGAGATTGCACTTGCGGTTAGAGGATTTCTTTGAGATGACCATACATTCCATTTTCTTTACATTCAAAGACAGGCTCATTCTTTCGCTCTCTAAAACTGCAGTATCTAGACGTTTTTGGAGTTGTTTGCCATATTCTGCTATTAAAACTGAGATTATTAAGATTCTCTCCATTTATTTTTACGCCTGTAATACCATCGGTAGACATGACACATACTGCCTCACACCTATTTTGATGGGTTTGAAATCACTATGTTATCCTTCAATACTTACTAATGCAGTCTGATCCAAGTATAAATTTCTTATTACTCTCAGATCTTTCCCATCGATGTCTAATTTATCTAGCATACGAAATAGCTCTACATGTCTTACTGTGTCAAAGGCTTTAGAATAATCAATAAAACAGATTGAGATCTTTTTGCATTTCTATATAACTTTCAAAAAGCATTGACAAAGTGAATATTGCATTTCTAGTCCCTTTATCAGGCATAAAGCCAAATTGATTTGGAGATATTTCTGGTCTTAGACTCTTGCGCATTCGATGCATCAAAACGCATAAAATGGCTCATTAGACTTAATGTTCTCTGAAATTCACATTCTGTTGCTCCTAGTGTTTTAGACAGTACTATAAAAACAGATTTATAAAGATCCTCTGGAATTGTATTACTATCGTACTATATTGCATTAAGAAGTTTTGTTGTCAGACCTATTCCTAATGCTTTAATTATTTCTACTGGTATATTGTCTGGTCCTGTGGCTTTTCCATTTTTAATTTTCTTTATTGCTGCCTCTACATCTTCTTTGAGGATATTTGGGCCTTTTATATTTTTCTCTATTTTTGGGTTTTTTGCACCTATCATCCTAAAAAACATTTTCAACATGTTCTAACTATCTGTTTAGTATTTCCGTCTTTTCCATTAACATTGTTCCATCTTTTGATTTGATACAGCCAGGGCTACTGTATTTGATTTTCTTTCCATTGACGTCCTTAATTTTAGCATGTATGAATTTGTTGTCTATATTTAACTTTTGCTCTATTTCCTGACATTTCTTCTTTCGCCGCATTGCATTTTATTTGGATGTTTCTATTTAAGTCTTTATATTTGGCCTCTACATTTTATATTTGCGCCTTTCTTCCATAAAATCGAGTAATCTTTGTTTATCCATTTCTTATGCTTTTTTAAAAATCTTTTTTGGGAATGTTTTTCTCTGTGACTTCACCAAGTGAATTTTTCATTTCTGACGATAATTTTTTTATATCTGAGATGTTATATAGAGTCTCATATTTGTTATACACAGCTAAAGCAATTTTGTCTCTTAGTTTTTCATCAGATTTTAGTAAGTCCATTTGGAATTCAGGATTAGCCTTTGCTTTTCTTGATTTCATACATTTTATCTGAAATTTACAAATATTACTGGAATATGATCTGACGCACAGTCGGCTTCCGGCAGTGATTACGATGTTTTGATGACGTTTCGGAATAATTTCTGAATGAGGATGTAATCTATTTTGTTTTAACTTCTATCTCCGGGGCGCTTTCAAGTCCACTGTCGCCTACGGTGGTTTTGATACCAAGTATTTGTAATGGTAAAATCATTGATTTGGCACCATTCAATAAGCTTACTTCCACAATCATTTACAGTCCCAAGGCCACTGGGCCCAACAACATATTCTTCTCTTTCATACCCAACTTTTGCATCGAAATCTCCCATTATTATTATCATGTCCTGGGATTTTAGATAGCCTTATGCTGTTTCTTTTTCTTCATAAAACTTTTATCACATCGAATAAGATACCAATCCCTCTTTGATGTGTATGTCCCCCTGAGTAAATTAGAGTTTCATGGAACCTACCCCTTTCCTTCTTACCCATGGAAGCCCTAGGATGTTAAGTTTTGTTCTGTCCATTTCTTGATAACGTTTTCTAATTTTCTTTTTGATTGCAGTGTACGCACATTCCATGTTGCTATTTTTGATATTTGATCGATATTAATTTTGGGAGCAGACGCTGGATGACGATCTGTTGCCACCTGCTGCACATGGCTATCCCTGCCGAACGAGGGATTTGGATTGGAATCACAAACCCCTTAAAGTTGTTAACTAAAGCTTCAGTATGGTTTTGGCTAGTGATTATATTTTCTTGGGAAGCTATACAACAGTGGTTTCCCCTTGCCTACTGCTGGTCTGTGTACCTATTCCCCGCTAGCCTTCGTTTTGCAACTAACCCACAAGGCAATGGGGATGTATGGGTGGCCTATTGAGGATCTTCCGGCCTTTGAAGATCCTATTTTTAGTCCTCCTAGGTCTCACTACCCTCCTCATCAATTCAAAATTGATGGGGTTACCGGTTTAATCACCGATTGTACGATGGATGCTGTTTAAGGTCATGCCCATGTATATTAATAATAAAAGGTGTGAACTTCAAGACTGCGCTGACGTCGCTTTTCTGTACATAGAGTCCAATAGAATTACTTGGCTGTGAGAGAAACCATTACAATGGCCCAAGGTTAATGTTTTAAAAATGTGTGAACAGAATGCAAATAGGTCCATAAAATATTTACCTAAGAAAGATATTTCTAAATCTAACGGATTAAAAACCGACAAGTTTTCCCTCTGTTGAATCAAAAAATTATTCAGTTTTGCGCAAAATATAAATGTCTTTGTTTGACTGAGTTCATTCGGTTTTTATTGCCATTTTCTCTGCAAACTATATTCAATTGCAAACAAAACCTGGGTGAACAGCTGAAATCTTAATCGATATGGAATGAAATTTAATAGAATCATCAACAGATCAACAGATTTTAAAATTAATAGATGGCGATTTTCTTGCCCACTAACTGCATTTCATAACTTTTACAGGGCAAACGCCAAATAGGCGTGTCTGGGCCAGTCTAGGGAGATCAGGGTGAGCATTGTTCTCTATATTCTGCCTATACATCATAAATAAAGCGTGCTTAACACAAAGCTGGATACTCTGGATCTGTCTAGTGAGATGAGGGTAAGTCTTGCTCTCATACTTCTGACTATATCTCATAAATTACACATGGCAAACACCAAACTCGATACTCTGGGGCTGTCTAGTGAGATGAGGGTAAGTCTTGTTCTCATACTTCTGACTATATCTCATAAATTACACATGGCAAACACCAAACTGGATACTCTGGATCTGTCTAGTGAGATAAGGGTAAGTCTTGTTCTCAATCTTCTGACTATACCTCATAAATTACACATGGCAAACACCAAGCTGGATACTCTGGATCTGTCCAGTGAGATGAGGTTGAGCCTTGCCTTCCTACCACTGTCTATATTTTATAGCTTACATGTAGTAAATACGAAACTGGCAGCTGTATGGTTCGTGGAGTCGAGACTTGTCCTCCTATCTTTGTTTGCATTTCATAGCGTATACAGGGCAGACACCAACTGCTGGAACTGTTTAATAATGTGCGGTTGAGCCAGCTTGCCCTCCTTATTGTGCCTCGATCTCGAACCTTTAGCGTGACGAGCATGACACTTTTGTTATGAATCTGCTGCCTCCAAGATTAATGTCTTTAACCGCTTGTGAACTGAAAAGTCTTTGGCTATCAGAACATGATAGATTTTTGGGAAGCAAGGCTGTGCTGTACATGTACGTCATTTAATAAGACAGTCTCGAGGATTTGGGTTTTTTTTTTCGTGTGCCGTTCCTGACGTTAAAGAACGAAGCTACCAATATTAATCTTAAAAATCTGTTTCAATTCAGTTCATCCGACGTGGCTGCAAGACTTGCTGTAATCAGTAGAGGAATGTCACAGGGCAGCGTCCAGCGTGAACTATGACGTTGCGTGGGTTTTATAATCGTCGAGCACCGATTAAAAATAATACGCAACAGATGAAAACTGTCTAATGCCTATGTTCACCTATAAGGGGACAGGAGACTGACTTTTGTTGTATTCATAACAACAAATATGAAAAAGTAAAGAGCCGTGAAGTCTGACTATGTCGCAATCCCCCCTTGCCTCTTCCTCAGTCTGGACTATGACAGGTACAGAAATAGCGTGCAGTATTGGATCTAGATATCATAAAATCCTTATCTCTTTTAAAAGATTATTTTTCTTTTTTCCCCCCTCTTTCCCCCAAACATGTTCCTCTATCTTTGCTCAAACTCAGGCATAGTGTACACTTGCATAGATCTACATAGTATCCGACCAAAAGCTGTATTCAATTCAATCAACAAACTCAGGCATAGTGTAGATATGCCCAGATCTACATAGTATCCGACCAAAAGCTGTATTCAATTCAATAAACAAATTCAGGCATAGTGTAGGCATGCCTAGATCTATATAGTATCCGACCAAAAGCTGTATTCAATTCAATCAACAAACTCAACCTTTTGAGCGGGAATAAAAGTCAGAAGTCAAAAGGCTCCTTTAAGTATAACCGTAGAAAAGCATATGAGAAAACATAATGATGTTTCACTATTTTATCAGATTGAGGAATGCAAATTTGAATGAAGTATTACTGTTAGGCTGATTGCCTTTTGATTGCAAGACAAAGTGCATTATACGATTAAGTTATTGCATAAAAAAGAAATTATTCGTTTGCTCAAGCGCGGTCTAAAATGAAAGGGTGTACGCCTGGGCTGCACAAGGGACTGACACAAACACGGTGAGTTCCAGAACTCGGGTCTAGCGACGTTACAATATATGGAGGTCCTCATGCCGAAGGGGCTTTAATCCGATTCAATTCTGGAAATTTACTTGTGTAGTCGGGTCGATCAGAAACACACAGATAACGTCCAGACAATATTTTAAACACTGTTGAACTAAAAAGACAAGAAAGACAAGTTTTATCTCAAAGTTTTCTCTCCCCAAGCAATGTTTAATACTGGAAGTCAAATTAAAATATTACAGGAATGTTAAAAAAATATAGCAACTTTTACCAATGCCTAAAATATGCCACTGCCACACTTATTTAATAAAACGAAAGAGAGAAAGCTAGTTTGGCTCTGACCCCAGGAGGTTTGGTGTTTGATGCATTTGTCATTTTAAAATTAGATTTAGGTAGGGCTTTTCCATTCAATTTTGTCTTGGTTAATTTAATTATGTGCTTTTTTTTAACAGGGAATGGTTATTGTAGGAAAACGGTGGTTCTAATTTGTATTGAGACATTAATAATATTGCCATTATCTCTTGATCACCTCTAGACTAAATTTAGAGCTTAGATTTTTATATTAGTCCAGATGTAGAACTTTCGTCAGGTGTAAATTGTAAAAAATCACCATCATCAAGCAGTACCAAAAAAAAAACAAACAAAAAAAAAAACACCATAAATAAGAGAAAACTTTTTAAAACACAGAAGGATAAAAAAGTGTTAGTAGCTAGGTAAAAAAAAAACACTTGATAGCAAGGGCATCATCATGCGTTTTGAGTAACTTTGGGTAGCGTTAAACACCATGAGTTCCTGGATGTTTCAGCGGAATGAATCCATTTTCCCCTCCCCTTCTCCCGTGTCTTAAATACTTATTACTGAGACAGTTAATGGACTGAAGATAGGATCAATAGATTAATTAAACAAACACTTACATTTCAAAAATGATGCGGAAAAACAGAAAACATAAACGCAGCGATTTCAATGTCTAACCGCTTTATTGACTGAAGAAAATGTATCATGAAATTAAAGAAAGGAGAAAAATATTATCTTTAAATTAAAAAAAAAAAAAGAAAAGAAATGGATGTCTGGCCAAGGGCCTATGATTTTACCCACAGTTATCCATTGGATTCGAGATGTGACAAGCCGTTTTATTATATGTCATATTCTTCCACATCTTCGGTATTTCTCCGTTTCTGTTTCTTCACGCCGTGATCCTTTCTCTCTCATGTGTGTCCAAACGTCTCTGTTCTTTCTCTCTAACCAATGATCCTCTCTATCCCTACTACTTACCTTTCGAAATGTTTATGTTTTCTTTCTCTATCCCACCATCTTCTATATCTCTGCTTCTCTGTCCAAACATCTCTATTCCCTTCCTTTATCCCACCATCCTCTCCATCTCTATTACTTCCCCGTCCAAATATCTATGTTCTGTCCCAATTCTATCATCATCTATCCCTTCTCTGTCCAAATGTCTCCGTTTTCTCTCTCTAGTCATCTCTCTCTCTCTCTCTCTCTCTCTGTGCCTCTCTCTCCAAACATCTGTTGTCTCTATGTCCCATAATCCTCTCTATGTCTACTACTTCTCTCTCTTAATGTCTTTGTTCACTCTCTTTATCCACCATCATCTCTGTTTCTACTATTTCTCTGTTTGAAAGTCTCTTATGTGAAGGCGCAAAATACACATATTATACTTATGTATCAAATAACAAGCCTATGGTTCACACGATAATGTGTTGACATTGTTCCCTGGACGGCCAGCTTTCTATTCAGCCAACAATATGAATCAGGTCTGAAACACTAATAATATTCTTGACTAGGCTTGGTGTAAACGGCAATTACATCTGGCGAATATAAAACTGCAGGAAAAATGTGAGTGAAGAAAAGGGAAAAAAGGAGATACAAGCAGACCAAAATCTAACATCAACTTGACAATACAAGTTCAAAAGGCAAATAAAAATACTTGGAAAATTGGCAAAGATCAAAATGATACGGGCAAACGCTGTAGAGAAGGTATTTATTAAATGCCTTGAAATGGCATTTTGAATTTATATCTTCCCACAAATCTACCAAAAACAGTTATTATACTTCTCTAAGCATGGTCATATGAAAGTAATATATTATAATAAACCCAAATAGCCACTCAGTAGTTTTGATAATGACGACTCCCGTCACCAAATTATGCTTAATAAATGGTTCAAGTTATCAGATCAATTAAAATGTAACCGATCGCCCATAACGAAATGCTTGATTAGAATTAATATTTTAGGAGGTAAGAGTAGAAAAAAAATAATGAATCATTACATCCCACAAACAACTGAAACATAATGTTACTACCAAGAAATAATACAGTGAAACGATGCTCAACTGCAGATTCCTGACTTGCTTCCACACTTGTCCCAACGTTACAGGAACCACATTAACAGTGAAGCCAGCAGATTTTTGGCTTTCCCACTGGCTACTGTCATAATATTATTACTGTCATTGTTATTTCTATATAATATTATCGTATATCCAAGCTGCGTTATCAACATAGACCACGGATATAAAACATTAGCTAATCTGTCTTGGACTAAATAGCTTTTCAAAGAAGAGCGTGCACACAAATACCTAGAATATTTATTTCCTTGAAAGATAAAATAAATTTATTACCTGCGGCTGTTATTTGTCGAAACGTTTTGATTTCATATTCTTTTATAATAATTAGTAATTAGCTGTCAAAATTTTCATTGAAATTTATAAGACAACACAAAGAACTTGGATCGTTTCTAGCTTAAACATTGGTTGCATGTCTTACTATCATTTTCTTGAATTTCAAGCGTCCAATGAACCAAAAAGACAGCCATTCCCCACGTCTGAAGGGAGACTACGAGATCGCCGACAACCTTGTAGAAATCATAACTGCCAACATAAAGTCGTTAAAGTTACAAAAGTAAAAGGCTTTTTGACACAATAAGATGTCTTAAATGTGCGTTCACATGTGAAAATATCTGAATGAATGAACTTTATTTATCTTGAGAACAAAATATCACCTGTGAGCATCCCTAAGAGACAGGAAAAATAGTCCCCATCAATACGTGATATTTTGAATTATCCTATGGTAATTTTTAGATATCACGGAGTTTGTGCAGTCACGCCACAAAATTAAACCTACGTTTTAAAGGAGTCCTGGGGCGGACTAAAGTCGAATTAGTCTCAAGAACAGTCCTGGATGGAATGGGCTGATATTGAATTAATCCAAAGCAGGCCCCATAGTCCTGGAACGGACTGAAAATTAAATCATATTTAAAGAAGAGTCTGGGAGAGGCCTGACCTATGTTGTATTGAGTTGTAAACCTGTATTATTATATGTGAAAAAAATAAATGGGGCTTAGCCCAAAAGATATTGCAGCAGTCGTTTGTCTCTACTGAACCTATTGCTCACTCAAACGTGTCGACCGTGTCAACACGTCCTAATCTACATCTTCATCCTCCATACCGTGACAATAATAATAATAATAATAATAATAATAATAATAATAATAATAATAATAATAATAATAATAATAATAATAA
>BLXT01003752.1:629602-647166 GCA_019648995.1 Plakobranchus ocellatus | reverse complement strand
AATAATAATAATAATACCAATATTAAACCACAACTCAGGTCTTCCAACGTCCTAACGTGTTCTGACACAAATGGTCACCAAAGCGTGAGGTCAATCTTTCTCTGCAAATTCAATCCCTTCACCAATAATGCGCGTTGAAGACGAAAGAAAATGAAGAATATACAACAGTGATCTGGTATACTTTAATTTTCGTTATGCAATTTTCTATGTAATCTTTTGATTTGAACGTTCCGTGTCCTTTTGCCAGTGTAGTGATGAGCTTTTGTCAAAATTTTGTAGGCGGAGATAAAATTCAATTATTCCAGTTGTCTAACCAACTCGGCGTATTTTCATCTCTGAAAAAGAACAAGAATCTTTTTTACAAAAATCAAACCATAGGATACCAGTATAGCCTTCTTGTCTTTTTTTGCTGTTAAGATCTGAGTTGCCAGAAGTTCCAGTCCTACTAAACCACCAACCACTCAACTTAAAGACTGCACAATGTACACCACTGTTCTCATCATTGTCGCGATCTAGTGTGGAGAACATTCGCCCATTGTGATAAGAGAGAGAGTCTCCAGCAGTTCCTCTGTAGGTGCCAACTCTAAGTTTGTATTTTTCCGATTCGCTCTCGAGTTTAAAATTACTGTATAGCGCATATACTTCTTTTCCCTTGTACTTTAGATCGACTCTGAGCTCCCAAGTGCCTTTGCTGGTAAAGGCGTGGATTCGCTCGTTTCCAAGCCAAAAGTCGTCGTCAAAAGTGCCGAAGCCTTTTTTGTAAGTGTCCCATTCGCGGTAGAAATCGACGTTGAATGATGAGGAGCGGCGTTGGATCACGATCCAACCTCCCCCATCAGTAAACATATCACAGAGATAGGGTAGCCCTTGCCCGCTTTCATCACGGGGGTAGATCACAGGGTGAGGGTAGGGGTAGGAAGATGAAGGTCTAATCATATCTCTTTTACATGTTGAAGGTTGTATGATATCATCCAAAGAAGATTTTAATTCTGTGGCTAATGGTCTGTCCATATGCGAGAGCTGTCTGTCAATAGCACCAAGCACAGATTGAGTTTTATTTGTGCTATTAAAGATATACGACCAAAATTTTATAAGCCTTTCTTGGGACAATTTTTGAGAAGATATTATGTCGAAAGCGTTCTTTAGGGTATCATCAATGGACCTCGCCGAGGTCAAGCTTTTAACATTATTTATGAGCTGTAGCTGGTCGGAGACTAATCGAGCATCAATATAGTCAACAACGATGGTCATATACCTATTTCTCTCAACGCTCAGCTCACGTTTCAATGTTGAAAGCTTTTTCTCTAAAGCGGATTCGGTGTCAACATTATTCGCAGCTGAAAGTTTTGCGTGTATCTTATCCTCCACTTTATTTTCGAAGGAATCCATTCTGTTCTCAAGGGATTGTACTTGATTGCCGATAGCTGTAAATGCTGTTTCGAATTTATCTTGAAGAAGAACAACTTTATCATTGACTTCTCTCAACGTTTTTGTTAATATGTCATAACCCATGTTAACATCTCTCTGTTGCTGCAAGAGTGTGGTTGTGCTCACAAACACCCTACTTCCTTTGCTGTCTACGCCCAGAAGTTCACAGGTATATTCTGGGCTGCAATCCTCATGAGTAAACATATAAACCTTTAGTCTAGCAATTTTTCTTCCTAAATTGCCAGAAGCTGATATGTATTTAGTGTTCTTCGGTGAGACATTTAAGTTTGTGGAATTTATCCAGGCTACGGGAACTCGAGTTTCAGATTCATCCTTAGATGTCTCGGAGCAACTGGGCTGGTTTTTAAAGACTGTCATATTGAAGATAAGGCTGCTAGAAGTACTCGTCGGAGGTAAGTTCTCCTCACAGAAAAGGATCCCACATGTGATATAAGATTTGGATATCGCCTGAATGTCCCGATTAAAAACCAGCTTCATGCCTGCGGATTAAGAAACAATTAAGATTACGGTTACCTCATTGTGAAATTCTCCAAACTGTATCTCCAAAAAGGAGTTGGGAATGCTCATCTGATGTCTGCATTTTCTTTACTATTTTCCACCAATATAAATATGCCAAATATTATTACAATAGGGGTAAAATCCAAGTATTAGCGAAAAAATGCACTGCTCCATTGATTGTTAATAAACAACTAAACATAATTATTTAAAACCTTTATACCATGATCCATCAATATAAACCTCTTAAGACATTGGTAGGAAATAACTTAAGTTCCAACCGCTAAATTACATGATGCATCACCTTAAAAGTTTATAAATTTTAATCTTTATTATACCTCACAAGCCTTGTCTTGATCTATGCTTAACGGGTACAACGACGCCGAAAGAAATAGCAAATAAAATGAATAACAGAACTATTAGAATGTAGTTACTTATTGCAAGACTGCAGTTAATAAGCATGCCTATATTCTGATATTGATAAATCTCTAGGTTTTTTTTTTGCAAGGCAATACTCATTTTTTTTCACATAGGTCGAATGAGTAGCAATTCGACTCTTTGCCTTCACAAAATCGACGCAAAGGTCTGTTACTATATGAAGCTTAAGGAAATATATAGCCTTGTCATGTAGAAGATAAAAATGGACGTCCTTTCATAGATTAGAAAATAAAAGAGAAAATCAACCTTAGACAGAACAGAAACACCAAGGAACCATGACCTTAGAAAATCTCGCCTTGAGCGATCATGAAGTCAGCCATACTATTGAAAAAAAAATGATGTTCCTTGTTTTTATCTACACCTATATCTAAGGTAGGTGTGAACACTGTCTGTTGTATTCACTGTAGTGTATACGATTGTTGTACTGACCGGTGGACAATCTGAGCTCAGTGTGGCTTATTGTAGACTGATAAATAAACAGAGAGTTGGCTTTGTTTAAAAAGGAAGGACCTGAACTTAGATTAGTGAGTACATAATCGAATCTAGAAAGTTAAGAGTCCAGCCCGTTCTATTCTTTTTTGTTTTTGGATTTGTTGCAGTCTGGCGGGGCGTCTGTACAGCAGGCAAAGACCAGGTAAAGCATTTCATTCGTATAGGATGTGATGGTACCACATATTATATTAGTTTGTGTTACTTGTTTTTTTTTTTTCTATGTGCTAAGTTATTATATTTCTAATTATTTTTAGCATTGATTTCTTTAATATGGTTTCCAGCGTAGCCGAGAGATTATTACGTATCCAACCAAAAAATTTCAACTACTAAAAGGAATTACTATTTAAATATATCTAAGGTATCTTTAGAGCTCTTCCATTCGGGAGCCACATGTATATCTATTTTAACCGCTTCAGTTGAAGAGCTGGAAAGTCTTTGAGAAAAATAATTGTCTAGACTTCATATTCGTTTCACTGAGCTTGAGCGACCACCGGATAGAAATCAACATAGTTGGTAATTATGACGAATTAGGACGCAATGTTGAAAACTCGGTGAACTATTCTGTGGACTTCCCAAATTGTTGTATCGCCGCCGCCTGTGTTAGGCTCTTCCTTGTATCTAAAGATTGTGCCGGGAAGCTACGTGCTGGACCTGTCCTTAAAAAACGACCGCAGCCTGGCTCAGCCTGGCTCAGCCACGGAAAGTCATCCATCCGCTGGGAGCTAGCTCTATTACTAATTAATCTAATTGGGTACAAATTGTTATAGAGGACTACCTGATGAAAGTATAGACTGTCTTATTAAGTAATATGTTTTATCTGTTTATGCTCCTAATTTCTTCTTAAGAGCGTACTAGACTTGTGCAAGAAATGCATTTATCTTTTATTGATCTCCTAAGTATATTTAATTGGCGCACAGCTGGTAATGTAACTCGATTCCATTTCTTCCCTGACTCTAAAATCATTCCCTTGAAAGTTGCCACCAAAGATTGCAAATGGCTAATAGACACTAGAAGACAATGATGAGGCTATGACCACCACCCTAAATTTACAACCTTATTTTTTAACGTTCGTCGACAGAGATGCGATAAAACAAGAGTGTATTCCCGAAAAGGAACAATAATATTGATACCTCATTGTCTGTTATTTCAAACATCCTTGTATGTAACTTCATAGTCCATATCTTTTCATAAATTTATGAACATTTTATATTTATTAAACTGGTTCTTAAGAAAAATAAAGTTGAAAAGTTTTCCCCGAAGGTGATGATTGAATTACTGATTACATAGGCTAGTATGTCAGTGTAAAAATATATTAGGAAGAGAGGTTATCCACACAATAAGACCAGACAATCTAAGGATCTACAAGAGATACAGAATGAATGACAGGGATATAGAATAAAGAGATTGAGAAGACGTTCACGCACTTAGACTTTGCAATAGACAAGACAAGATAAGACAGAAGACGAGAGAAAATTACATGTCCGAGTAGGATTCGAACCCGCACCGTCGTTGGCAACCACCGCCTTGCCAGACAGAGAAACCAAGTGAACAAGCCACTGAACCATAGGAATATAATAGATTCCTGTTCCTCTTCATTATTTCGAAATGCCTGGCAAGAGACTTCAAACGTATTATAACTCATTATATAATGCACACTTTTGTAAACTATGGCTTTGGTGAACAAATTGGCGAATATATTGAAAAAAAAAATTGATAACTCCATGACTGTATTAAAACTTGCTAAAGATTTACATTTCTGAAGTAGAATATAATAAGAAAAACGCATTGATAATTAGTCTGAGATCGAAGACCAGCTCCCTAAGTTGCCCAAATTGCGTCTCAAAACATCGGCACCATTGAATACAAAGTGAGTAACGATAGCAGATCTTTGTTAAAGCGCATGGTCAACAAGCGATTGATTTCTCTTAAAAAACAAGGAAAGTTTTGAAAAAGAAAAAGAAAATATTTTTAAAACTTTCGAGATTTCCTTCAACACTCCAATAATTTTTCAACCTTGCAAAAATTAAAAATCGGTTACCTTTACAGCAAGCGTTGAAGCACAAAAGAACTAGAACAGCAGTTGAGAATAGTTCACTCTTCATGGTGTGGATCTCAATGCTGTTGTTTTTTTTAATTTAACATCAGTTGTTTCAAGCCTCTATGGTTTCAACAAAATCAAAAGACGCCACGTAGTGTAAGACCGTGCGCACTCACCGGCTGACAGTCTACAAATGAACGCTGTTGGAATTAACGGCTCTTTATGCTGTGCATTGATATTTTAACACCTTAAGTTTTAGTACATATTCAAATTTCTCTATATCGTATAACATTCATAGCTTTTCGCTAAGAAACGCATCTGCTCTACCATATGACAATCGGATTGTTCCACACGTTACTCACCCTCTATATTTGGAAATACCTTGAGTATGTCTGCAAAGCTCACAGAAATAAAATCATTGCAACCTTGAATACTGTCGTCACTTTACACCTTTCGATCAACGAATCGTTTCGCGAACGGAGGTGGATATTAGTGGCTGCGTGTGAGACGGAAAATCAAAGGCGAATACCAGTAAAAAACGTGTGCAGGGATGATTTTTTATTATTTTGTTTATGACATGAATTCTGAAAACCCGTTCATATACAATTTCTGGAGAATTCTCATCGTATTAAATATACTAGGTAAAAATCACAATTTTCAACTATGACGGTCTCATAGAGGCCACGATATGATATCATGGCCAATTTAATTGAAAGCTCATACCAATGACATCAAGAGGGGGTAAAAGATATATCTCACTACAAGAAACGTGTAAACAAAAGTTTATTTATATGGATACTCTTCCCAGATTACATGATTCCCACACAACAGTTATTTATACATTCTTGTGCATGGTTGTGACAATGAAAAAGCTATCAATATATTATATGTTTTAAACTACTACTAGTCATAATATCAATATCTACAAAGAAGTTCTTCGAGATGAAATTTAATGGCACATAACCTAGCTAAATTAAACCTCTCACCGCGATTAAAAAAAAAAAATATTTCTTACGATGCTACAAACAGAAAATAATCCGTAACTCCAAACAAGGTTTTCCTGTGTTATTTGCTAAGAATAGTCGATGAATGCGGGGAACCAACACCAGGTTATACATGCTCTTGGGGCCCTTATTTTGCTTCGCGAACAACAACAACAATAATAAGAGCAACAACAACAACAACAACAAAAAACAATAACAGCAGCAGCAGCAGCAGCAGCAGCAGCAGTAGCAGCAACAAAAGCTACAACAACAGCAGCAACAGCAAAAAAAAAAAACCAAGAAAAGAAGACAACAAAAACCACCAATGATTTCATGAATCTGCAAGCAGATTATAACGGCAATCCACAGCATCGTCAAAAACTGCCTTTTTTTATCGCCACAAGAATGGGAATAAAAACATGGTTGCAAGAGTCTTGGCGTTTCTGGTGGAAGCATATTTCTGAGCAAAGTATGCGCGCAGAGAGCAATGTTATTTTAGACTCTATATGCTTTGCTTAAATTTGAAGACATTGTACTGGACTTTGCCATTGCCAAGTTAGACCAGGTAAGGTTCAAGATACCTTGTGTTTTCTCGTACGATAAACAAGAAACCACGATTTTGGAAGTGACGAAAACTTATTCGAGATCAAATGAATGCATTTTCTCTGCACTGTCTTTGTTGCTTTCCTTGTTTGCTTTAATTTATAACACTAGCTTGTAATTCTCAAGAGGCTTACCTATCCCACCCTTCATTGGGTCTGTCCGCTATTCAAACTTAGAGCACATGTGATGCTTATCCTTGTTATTTATATGGAAAAAAAGATTGAATTGTGCAAAAAAAACATCTTGGAGTGAAACCTTTGGGTGAGACAGATCCCTAATTGTTTTTTTTTTTTTTTACACATAAACGATGCATCAATGACAAATTGAGATGAGAGCCAATGTTGTGTCTTTTAGTTTTCATTTCTCCCAGTCTAACTGACGTCGAGATAAACCATTTGGACTAACGATGAGCTTCCTTTTCCTCTACAACATATTCTCTGGTTCCAAAAAGTCATATTTAGTGTTTAGACTATTGGTCGCCAACCCTCGATACACAGATTTTAAAAAGAGTGACTGTCCTCTTTAAATTTAAAAAAGTCAGGGATGAGTCTTGCCTACGCACTACATCTATATTTCATAAAGTTCAGAGATGAACATCAAACTTGCAGCTAAGAACCTCTCTGGTGAGATTCGTATCAGCCTTATTCTCCTTCCTCTGCCCGCACCTCATAATTTGCACGTGCCTAACACCACTTTTACAGCTATAAACCTCTCTAGTGAGATTTGGGTCAGCCTTGTTCTCCATCCTCTGCCGGTACCTCATATTTACACGTGGCTAACACCAAATTTGCAGCTATGAACCTCCCTAGTGAGATTTGTATCAGCCTTATTCTCTATCCTCTGCTTGTACCTCATAATTGACACGTGGCTAACATCACACTATATACTCTGGGTCTGTCTTGTGATATGAAGGATACGCCTTGCCTTCTTACCTTTGTCAATGTTTCATAATTTACACGTGCAATGTACGAGACTAACAACTCTGGGCTTCTTTAATATGTAGAGGGGATTCTTACTCTCCTACTGTGGTCTATACTTCAGAATTTATACAGGGCAGACACCAAACTGATAGATCTGAATCTGTTTAATTATGTGGGGTTGAGCCCTGGTTTTTTACCTTTGTCTCTACGTCATAACTTACGCGTGTGAAACATGAAACTGGAAGCTCCGGGCCTGTTAAGTAAGTGGTGGTGAGCCTTGGCCTTCTACCTGCATATAAAACCGGAAAGTTAAGTAATCAATCATTAAATTTATTTCCATAAGTTATATTCAATTTACAGATAACATGTTCTTATTTTTTCATTTGATATCTTTGGCCCTTTTTTTTAGGTGCCTTGTCTGTAAAAACACCAAAAAAGTCGTTTGCAAAGCATGTAGAGTCTCCACTGTACCTCCTCTTTAAGTTCTGTGTCTGGAGAAGACATTGGCGACAGTGTTCCTCTTCTCAAAGCTGATCTCGGTGAACCTTTTAAAGTTCTTTTTGCTACCGTTACCTTTTCTCCATTAAAATTAAGACTTTCAATAAAAGTAATTCTCTATCTACCTCTACTACATTCTCTTTCAGTCTTTCCATTGATTGTCAAGTGTTGGAAACCCTTGTTTCCTAAAAAATTATAGTTGCCTCTGTCTTATGGCTTTAATTAAAAATCGTTCAAGATCAATTTTTTTTCAGTACCGATTCATTGGACTGTTTTGTGCCCATGATAATATCCTTATTATTTTTCTGATTAACCCCATCACTATTGCTTCAAATTTTCTCTCTGTTTCCTTATTTATTGTCAAACACTCACTGCGAAAGTAGGGTACCGACCATATACCTGATTTAATGAGATTGCCAGGATTGTATTTTTTTTTTTTTTTTAGAATTCATCTTTGCCTGTGGCTATTTGTTTCACTTATTTCGCTTATGGAAATCAGGTAACCAAAATAACTTGAGGAACGATTTAACAAATCTTGCTTTATTCTGTTCTTTCTTTTCCATTCCTTAGCTGTGACTCAAAGCTAGTGGTGATTTTGTCAAAAAATTTATTTATATTTCTTAATTTACAAAGACAACTGATGATTTCAAACTTTCCCTACAAACAGATGTCACCTGTGGTTACAACCAAACTGGGAGTTTGGGGCGTTAAACTGTCATATTTTTTTTTTTACAATTTATCCAATTTATTGGGCAAACTTCTTATTTAATGCGTATTTAACTTTCTCAAGATGCTACCCTTGGTTATAGGGAAATTGAAAGCTAAGGACATAAAACTGTTAACTTATTGTAATAAAATATACCCGACATAGAGATCAATTTCCTTAGTTCAAACGTCTTAAAGATATTGCCCAACACTCATCAATATTTCATCAAGCCATACTTGGTGGTCTAAAGTGAGGCTTCCATGTATACGTTATGCGTAGTGGGCAATGCATTATGCTTAATGCGTAAATAACTTTTATGTTGTGGTTCAATTGAAGTGTATCCATGTGTCCGTATTGCGTGATGCCCGATGTGTAATGCGTATTCGAACGATCGTGCCATCCGAAGCTAGAAATTCCCTGTATATTTCTAAAAACTGCTTGTTTCTCCCGTTTTATTTTCCACACCTGTACAACAAAATGCGAAGGAATTTCGTCCCAAATTCTGTTCTGAATCAATTAATTGATCTTATGAACCAAATCCCGCCCTTATTTTTTTTTATCCGTCCAGGAAGGATCACAAGGACGTTATATAAATGAATATATATGGACCAGCATTGCTGACGCTCTACAATGGGAGGGCAAAACAGCCTCTGTCCTAAAGATGCCTGGCATTATCACATATAAAATTTGCGCATCCACCGTTCTGTTTTGTGCTGACATGTCCTAAACATGTACGTCTAGATCTAGGACTAGCCTACAGAAATTGTTGTTATTGATTGGTGTTGTTGTTGTTGCTGGTGGTGATGATGAGAATCAATTATTAGATAATGAGGATGATGATTACTGGGTGGTTTATTGAAGTACATATTCTATGAATTTTTTTCTAATTTAAGATTTTACTTGTCTTGGCAGGCCTCGCTTTTGAAAAAACGCCCAACGAATTACACTTATTAAATGAAGTTTTGATGCGTTCAACGAAAGCACGGCGCGTGTCGCTGAGCTCTATATCTAGATACAGGCAAAACAGTCGTGTCAGATCTAGCGTAATTAATATCATAATTTCAGGTCGATCTTGCACCATAAAATTATCATATCCCAAAAGATTATCATCTAAATTTAAACTTCCTCTTCTTCTTCTTCTTCTTCTTCTTCTTCTTCTTCTTCTTCTTCTTCTTCTTCTTCTTCTTCTTCTTCTTCTTCTTCTTTACGTATCTCGTCTGGAACAGACATTGGCGATCAAGTTCCTCCGCTCAAACGTATTCTCAGTTAACCTCATTAAGTTGTTGTTGCTACCCTTGCCTATTTGTTACGTTTCAATAAAGGTATTCTCTGTCTACCTCTACTGCGTTTGCTTTAAATCTTCCCAGTGATTGCTAAGTGTTCTTAACCCTTATGTCTGTAAATATAGCCTAAAAACTGCAGTTTCTTCTGTCTTATTGTTATTATAACTCATGATCGCTCAAGATTAGCCTCTTTCAGTACCGATTCATTGAACTTTCTGTCAACGATATTCTCATCATTTTTCTGACAAAGCACATCTCTGCTGCTTCTAGTTTTCTTTCTATTTCTTAGTTTATTGTCCAACGCTCACTACTATACAAAATTACTGATCGTACATATGTTTTCAATACCCTTGGTTTTGATACTTATCTTTCTGTTTGCCAGTATTGGTTTCATTTTTTGAAATATATCTTTGGCCATGGCTATTCTTTTACTTATTTCAATAGCACATGTTCTTTCTGATATTATCAGGTAACCTAGATAATTGAATTTTGTAACTTGTTTGATTTCTTTGCCTTTGCACTTGGTGTCAGAGGATTTTTATAGATGAACAAACATTCCGTTTTCTTTACATTCAAAGACATTCATTGTTTTAGTTCTCTAAAACACTACAGTATCTTAAAGTTTTTGGAGGTATTCACCAATCCTGCTTTTAAAAGTGTATCATCTGCATACCTGAGAATATTAAGATTCTCTCGTTTATTTTTAAGCCTGAAATATTAGCAAGATTCCTTAAGATTAAAAAGATCAGAAGACATTACAGATCCCTGCCTCACACCTCTTTTGATGGATTTGAAATCATTACGTTCTTCTTTAATTCTTACAGATGCAGTTTGATCCCAGTATAAATTTCTAATGACTCTCATGTCTTTCCCATCGATATCTAATTTTTCTAGCATACGGAACAGCTCTACATGTTTTCTGTGTCAAAGGCCTTCGAATAACCAATGAAACAGACATAGAAATCTTTTTGCATTCCCTACACATCTTTCCATGAGCATTGACAAAGTGAATATTGCATTTCTAGTTCCTTTGTCAGGCATGAAGCCAAACTTTTCTGATCCTAGACTCCTGCTCATTCTATGCATCAAAACAGGTAAAACGATTTTTGTGAAAGGTCTCATTAAACTGAATGATCTATGAAGTTCACATTTGTTGCTTCTGTTATTTGGGGCATGACTATAAAAAGAGATTAACAAAGATCTTCTGGAACTGTACCACAATCGTATATTGTATTAAGAAGTTTTTTTCCCAGATCTATTCCTAGATTATCTAACGTTTTAATTATTTCTAATGGTATGTTATCTGGTCCTGTGATTTTTCCATTTTCCTTTTTCATTATTGCTGCCTCTGTCTCTTCTTTAAGGATAGTCTTGGACCTTTTATGTTTTTCTCTATTTCCGTTTATTGGACCTGTCATCTTTAAAAAACTCTTCAACACATTCAGACTTGCTGTTTCATCAACAATGATTCGTCATTTTGTTTGATGCAGCCAGGGCTTCTGCGTTTGATTTTCCTTTCCATGCATGTCATTTATGTAAGCATGCATGAATTTGCTGTGTATATTTAGCTTTTGCTCTATTTCGGACTTTGTTGATTAATCCATTCTTCTTTAGCTGCATAACGTTTTATCTTTATATTTTTGTTCAGGTCTTTGTAATTGGATTTTAAATTTTTTTTATTTGCGTCTTCCTTCCATCAAATCAAATATTTCTTGTTTATCCAATTCTTATGCTCTTTTTTTTATCTTTTGGGTTACGTTTTTCTCTATGACGTCATTGAGTGAATTTTTAATTTCTGACCATAGTTCTTCCACTTCTGAGATGTTGTTTGGAGTCTCATATTTGTAATGCACAGCTATAGCAATTTTGTCTCTTATTTATTTTTTTTTTTTAAATCAGATTTTAGTAAGTCCATTTGGAATTTAGGATTAGCCTTTGCCTTTCTTATTTTTTTACGTTGTATCTGAAATTTACACATTACTGGAATATGATCTGATTCACTGTCAGCTCTCGGGAGTGATATTGATATTTTGACGTCATTTCGGTAACGTTTCTGAATGAGAATATGAACTATTTTGTGTATTTTTCTCTTACCAAAAGAACAAAACGACGGATCACGCATATTAACATACATGCACAATGGAAAAGGGCAATACGCATTATGCATTACGCATCACGCACACATGGAAAGGCGGCTTTAGTCAGTATTAAGGTGTCACAAAAATAAGTCTCACGGTCAGGCTGTCTAACTATACTATTATGTAAAGGTTTCATTACATTCTTATGCATATGTAGAAAATCAAAAGGGATGAAAGGAAACCTCGAGGAAGTAGTTAATTTGCCTTTTAATTTAGAGAAACATTTGTGCAGTTTTTAGGTTAAAAAAATTGTCTCTTTATGAATAAGAAAAGCAAAATGGTTGGAGAACTTCAAGTATTAAATCCCAATAACATAACCTCTTTGACAAGTAAAAACACCTGCTGGAATGCATGGTTGGGAATTAAAAACACGGTAAGCCTTCTATAGGGAAAAAGAATTTCACGTTTGCAATTTCTGAGTTCAGTAGTCCTTTCCTTGAGATTAAAATGTATATTTTTTCAATGATGATCAGAGCGATGTCGTTCACACTGGAATAAAACCTAAGCTCTACTCTATGGATTTGAAGAAAATCTGGTGCCAAGCTGTACTTTTTTTTTTTTTATAAAATATTGCGGATGTAAAAGCTTGAATTTTTTTTTTCAGCCCCTTTTTCCTTACTTTTTTTTTTAGTCTATCAAACTAAACTGTACTGTGTGCAATGTTAAAGTTTGTTTTTATGCATATTCCCTTTCCAATACAAGTTGATTTCAGACTTTCAGGGCAGGCACGTTGTGCCTTGAGATTGTGGGATACCGATATATAAAGAGAGGGAGAGGAAGAGAGAGAGAGAGAGAGAGAGAGAGAGAGAAATACAAAGAGAGATAGAGATAGAGAGAGAGAGAGAGAGAGAGAGAGAGAGAGAAAGGGGGAAGGAGGGAAAGGGTAAAAGTAAAACACAAGAATAAGGCTTTTGCGAAGTATTTGGAAGCTTCATTATCTTCTTACATTCCACTATCTTGTACAGCCATCGGAATCACGGTCCTATACTCAAACCTGTTCTGCTAGCTTTATAAAGTTGTTGTTACTACTATTATTATTGCCCATTTGTTAAAACTCTCAATACGTTGTTCTGTCCACCTAGCCATTATAATAACTAAAAGTAGCCGCATGGCAGCCTTGCTCTACTTTCTGGGCCGGTGGATACTATTCCTACTGGGAGCGTTGGTGACCGAGTAGCTAGAGACCACACCCTAAAATCTAAAGGACCACACGGTCATGGCTAGACGACAACCAAGGAGGTTGAGATCAGCGAAAGCTGACAAGACTCTCAAACAAATGTGTTGGTATCGATGTAGCTGTCTTGAGGCTCTCTATGGTAGCCTTGGTGCCTTTGAACTCACCCAAATCCTATGCAGGAACTTCGGTATTGGTTGAAAACCCTCCCGCTAACGTATGTTTGGAAGAGGACTTCAAAGCTTTAGATCACTAGTTAGCGAGCGGATGAGTTTCCATGACACAAACTTAGTATTTTCATACTTTCCTCCGCTCCAAGTCGGTTTTCGTTTATATAAAAATCTTCATCTTGCTCTTGGTTAGAGATAAAACACAATCATGAAACAAACGTTCCTTCAAAGAAGTGTTTCACTCTGTACGCTATCGCCAGAGATGTGGAATTTGTAAAGAAGCGCTGGTGGTTTTACGCATAGAAAATAGCCTTAAAATCAGCTATGGTCTTCGCTGCCTGAGAAATACTGTAGAGTGAAACTTTTTTGCGCAAACATAATTGAACTACGAGGTATGTCCGAAAAGAAACAGGAAAAGGGGCATAACTCAGAGAGTTTTGATCAAATAAATTTGAAACTCACACAGATTGAAGTTCACTCTTCCATTACTTCTCAACGTAATCCCCGTGGAGATTGATGCATTTTTGCCAGCGCGACAGCAGCGAATTGATACCCACTCGAAAGAAATCAACGTCAAGATTATCAAACCAATTCCTCAATTCACTGATGAGGTCATCTTCTGTCTCGAAAGCCATGCCTCCTAAATGGCGCTTCAAGGGTCCAAACAAATGAAAGTCAGAGGGTGCCAGGTCTGGACTGTGGGCAGGATGAGGAAGAATTTCCCAACCGTAGCGCTGCAGCCATTGCTGTGTAAGGTTTGCTGAATGAGGGGTCGCATTATCGTGCTGAAGCGCAACACCCCTTCTCAAGAGCCCAGGTCTTTTGCGACGAATTGCTTCTTTAAGGCGGTCAAGAGTGCTGCAGTATCGGGCAGCATTGATACACTGACCCTGTGGCAAAATGTCTAAGAGGATCACACCTTTCGCATCCCGAAAGTCAGTGTACCGACAGGGACGCCGTGGCTGCTTCTTGAAGTCTCAACTAAACCTGATCCACCGGTGTCTCAGCTTGGCGATGTCTCTTGCTTGGGCAAAGCGTCAATGGCTTTTGAAGGCAAGCGTGGTGGAGTTTAATGGTCCAAAGTATAGTTAATTCTAGATTTACGTTAGTGCGGAGTTTTCGCTCCGCTCTGGTCATTTGGCAGAGCAAGTACGACCATGTTCAGCATTTGGATATCACCTTGTATTCTAGGATCACCTCAATTCATTCGCCTAGACATTCTAAGAGTAGATTATGTCGTGTCCATGCTCTACCTGCCCCGCATGCTTTTTATCTCTTACCAATTTTTTTTTCATGTTTCTGTACCCACAGCTGATAATGTTTAGTCAGGACTTGGCAAAGATCGTTCACGCCCTGTGACCAAATCTACTTGGTAGATACTTCTGCAAGCAAAAAGGCTGAGCAAAAGGCAATTTTTCCCACTCATTCGCGTTGTATTTCATGCTCCTTTGTCTTATTCCAGCCTATAATAGCCACACCGCGAATCTGGGGCCTTCAAAAAAGTGCCAGGAAAACCATAAATCACTATAAAAAATGGCAACCATACACGCGCGTCTTATGCCTTACACATCAGCCTTTCCCTCCAGCGGATACCAGGGATGTCAACGACATACAATAAGGATTGCATGCATAGACATGTCAGTAAAGCGGAATATGACCAATACAATATATATAATATCCGTTGTACGGTGCTGTCTCTTTTTCTTGTCTCGCTATTGAAATGTCAAGCTCATTCTCATTTTCATCCTGTCAAAAGAATCATCCTCAAAGAGTCCCATTCCGCCGTCACAGATCCAACATCCTCCGGCATTTCACCGAGGAATGAGCTTTTATGCGCAGACAAAATATAACCCATAAAGTTTTGTCAAGACATAGGAAAATAATGGAAAGCCAATGACTTTCTCAATGTGTGGTGAGAGTCTACTCCAAAATGCCTGCTTGATGGGCCATGACCAATTACGGCAAATGCGTTGGTTAGATGGAAAAAACATTATTTACTATCTGAAGTCTCTCCTGAAAGAACATCTCGTGGCCACTTTGAGGGACCAAACTGATTCAAGAGCGTATCTCTGTAATGGTCTAAGGAATCTTAATTTTAGTAGAACTTTCAGGGTGAAGAGCAACAATCTGAATGTGCAAACACTCTAAACACATTAACGCAAAGAGTGTGAATGTAATTCTTAAAAACAAAGATTTTAAGGAACGGATCGAAAAGTTTGTTGTGGGTTAATCTCAACCATTCAGATTTTGGGTGCTCAGACCTTTCAGGTGATAAATTCATGAATTTGTTGAAAAAGGCAACTTATTCTTTTTAAAGTTCCTTACTTCAAAGAAAAGCAAGTTTGTATCGGGCCAAGTTGCGATTTCGTAACAACTGAATTAACATATTGAAAGAACATAATAAAACTTAGGACGAAGATTGGAATTTTAAAAAAATGTTTTAGCTGACTCAAAAAAGAAAAAGCAAAAAAAAGAAAAAGAAACAACACACACACAAAAACCTAGCGAAAAAAAAACTTAAGAAGAAGATCGTCGCTGTCATAGTTGTGTTGCATTTAATGTAAGGAAAGCTTTATACAGGGAGCATAACCGAAAGATAGAAACAGGCGGTAAGAACAGCACTCAAATGTTATAGCCTGGTCCCACCCGCTTAGTGTTCTTGGTAAACTGTATTGTTCACACGATTTTTTTAAAATAAACTAAAAAGACAGTATAGATTTCTACGCTATATCCTTCTCTAATTGACAAATAACTTAATATAGTCAAATCATGTCACTCTGTACAGATTTCTACGCTGTCTCCTCAACGTTCTCTATTTGACAAATGGCTAAGTTATAATCAAATCATATCATTCTGTATAGATTTCTACGCTATCTCCTCCACGTTCTCTATTTGACAAATGGCTATGTTATAATCAAATCATGTCACTCTGTATAGATTTCTACGCTATCTCCTCCACGTTCTCTATTTGACAAATGGCCATGTTATAATCAAATCATATCACTCTGTATAGATTTGTACGCTATCTCCTCTACGTTCTCTATTTGACAAATGGCTAAGTTATAATCAAATCTTGTCACTCTGTATAGATTTCTACGCTATCTCCTCCACGTTCTCTAATTGAAAAATGACTTAATAATAATCAAATCAGGTCCATCCTCTTCCTTTATATGATAGAAGGCTTGAGCTTGAAGAAGAAACCTGTACAAGGGGCGTAACCGGAATAAATAGAGCAGGCGAAAATATGGCTTGTTGATGAAGACTGAAAGCGCCTGTTACTCATTAACAATTAAAAATAGCTCAAACTTTGTATTTACCAACGCCTCCGTTAATCTTGTCAGCGTTTAAACATTATATGTTAAAGAAAAAAAAAACAGTTTTAAATTTCTATTGCACAAAAACAAAGCAAAACAAAGAAATACAAAACAAATACCCACAAAATGTCTGTAAACATAAAAAACGTTCATTTAAGTTTGTGGCTGTGTTTCATATTAACTTTATACCAATTTTTTTCACTCATACATGTATCCCTTTGGATTCTTAAAGTTATTTATCAGCATGATGCTTTTAATCTTTCTGCTGTATGTATATATTACATCATGATTTTATCTACCTCATCTTTTAGTGACGGGCGCGACCAGAGGCTGTAACTAATTACCTGAGATCAGATAGCTTATTAGAAAACAGTCTAGATCAAAATGCCGAGCTTTAACTTTCAGACCATAACATTTGAAATAATAACCTGTTGTATTCACGCGCTGAGCGTCACCGCAAACCAACATTTATTTACTTTTCTTGAGTGATTTCGCAATGTAGTTCTCGCCACTGATCTAGCCCTGGCGATTTTGTTCTTCAGATTGGACAGGTGAACAAGGGCTGGTCCGCATCAGTTGCTTGGTAGGACGTGCGACCCCTCTGGCACTGCTCTGACAGCGGCCATCCATCATTGGTTAGTTTGTGTCACGTGTGCGGTGGTAACCTGGCACCTGGTTTGATAATGATGGATGATTGGAGGATAATTTGTTGCTTGAAATGCTCTTGACGCACTGGGTTAATTTCTAATGGGCGTTATAACACATGGGAAATCTAAGTGTAGAATGAACATGAAAAAGGGAGTAATGCGAGACAGAAATCAGAACAGGCGTAAAAGAGACGGTTGCATGGAGGGAGCGAGAGG
>BLXT01003752.1:239372-256320 GCA_019648995.1 Plakobranchus ocellatus | reverse complement strand
TAATAATAATAATAATAATAATAATAATAATAATAACAATTAGTAGTAATCGCATATTGAAATCAAACAAAAATCGACGTGTGCAAGAATTATAGATATTCATTTTCATGTGCATTTTATAAATATTGAAGACGAAACAAAAAGACATCCACGAATTGAAAGTTAGGATTTTGCAATATATGTTCCTTCTTAGAGCAAAATGTGCCAGCTTGGCAAAGCCATTGAGTCGTGAAATAAGAAAATTTAAAAAAAAAAAAAAAACCTTTAAAAAAGTTTTTTTTTTTTTTTGGTCGCTATAAAAATTACTTGATATTTGAAGGTGAAGCTCGGATTCAAAGAAACCCAGGCGTTTCCGCATCAAAAGGTGCATCTCAAATTGGAGGCTCTAAGTGGCTCTGTTTGCAGTATTGGCGTTGTCGACAAGAACATCCCGCAAATATCACCAGTAAATGTAAGCCTTGGGCGCACAGAGAGACACAGAAAGATAATGAGAGAGAGAGAGAGATGGATAGATAGAGAGAGCGAGAGAGAGAGAGACAGACAGACAGACAGACATACTAACAATCTGACAGACAGAGATAGGAGCTTCAAAGCGAGGGACAGAAGGAGAGAGAGAGAGGGAGAGAGAGAGAGAGTGAGAGAGAGAGAGAAAGAGAGAGGCAGTATGTTTTTATAATAAACATCATAAATTGTAAAATTACGGTAAAGTAAAGGATTAGTATCATATTATATTCTTTTAAAGCTAACGCGGGATGAGTTACGGTGGAATGTAACAGATGTTGGCAGATAGTTGCAGATAGGTGGCGATGGTCATTAATATTATTGAGGTGAACAGCGGCACTGAGCTATGATGTATTCAAGCGACCACTGAAAGGATCAGGAATTTAGTCTAATTCTTGTATTGTCATGAAACAATACAAAGTAAAAGTGAGAAAGTAGCCTCTGTTTATTTTTACGTATCTGTCAGAATAGGTAAGCTTCAGGTAGCGTCATGCATATATAATACTTGAACATACGAGATCTGAGTGCTTTTGCATTTCAGATTTTTGACAAGATTGGGGAATACACAAATACTTGGTATGGACTAAACACGCCTCTTTACGAAGATGATTATAAGCACTGCCTGGGGAGAATGTCAAAAATAGAAGGTAAAAATTATAACGCGTCAGGTACAACCATTTCGTGAACTTATGCAGTCAACGACTTTTTTTCATTGTGACAATAACTTATGGAAAGTGTGTACAATCAGTGCTGCATTCGTGCCTTGTGGAACTCTCACTTTACACATAGAGTATATCCAAAACATTATTTTTCGGAGCGAGTATAGAGTGGCTTCAGTCTTAGTGTAAGCATATAATCACATTTTCCTGCTGCATAAACCTCAGAGCTAATTCTGCAGGACCGGACATTGATTTAAAGCAATACAATGTCCATCTGGCCTAAATTTTGGCATGTTTTTTCTTTTGAAACTAAAGTGAATTATCTAGCGGCATGTACTCAAACTTGTGCGACCAAGATGTTAAATGAACTTCAAACTATCGAACTCCTGTCGGAAAAACAAAATAATAGAGCGGTCTAAATTCGTAATATTGTTAAAACGGTAAAGATAAGTTTACGAACATTTTGCTTTACTAACAATTTATCATTTTTCCCTAATCTGATGTATCGGTAAGCATTTACTGAGTGTATGCAGTGTTTTGTGTGTTGCGTATTGTGTAGGAGGCGTTGTGCCGGGAGACCAGCGATGGCAATACTCGTCAAAGTATGTGGATGCTCTCGAGGCTTTCAAGGCAAGATCCTCGCAAGATATAAATAAGTATTATTTATGAGTTTGAGTGAGGAGATCAACATTGGATGAGAATTGCTGTAGAAAACAATATTGTAAACATTTTTAAAAGTAATGAAAAAGAGAAATCCACCTTTGAGACATAAGGAAACAGGTCCAGATTCACCATCATAGTAAGTTTTGCAGTTGGGTACGCTAGGTTGCAATGATGATAGATCTATAGATCTAGGACTATAACTACTTCTATATTAGATCTAGAGATCTACCCTAAACCTTCTTCTTCTTCTTCTTCTTCTTCTTCTTCTTCTTCTTCTTCTTCTTCTTCTTCTTCTTCTTCTTCATTATAGTACATCGCTGAACTATGAGAAATTACAGAGTAAAGGGACGATAAAAGTACTCATCATAAATTGATCGGATGTCCTCTCATTTCCTTTCCTCCAGTAAATTTATGTCATTGAAAATTAACTTTATTGGCATTCTGTCTCCATAGATACCGGGTTCTTTAGTCGTGACCGACATTGACCTAGAATCACGGCCGTGCCGTAGGCTTGAAAAATATTCCAGTAAGTCTACGTTTAAATATTCTTACTGTTGCAGCTCCCTTTTTTGTTCGGAAGATTCAAAAGAACGTTGAAAGTAAAATATTATGTCGAGGTAAAAACAGCCAGATTCAAGCATTGCGAAGTGAAAGGATTTGATATTTGTCTTTAAGATAATGTGAACGAGATGAGAATTTGCCAAATGTCAGAAATAAAGTATCAGATTCACCTAACATTTCAAATTATATGTTTTGAGGCTAAAAATCAAGTTCTCATGTTTTGACCATTGATTGTGAAAAGACTAAGAGGAGCAGTTTAGACGTGGTTGAAATAAAAAATAATTGGGAGCGAAAAAGTGATTGATATCGTTTCGATATTATTTTATTATAATTAGATATTACTTTTTAATCGGTATAACGAGAAACTCAAGTTGACAGAGAAGGGCTAGACATGAGACACAGGGGCTGGACTGGCGACAAAGACGCTGGATTAGAAATATAGAGAGAGACATGGAAGCTGGATAAAGACGGAAGGAGCTGCCTAGAAACACAGAGGCTCGACAAGTGAAACTGAGGCGGAACTTGAAACACAGAGGCTGCAGTTGAGAAACGGTGGTTGGACTTGAGAAACACGCTGAATAAGAGATATAAGATCTGGACAGGAGACGCGGGACTAATCTAGGGACACAATGCGGACTAGAGAGACACATAGGCTGGACAAGTGAGACATTGGCTGGAAAAAAGGAGATAGAGGCTGGACTAGAGTCACAGAGACTGGACAAGAGAACAGAGACTGGAAGGGAGAGGCTGGAGAGGCTGGATTGGAGAGAAAGAGACTGGAGGCACAGAGACTGGAGTAGAGACACAGAGCTGCACAAAACATAATTATGTAGATGGACTAAAGACACTGGTCGATTTACAGAGATTGGGATAGACACATAGGGATTGCACTAAATATACAGAAGCTGGACAAGAGACACGGGCTAGAATAGACTTACAAGGACTGTGGCAGACACACAGGGTCTGGACTAAAAAAAAAACAGGACCAGGACTAAAGATACAAAGGCTGGAATAGCGGGGCTAAAATAGGAGTATGACTAGAGACACTGAGGCTAGACTAAAGACCATAGGCTGGACGGAAAACACAGAGGCTTAACTTAAGATTTGGTGCAGGAGAAGAGACACATTGGGAGGACTAGAGAAACAAGGTCTGGTCTAGAGACATAGAGGCTGTACTAGAGATACAGAGGTTCGACTACAGACACATGGGCGACATAATCATGGCATGGATTAGGGACAAAAGTACTGCACTAGGTGTAGATACATAGGCCTGGACCAGTTCCACTGGGGTTGAACTAGAGACAGAGAGGCTTGACTAGAGATACAAGGGACTGTACTAGAGACACGGTGTTGGACTAGAGACACGGGGTTGGACTAAATAAACAAAGGTTGGACTCGAGATAAGGGGTTGGACTAGAGACAGGGTTGGACTAGAGACACAGCGGTTGGACTAGAGACATAGTAGTTGGACAAGAGACACAGGGGTTGGACTAGAGACACAGGGGTAGACTAGAGACACAGGGGTTGGACCAGAGACAAAGAAGCTTGACTAGGGATACAGGGTTGGACTAGAGACACAGGGGATGGACTAGAGCCATAGGAACTGGACCAAAGACCTAAGGGTTGGACTAGAGACACAGGGGTTTGACTAGAGACACAACGGTTGGACTAGAGACACAACGGTTGGACTAGAGACAAAGGACTGGACTAGAGACACAGGGGGCGGACTAAAGATACAGGGGTTGGACTAGAGACACAGAGGCTTGACAACAGACACAGGGGCTTGACTAGAGATACAGAGGTTGGACTAGAGACACAGGGGATGGACTACAGACATAGGAACTGGACCAGAGACCTAAGGGTTGGACTAGAAAAACTGGGGTTTGACTAGAGACACAACGGTTGACTAAAGACACAACGGTTGGACTAGAGACACAACGGTTGGACTAGAGACATAGGACTGGACTAGAGACACAGGGGGCGGACTAAAGACACAGGGGTTGGACTAGAGACACAGGGGTTGGACTGGAGACATAGGTGCTTCATTAGAGACACAAGAGTTGGACTAGAGACACAGGGGTTAGACTAGAGATATAGGAGCTTTACTAGAGAAACAGAGGTTGGACTAGAGACACAGAGGTTGACTAGAGAGACAAGAGTTGGACTAAGGACACAAGGGGTTGGACAAGAGACAGAGGGGTTGGACTGTAGACACGAATTAGACTAGAGACACAGGGGCTGGACTTGGGACAACGGGGATGGACTGGAGACACAGCGGTTGGATTAAAGTCACTGGGACTGGACTAGAGATACAGACGTTGGACTAGAGACACAGAGGTTGGACTAGAGACACAACGGTTGGACTAGAGACATAGGAGTTGGAATAGAGACACAGGGGGTGGACTAGAGAAACAGGAGTTGGAATAGAGACACAGGTGTTGTATTTTCATGCTCTGCCTGTACCTGGTCAGAGTAACTTGCCCTTGAGTAAGTTTACAATCTATGACATCCCTCTTTCTTAAGAAAAATAAAATTTCATTTTACTTAACTTTATTCATTTTAAATCAACAAAAAAAAAACAATGTGAAGATAAGGTGGCAGAGCAATTTATATATTTTACCGCAATGTAATGATGTGAAATTACGTTGGCAATGAAGATCTTGTTTGAAAAACTTGATTGAAAAATATAGCTATGAAATTATTTATGAACAGCCTGTGATTTCAGTCGCTTGAACTTGGATAGCTGTTAAGTAAAACAAGTTCATCACTTGAGATTACTTGTCCTCAGCATAAATGAGAGTTCTGATAAACTAGAATGTTTTAAATTTTAAAAAGTCAATAAGACCTCTATTACTAATCAATATTCATGGACTTCGCTTCAGTCACAGCATGAAGAGTATGGAATGCTAACAAATATATAAATCCACCTAGTGAAAGTGTTAATAAGAAAGTGTTCTGCAATTTAATGCTTGTCTGTCTGTGGTATTTATGTCTGGGTGGCTGCTTTATCAATGTGTGTGCATTTGTTGTGGTCAGAGACATCTTCATTCAACTGCACAGGCTATGAGTTAGCTCTGCTTCTGTGTTATAGGTTTAATTTGTTTGGTTGTCTCACTTCTCTGCCACATCGTGTAAATACTGTGGATGTTGTGTTCTGCAAGTGTGATGCAGACGATGGTTGTGGTGGTGAGCTTTGTGGCTCGACCATAGGTGACGACGAGTTGTTATCACCAATACCACATTCTGTATGATCTTGATGCTGCATCTCCATGTTGCCAGACACGTCTGTTGGGAAGATAACAGCTTTGTCCGGACTCGGGTTTATGAACCTCTGGTTTCGTCTCAACGTCGCTCCATCTTCTGTGGTGACGTCATATGGCCTTGACGTAGGATGCCTTTTGGTGATGACTCATCTTTTCCATGTTTTTCCAAGCTGTACTCTGACATTGTCATCAAGCTGGAAATTCTTGTGATGTCTTGTAGCACGATCATAGGAGAATTTTTGCTTCTCTTGACGGGCTTGAACTTTTTGCTTGACATCAGCGTATGGTGGCTTCAAAAGTTTTGTAGCTGTTGGGACTTGGTCTTGAAGTCGGCGTCCGAAAGGAAGTTGAGCTGGTGACTTTTCAAGTCCATAAATAGGTGTATTCTTGTAGCTCAATAACGCGAGGTTTGGGTCATTGTTTTCTTCCACTGCTTTGCAAATGAGACTCTTGACAGTCTGTATGTACCTCTCGCTCTGTCCGTTTGACTGGGCATACGTCGGGCTACTGATGGTGATTGTGAAGTTCCACTCCTTCGCAAATTGCTTCATCTCATAGCTATTGAACGGCATGTTATCGGCGATCAATTTGTCTTGCAAAAATAGGGCGACGGACTGTCTTGACCCCTGTTGCTGTCTTCGTCTTCAACCTGGCTATTTTCGGATATTTGGAAAAGTAATCCACTATCAGCAAATAGTCATGACCTCCAAAGTGGAAAATATCAGCTCCCAGCTTAGCCCATAGCCTGTGTGGAATCTCATGGCTAATCACTGGCTCTTTTCTGTTGCTGTTTCTAAACTTGGCACATGTAGTACATTTATTCACATGCAATTCGATGTCTTTGGTGATCCCTGGCCAAAAAATACTCTCTCTTGCTCTTGATTTGCACTTGTCTACACCTAGGTGGCTACTGTGTAATTTCTGCAAGATGTCTTTCCTCAAGGCTAGGTATGATCATTCTATTTTCAAAAAACACTATGTTGTTCTCAACATGTAGGTTGTGTTTGAGGGTCCAGAAAGCTTGTACTTTTGGTTCTGTGATACCCCTGTGGCTCGGCCATCATGTTACAATGTGGTGCTTGACCTTTTTAAGGGTCTCAACACTTTCTGAGGCTTTTCTTATCTCTTGCAATCTTTGTTTTGTGGCTGGCAGCTGCACAGTTGCTGACATTCTTCTTAGAACTGCTTTGTCATCATCATTATTCATGTCACTCTGATCTGACATGTAGGCTCTGCTCAGTGTGTCCGCAATGTACATCTGAGACCCTGGTGTGTACTTGACTTGTAGATTGTATCTCATAAGTCTCAGCATCATGGTTTGAAGTCTTGGTGAGGCGGTGTGTAGAGACTTTTTGGTTATTGTCTCTAGTGGCCTATGGTCACTTTGTACTTCTACCTCTCTTCCATAGATGTAGTTGCTAAATCTTTCAGCTGCAAACACGATTGCTAACATTTCTCTCTCAATTTGGGCATATCTTGTTTCACACTCAGTCAATATTCGGCTTGCATAGGCAACGGATCTTCCTTCTTGTAAGAGACACGCTCCTAGCCCAGTTGATGATGCATCACATTGTATCTTGACATTTGATTTGCTGTCATATAGTTTCAAAACTGGGTCTGCACTCAAGGTTTTCTTTACTTGTTGTAGTGCCCCCTCTTGCTCGTGGTTCCATTGAAACTGTACTTCTCTTTTTAGAAGCAGTCTTAGTGGTTCTGTCAGCGTGGACATGTTTGGTATGAAAGGACTTAGGAAATTGAGCATCCCTAGTATTCTCTGCACTCCAGTCTTGTCTTCTGGTGCTGGCATGTCTAATATAGCCTGGACTTTTTTAGGGTCTGGTTTCACTCCTGTAGTACTTATTTTCCTGCCCATGTAAGTAACTTCTTGCTGGCGCAGTTGAATTTTGTTCAAATTGAATTTGACATTGTGCTCCCTAACTCTATGAAGTACCTTTTATCAGAATTTCATCATATTCTGCTTCTGTTTCTGCTGCGATTAGCGCGTCATCATGAAGGATGTGGAGTCCTACTATGTCTCCAAATGTCTCATAGGCTCTCTTTTGTAGTATTTCTGAGGCACTTGAAATCCCAAAAAGCATTCTCTTAAAGCAATAGCATCCAAATGGTGTGTTGAAAGTGCACAGCCTTGAGCTTGCTTTATCAAGTTCTACCTGCCAGTAGGCATCCTTCTGATCCAGAGTGGTGAAGACTTTTTTGCCTCCTAACTGTGGTACTATCTGTTCAAAGGTAGGAATTTCAAATATTTCCCTCTTTATGTTCTTGTTCAGTGCTTTTGGATCTAAAAATAGTCGAAGTGACCCATCTGGCTTCTGAGCTATTACAAGATTGTGGACCCATTCAGTTGGTTCATCTACAACTTCTATGATGCCATTTTCTTCCATTTCCTTGAGCTTCTTTATTAACTCTGGCATTATAGCTGGCGGCACTCTGCGAGGAGGTTGAATGACGGGTACTGCCTCTTCTTTAAGATGAATGTGATATTGGGCGTTGTAACTTCCTACTCCTTCAAAAAGATCTGGAAATTTTTCTTGCAAATCCTGTTTGTCAATGGGTTTGGCCTCTTGTTGGTTTTTTGTTTCTTTACTAGGTCTATGCGTTAGCTTGAATGTGATGACCATTCTTTCCTTTCTGAATCAAATTTAGCTTCAAGCATGCCTGTAGACCTAAAATTGGTGTAGTTTGGCCCTTGGTTACAAAAATGTCCGTCCTGATCTGCTTCTCACCCACTGATATAGGGACAGTGGCTGTGCCTTCATTCTCTATTTTGGTGTTTCCAAATGCTTTTAGTGTCATTCTTGACTCTCTTAGCCTTGGTTTCCTCTTAATCTTTTTCCTACAGTTTTGCTGGTATGGTACTTGTCACCGCTCCTGTGCCTACCTTCATCTTTATTTCTGTGTCACACACCTTTGCATTTACTGACCATCTTTTTCCCACGTCTGTCTCTAGTTCTCCAACCCAAAAATGTTGTTCCTCTTCTTCACTTCCTATTTCAACTTCATGAAACTTTGTCTTGTGAGGAGTTTTGTTCTTTTGCCTTGAGCGACAAACGGTAGCAAAATGATTTTTCCTCTTACATTTGTGGCACGTTTTGCCATAGGCGGGACATTGCCTTGGTCTGTGCTCCGATCCGCATTGTTTGCATATACTCTTGTTCGGTTCAGGTGCAAATTTCTTCTTTTTTACTTGTTGAAGAGGTGCCACTGGTCTGGACTGGTCATTTCCGCTCGTCGTTGTATCTGCTTTGTTCATCTTCTTGATTTCAATTTGTGTTACTTCAAAGGCTAGGCAGAGATCTTTGACTTTTTGCAGGGTCGGATTGTCCTCCCCCAACAGTCTTTCTTTCAAAGGTTTTTCCTTGATAGAAAAAATGATTTTTATCTCCCATCATGTTATCCATTTCCGCAAAATCACACTGCCTTGCCAGGTATTGGAGATGCGTGCAAAAGTCCTCAAAGGGTCTGCCCTCTTCCTTAACACATGTCCAGAATTGGTAACGACTAAATACCGTTCGCTTCATGCCCAGATAGTGTCGTTTGAATTTCTGGATGACCGTCGCGTAACTTGTGCGGTCCTCTTCTCCTGTGAATTCAAAATTGTTGTATCTCTCCAGGCTCTCTGGACCCAGGCAACATCGCTATTTTTATTGTGTCGGGTTTGTTGTCTGCTTCTTTCGCCGTTAGGAAATTTTAAAACTGCTGGTACCAACTCTTCCAGTTTTCCGCTACATTACTTTGCAGTGATAGATACTCTGGTGGCCTGAACTGGACCAGATACCTAAGGATTATACTAGAGACACAACCGTTGGACTAGAGACACAACGGTTGGACTAAAGACATAGTAGATGGACTAGAGACACATGGGGTGAACTAGAGACACAGGGGTTGGACTAGAGACACAGGGGCTTGACTACAGACACAGGGGCTTGACTTGAGATACATTGGTTGGACTAGAGACACAGGGCATGGACTAGAGACATAGGAACTGGACCAGATACCTAAGGATTATACTAGAGACACAACCGTTGGACTAGAGACACAACGGTTGGACTAGAGAAATAGGAGCTGGACTAGAGACACAGAGGCGTGACTACAGACACGGGGGCTAGACTAGAGATATAGGAACTGGACCAGAGCCTAAGAGACGCAGGGACTGGACTTGCGACACCGGGGGTTGACTGGAGACACAGAGGTTAGACTAGAGACACAGAGGTTGGACTAGATATACAGGGAATGGACTAGATTAAGGGTTGGACTAGAGATGCAGAGGTTTTACTAGGGAGACAGGGGTTAGACTAGAGAGTTAGGGATTGGACTAGACACACGAAGATTGCACTAGAGACACAAAGGTTGGACTAGAGAAATAGGGGTTGGACTAGAAAAACAGACTTTGGACTAGAGAAAAAGGGGCCTGACTAGGGACACACGGACTAGACTAGAGACATAGGGTTTGGACTAGAGACACAGGACTTGGACTAGACACACAAAAATTGCACTAGAGACAGAGGAGATGGACTGGAAACAAGGGTTGGGGGCTTGACTACACACATTGGTTGAACTTTAGACACAGGGGCTGTGCTGTAGACACATGGTCTAGACTACAGAAACTGGGATTGGACTAGAGAAACAAGGGTTGGACTAGGGACACATCGGTTGGAGTAGATACACAAAGGGTGGTCTAGATACACAGGCGTTAGACTAGAGACACAGAGGATGGACTAAAGGCACAGGGGTTGGACTAGATACACAGGGGATTGACAAGAGACACAGTGGTTAAACTAGCAACACAGTGACTGGACTAGAGACATAGGGGTTAAACTAGCAACACAGGGACTGGACTAGAGACACAGGGACTTGACTAGAGACATAGGGACTGAACAAAAGATACAGAGGTGGTACCATAGACACGGGGGCTGGACTAGAGACACAGGGACTTGACCACAGGCACAGGGTTAGACCTGAGACAAAGAGGTTGGACAAGAGTCAAGGGTTTGAATTAGCAACTCAGATGCAGGTCTAGCGACACACAGGTAGGACAATGACTGAAGACTCCTCAAATGATACAATGTTTGACCTAGATGCTGCATTCAAGACTTTATGATGAAACTGCGACACTGTGTCTGAACTAGAACAAAAGGACTGGACTAGAGACACAGGGGCTGGACTAGAGACACAGCCGCTGAATCAGCTACACCGATGCTGGTCTAGCGACACAGTGTCTGGAATAGAGCAAAAGGACTGGACTAGAGTCTCAGTTGCTTGACTAGAAACACAGAAGTTCGACCGTTCACATAAATGGGCCATTCCATGACGCATGTTTTACAACTTACTTACGAATCAAATAAGGAGTTTCATACATAGTATATATATATATATATATATATATATATATATATATATTTGTGTACAAAAAATGGTTACTCTACATAAGTCATACCTTTAGTGTAACAGCTAACAAAATGTCTAAGAATGGGTCTGAAGATTCGTTAAAGAAAATTAAGCACTCTAGTGTAAATTAATCTGTCATCAACTTCTTTAAAGATTGAAACCAATCAATATCCAGGATCCCCTAAACCTTGTATAAATAAGTGTGTCAATAAAATTTGGTCAGATGAAAAAGCAAGTTTTCAGTCTCTGTGATCAATTTTAATATTTCACCTATTGGTTGACATTTCATGGAATGTCCCAAACGCTGCATTAGCAACATTGGCTCGACTAGAGTTAAATAAGCGCGACTAGAGACACAGAGGAAGATTAGAGACATAGGGTCGTGACTAAAGACACAGAGGAAGATTAGAGACATAGGGTCGTGACTAAAGACACAGAGGAAGATTAGAGACATAGGGTCCTGACTAAAGACACAGAATCGAGATTAGAGTTACAGAGGCTTGACTCGAGAAACTGAGACATGACTAGAATTTCATCGCTAGATTGGCGACACAGTGGATCGTCTAAAATCACAAGGCCTGGACTAGAGAAACATGGGCTGGACTCGATACACAGGGGCTGGAAGTGATATTCAGGGGCTGGATTAGTTAGAGACGCAATGCCTGGAGTAGAGACTGGGGGACTGAACTAGAGACACAAGGCCTGGACTAGAAACAAATTGTAGTTGGACTTGAGACACAGGGCTGACTATCAGTACAGGGGTTGTACTGAATACACGGGCTGGACTAGAGACTTACAGGATGGACTGCATGCAGTTACAGGACCCGAAATAGAGACTTTACTAGAGACACAAAGACTCGAAAAAAATAGACGGAATTTACTAGAGACAATAAGACTGCACTAGTAACAATCAAAAAATCAATCTTGCAATTATCATAATCTTCAAAGCACTTGCCTTATTTTTTCATCTAGATTTAATTTATTGTATTGATTTTTTTTCTTATTTTTGCCTTGGCAGAACCGTCTGGTCCGGTAGAGAACGAAAACTTAATGAATTCCGAAGCGTCTTACACGTCTGTCTCCCTTGAGACCTGGCTCTGGACTATGGTCGTCGTTGGGTAGGCTCGTCATTTTTGTAGATGTGGACACTAGAGAGCAATAATCAATCAATCAATCTATTCAAAGAACTCCTTGTCCCATGCAGTGTTGAGCTAGAACTATACTTGTTGGCGAAAAATTTATGAAACACGTCTGTGCACCTTAATCACTTCAATAAGAAATTTTTAAGCAAAGGCAAACAAATCAAACAAGTTATAAAATTTTCAAACATGTAAATTACCTGATAACATCAAATGTCAGATGCATGAGTGAGATAGGTGAGAGAAAAGCTATGATCAAAGATACATTCCAAAAAATGAAGCAATGCTGGCAAATAGAAACATAAGTATGAAAACCAAAATAAGGGTAATGAAAACATATGTATGGTCAGTCTTTTGTATGGACGTGAGTGACAATAAACAAGGAAACGGAGAAAAAACTAGAAGCACTAGAGGCAACAACGGTTTTAGGCCATATTTGCAGCCGATCCAAGGCTTTAGAACACTAAGCAATCCCTAAATTGAAGGCAAACGTAGTAGAGGTAGACAGAGAATAACATTCATTGAAAGTCTTAAGTCATGTGCAATAGGTAAGGCTAGCAATAACAAATTCATGAGGTTTACTGAGAAGAGGTTTGAGGGAAAAAAGCATGATCGCCAATGTCTGTTCCAGACAAGGTACCTGAAGAAGAAGAATGAAGTTTATGAAATATGTGAACATTGGATTTAAAAAAAGGCAACAGTCTTCGCTTCCCCTACGACAAAAGAATTATCTAGGAAAGGTTTAGCCGCTGTTAACTTTTGAATCGTAGTAAACTAAGTCTGATAATTTCTGCTTTAGAAAATGGGGGCACCTGCAAAATAGATTGAGAATACAATTTGAACGAGAGAATCCAAAATTATTTCTTTGCCCTTTTTCATGCTGTCTTTTGACACTATTGGACATTTGCATTTGATATCACTTAATAATTTTTTTTAAATGCGCTAAAAAAGTAGGTTTGTCAGCCCCATGGGAGTGTCTTCGAAAAGAGCGGGTTCGAAATCCTTGCCGGCATCCATGTTGTTGATATCTTACATATTTATGAGGGTATCTTAAGGCACACAAGCGTAAGGAAAATCTTCTCGTCCTTCATAGTTTTACTGCTTTCTGTAAAAACCAGCTCCTTCTCCTCTTTTGTTTGATAGAATCATCCGCGTAACCTCAGTCGAGCCGTCAATAAAGGGTGACCTGCTCGACGAAAGCTGAATCACCAAAGATAGCGTGGAGGCGAATGCGCTATGGCCTATATTACAGGCAGTCAGTACTGAGGATTATTGGCATGATGCAATTCTGTCACGGAGAAACGTTTACACAAGAATTGTTCAAATCAGATAGAATGTGAGCGAAACAGACACAAAAAACCCTTTGTATCAAATAGAGATTAGAGAGGTTTAGACTGTTTTTGATCATGATAATGTAATGATAGAATTTTTCTTCCATAAAACAAAGTATGTTAGGAAACGCCTTAGATATTTGGCCGAGGATTATATGAAGCGACATGCAGAGAGCCGAGGAAAACCCTACTTAATCATAGACTTAATGATCACTTCGAAATATTATAAAGACTCAAAGACGACATGAAAATAATTCAATTATCTCCATGCGTGTTTATAACCGTGCCCAGGATATTTTTTTTACTGCCTCTCCATGCCTCTTAAACCCTTCAACATTACTGTTCTGATATCCAGTCCTGAGAACGAAACAATGCTCAATGTGACAACACCGGACACGCTCACCTCATGGTCAGCAAGAGCTGTTTGTGTACACGATGAGAAAGGCCTCAGCATGTCAGAAGTGACCTCACTGACCACCTTCAACCCTATTTCCGTGTCTATCCACCAGCCGTACACGGCCGTGACAGAAGAAATCGTGCCGGTGCTGGTCACAGTGTTCAACAACCTGCTGAAATGTATCAAGGTAAACCTAGCAACGAATCCCTGGCCACAGCATCCACCGAACCTTCTCATGTGTTGCAAGCGTTACTATGTGTTTCTAGCCTTAACCGATCACCACCCCTATCTCTATCCCTTATCTTTTCCTTTGCCCAGTCAATAAATGTTAGTGTATACTCTCACGGCCAAGGTTCTATACGTTTGCTTGCGGCAACAAAGGTCTTTCTTGCACTTTTGATCATCGAGCTTATTTAAAAAAAAAAAAAAAAAAAACACTGTGTCACTACAAAGGTCAATAACAGGATAGTTTAAAACACTTATTTTGAATGATGAATTTGCAGTTTTAAAACAAATCATCTTCATTGCATCTGAAAAAAAAAACTTGCTTCTGTTCATTCTAAAATTGCCGAAAGAAAAAAATGACTGCTACCCATTATAATCCGACAAAGCCACTCGACTTCTAAAATTCAAAATTTTAAAACAATGCTTGCAAACCGGTAGATCAGTATTAGATCATATTGCTTTATAACGTCAGGCCAGACAATTACAGTGACTGGCTTTCAACGGATCATATAGAGGCTAATCTATTTACTCGAAATCTCTTCAGTTACTTCTGCATTGATAAGGCATCCTAATTTACTGTTTCACATCAAACAAATAAGACAAGTCCAGCATTCTGAGTCGATACAAGAACATGTTTGCATCTGTTTTATCTTTTTTTTTTTATTGACTACATGCCAGCTAGGTAAATAATGAAAAGATAACTAGGTTTATACAGCTATCTGTTGCTGGCTTGATAACGTATGCTCTAATATTCTAGAGATAAATTAACACAGCCAACCTAATCTACACATCAACTCTACTCGAAGATCCCCCTTCCCATACTCGGTGAGGAGTTAGAAAAAACCATGATTAGGCTTCCAGACTTTCAGTGGAAAAGTATCATGAACTATAAAATATTGACTGAACGACTATTTGAGCTTTGTTGGTGACTACATGCTTTTGGCTAAATCAACTACATCTACCTCCGCTATTGTTCTGACATAAAGCTGGAGAGCATGTCACACACTAACTGAATGAGAATGGTACATATAGAGGTTCAGAGAAAGTCAAGGTGAGGTCAAGGGAAAAAATGTTTCTCTACGAGGAAGGAGGACACGAAGAAAGGCACAAAAAAATTGACTTAATAGATGGAGGTGACTTACTTCGATAGGCCGAGTCAAGAAAGCGCAAGCAAGGAGTAATGATACTCTCATTTGTTTAGACTTATTGCAAATGCACCTAAAGATCTGAGGAAAAACAAATGACATCAAAAGAGTGTCTTCCTTTATCTTAGTATTTAGCCATCATCATATTTCCTCTCTGTCTGTGAGAATTCGGCGGCCCTAAAATTAAGCTTCTAGTTTGGTGGTCTAGCAGTAGATCGTTCCTTTGCTAACGAGGAACTAGTTGAAATCAATATACGCGGGGCAACCATTGGGGGGTGGTGAATAATAGGATGTGGGACTGAATTATTATACAATCTTCACGAAAAATGGAAACCGGTATATCTATATTGAATCTGTGCTTCACATTCAGGGCACAGGAATACTTTCACACACATAAACACACACACACACACACACACACCGAGTCTTGCATATTACAACTGCAAAGCAAGTCACTCATTAACTGCAACAAAACTAACATGCGTAAACATCATATAATGAAATAGTTTTTATTTACATTTTATATCAAGCACACCTACAGAGTGTGCACATGACAAACGATTTCAAAGCTTTAGCATTAAAAGAATAGGAACCTAACAAAATTACAGTATTCAGGTCCCAACAAGGTCGAATACTTTCACTCAATAATAGTCTCCGCGGCCTTGCAGGTGCAGTTGACCGTAGATTTGAGTCCAAAGTTCAAAGTGCAAAAGAGCGAACATTCCCGTGACCCAGTTTGTATTTGTGGCGAGAATCCCTACACGGCGAATTATTCCATCACAACTATTGCTATTGGTTCTCTGCCAGTGAAGGCGAAGGTAATTTTTTTGTTGTTTTTTTATCATTCCAAGTTTTGTGTGACCCTGTACCGTCGACAGTAAGTTGGGTTTCAAAATAAGGGAAAGAAAATTCATTCCTTTACTTTTCTATCTTGTTCTGCTCGGAGTGAATTTTTTAAAAATATATGTTAAAATACATAAGTGGGGTCATAAAAAGATGTGAAAATGAAGTTGGTTTATTTTGTGTTTTTTTGTTTTGTTTTGTTTTTGTGCACTTCTTTTCTTGTTCTTCTCTAACCATCAGGAAGAAATTACATAAAAATATGAAAATGTAGGTAAACTCGTAATTTGCTGATACCTGTGTTAATTGCAGGCGACAGTTGTAGCCGAGACATGCCGAGAGACCATAGATATCGACGTCGGCTATGTTGGCGTGTCTGCCGAGGACCACAGAGAGATGCTTGTCAAGGTTAGACACTGGAATAGCCCAAATGATAATTTATTTATAAAAACTGAAATGTATAAGGGTCTCAGTGTTTTTCTCCTCATTAGGGAAGTAACGGAACAGACGAGGTCGTGTTAAAATGTGGCAGGGCTGCATGTCACTATAACCATGTTTAGAATAAACCTACTCGACCCTCCTCTGTCCTTATTCCTTTCCCCAATCCCAACCCTCTCTCTCTCTCTCTCTCTCTCTCTCTCTCTCTCTCTTTCTCTCTCTCGCTCCGTCTCTCTTTCTCTCTGTTCTCTTCTCTCTTTTTACCACACACACACTCCTACCTTAAAACGTATCCAGTAACATTATTTAGGGACGGAAAATAATTGTTGAAGTGACCCATTCTGTCCAGGTACGAACTTCTCCCCCCCCCCCCCCCCCCC
>BLXT01003752.1:220626-238535 GCA_019648995.1 Plakobranchus ocellatus | reverse complement strand
AGAAGAAGAAGAAGAAGAAGATAAACAACAACAACACCAACAACAACAACATCAAGAAGAATCAGAGGGATAAGGAGCAGCAGTACCAAGCGGAGGAGAACGTCGAGGAGGAGGAGGAGGAGGAGGAGGAGGAAAAGGGGGAGGGAGAGCCAGGAGTTGGGTTGGAGGAGGAGAATGAGGGGTTAGGTGAGGAAGGAACTAGAGAAATATGAGTAAAGGGGAAGGAGAAGTAAGAGGAAGGGGAAGGAGGAGAAGGAGAAAGAGAAGAAAAATCACAGTAGGGTAACCGCTGTATAATTTATGTACTCTACATTCTTGTCAGTGTTTTAATCTAACTGATATTCGGAGTATGCAAAGTAGGATAATTGCTGTGCAATATAATTTTTACTCTGGATTCTTGTCAGTGTTGTAATATAACTTATTTCAGGATGAAAACAGTAGGATAACTGCTGTGCAGTATACTTTATGTGCTCTAGATTGTTTCCAGCTTTTTTATAGTGCCCTCTCGATAGTGGTAAAAATATGATATTCTCCTGCATAAAAGTTCTAACAAAAACTGTTTTGAAAGACAAATAATGTTCGGGATGAGATAGGTATATTCGTAGAAGTATAAAAATATAACTGATCCAAGATGTACAAAGGAACACAGTCATGTGCAGGAGTAAAACATTAAAGAACTTTCACGTTTTTTCGTCAATGCTACCAAATAATCTTGAGTATTAAACCTATCAAATACTTTTTTTTTTGCATTTAGCACTAATTTCGCAACCAAAAACCACGATGCAAAAAGCAATCATAATCTAAACTCTACTGCATTCTCTGACAAGCCATGCAGTTTGATCGCTTACAACAAACATTTTAAAAATATAATCTCTATACTAAAATTTCAACATGTTGTCTGTATCTCAAGACGGAAAAATTCTCCACGAGGAAGTTCCTCTCCGGGTACTTAATGGGACGGATTTGGTCAAAAACTCGGCTCTTGGAGAGCTGCAAGTAATAGGTAGATTTATCGTGCTATTACACTTTTCCTCATCATCATCATCATCATCATCATCATCATCATCATCATCATCATCAACATCGCATCATCATCATCATCATCATCATCATCATCATCCTAATCATCATCATCATAATCACCATCATCCTTGTCACCACTACTACCACCACCACCATCAACACAACCATTACCATCATCGTCATTATCATCATCACATTCATAATTATCATCATCATCACTATCACCATTTAAATCAAAATCATCATCGACATCATAATAATAAAAGTCATTTTCATGAAAAAGATCAATAGGAACAACATCGCAATGATCAGATTAATTGTTTGTCATAGTAAATTTGAGATATGGCCTAAGAATTTGTTGGCAATACCAACCTAATCATATTATATTACATAAGCAAACATCTTTTTTTACACTATTTCTGTCTCTCTATTCTTTCTTTTACAACATCAAACATCTTTTTCTGTACATATCTCTGTCTCTCTGCCTCTCTGGCTGTTCTTTTTATTACATCATCATAATTTTTTTTTCTCTTCCTGATGCTGTCTCTCTGCCTTTTCTTTCTTATTCCTGTCTCTGCCTTTTTCACCACACCACCATGACCCGTTTGTGTACAAAAATTAAACACAATAGACTACCTGTAATTAGAAAGGTGCGATCATTTTTCTCTTACTAATGCTGCCAGGTGACATCATGGGTGCAGCACTCAAAAACCTAGACCACTTAGTGCGTTTGCCCACAGGGTGTGGGGAGCAGCATTTAAGTCGGTTCATCTCCAGCTATATGGTCCAAAATCATCTTACCAAATTTCATCATGGGCAGGATATAAATAAGCAGCGTTTCTTGAACAACATGGATTTAGGTACGTAGTGCTTCACAGTCTTCCAAATAGGTATAGCTACGTTAGTGATGCACAGTCTTCCAAATAGGTATAACTACGTTAGTGATGCACAGTCTCCAAAATAGGTATAACTACGTTAGTGATGCACAGTCTTCCAACTAGAGATAGCTACGATAGTAATGCACAGTCTTCCAACTAGAGATAGCTACGATAGTAATGCACAGTCTTCCAACTAGAGATAGCTATGATAGTAATGCACAGTCTTCCAACTAGAGATAGCTACGATAGTAATGCACAGTCTTCCAACTAGAGATAGCTACGATAGTAAAGCATAGGTCTTCCAACTAGAGATAGCTACGATAATAATGCACAGTCTTCACACTAGAGATAGGTTCCTTAGTGATGCACAGTCTTCCAACTAGAGATAGCTACGTTAGTGATGCACAGTCTTCCAACTAGAGATAGCTACGATAGTAATGCACAGTCTTCACACTAGAGATGGGTTCCTTAGTGATGCACAGTCTTCCAACTAGAGATAGCTACGATAGTAATGCACAGTCTTCCAACTAGAGATAGCTACGTTAGTGATGCACAGTCTTCCAACTAGAGATAGCTACGATAGTAATGCACAGTCTTCACACTAGAGATGGGTTCTTTAGTGATGCACTGTCTTCCAATTGGAAAAAGATACGCTAGTTATGCACAGTCTTCCAACTGGATATGGCTACGTTAGTGATGCACAAACTTTCAACTACAGATAGCTATGTTAGCGATGCACAGTCTTCCAGCTAGAGATAGCTACGATAGCAATGCACGGTCTTTCAAACAGAGATAGGTTCGTTAATGATGCACAGTCTTCCAACTACAGAAAGCTAAATTAGTGATGCACAGTCTTCCAACTAGAGAAATCTAAGTTAGTAATGCACAATTTTCCAACTAGACATCGAAAGTTAGACATGAACAGTCTTTCAACTAGAGAAAGCTAAATTAGTAATGCACAATCTTCCAGCTAGAGATAGCTACGATAGTAATGCACCGTCTTCCAACCAGAGATAGCTACGATAGTGATGCACAGTCTTCCAACTAGAGAAAACTACGCTAGTTATGCACAGTCTTCCAACTACAGAAAGCTATATTAGTGATGCACAGTCTTCCAACTTCAGAAAACTAAGTTAGTGATGCACAGTCTGCAAGTTAGAGAAAGCTAAATTTGTGATGCACAGTATACCAAATAGAGATAGCTACGGTAGTGATGCACAGTTTTTCAACTAAATATAGCTACGTTTGTAATGCACAATCTTCCAGCTAGAGATAGCTACGATAGTATTACACAGTCTTCCAACGAGAGATAGCTACGGTAGTGATGCACAGACCTCGAAATTAGAGAAAGGTTCCTTAGTGATGCATTCATCCGATAAGATATAGCTACGTTAGAAAAACACAATCTTCCAACTAGAGAAAGCTAAGTTATTGATGCACAGTCCTCCAAGAGAGAAAAATTCGTTAGCGATGCACAATTTTCCAAATAGGGATAGGTTCATTAGCGATATAAAGTCTTCGAACTAGAGATACCTGCGTTAGTAATGCATAGTCTAACAACTAGAGATAGCTAACTTAGTGATACACAGTCCTCGAAATAGAGATAGTTATGTTAGTGATGCAGTCTTGAAGCTAAAAAAAACTGCGTTAGTGATGCAGAGTCCTCCAACTAGGGACAGCTAAGTTAGTGATGCACAGTTCTTCAACTAGAGAAAGTTACTTTAGTATGCACAGTCTTCCAGCGAGAGATAGCTACGCTAGTGATGCACAGACCTCCATATTAGAGATAGGTTCGTTAGTGATGCGCAGTCCTCCAATTAGAGAAAGGTTAATTAGTAATGTAATTGTAAAACTAGAGAAAAGTTAGTTAGTGATACACAGTCTTCCACCTATAGAAAATTACGTTAATGATGCACAGTCTTCCAACTAAGATTATCTATGTTAGCGGCGCAGCCTTTCTACCACAGATAGGTTCCTTAGTGATACACGGTCTTCAAACTAGATAAAAGTTCGTTAGTGATGCATTGTTCGAACTAGAGAAAAGTGCATTAGTAATGTACTGTTTTAACTAGAAAAAGTTTGTTAGTGATGCACAGTCTCCATAGTAGAGAAAGGTACGTTAGCGATTTAACAGTCCTCCAATTAGAGAAAGGTTCGTTAGTGATGCAGTCTTCCCACTAGAGAGAATGTTCTTTAGTGATGCACAGTCTTTCAACTAGAGAAAGGTTCGATAGTGATACACCGTCTTATAACTAAAGAAACGTTCGTTAGTGATGCACAGTCTTATAACTAGAGAAACGTTCGTTAGTGATACACCGTCTTATAACTAAAGAAACGTTCGTTAGTGATGCACAGTCTTATAACTAGAGAAACGTTCGTTAGTGATGCACAGTCTTTCACTTAAGAAAGCCATGTTTGTTATGCACAGTCTTCCAACTAAAGAAAAGTGCATTAGCGATTTACAGTCCTCCAGTTAGAGAAAATTTCGTGAGTGGTGAATTCTTCCAACTAGAAAAAAACATCGTTAGTGATGCAGTCTTCCAACTAGAGAAAGGTTCGTTACTGATGCACAGTCTTTCAACTAGAAATAGCTATGTTAGCCATGCACAGTCTATGAACTAGAGATATGTTCGTTAGCGATGAAGAGTCTTCCAACTTGAGAAAGCTAAGTTACTTATGCACAGTCTTTGAACTAGAGAAAAGTTCGTTATTGATGCATAGTGTTCCAACTAACATTAGCTAAGTTAGTGATGCAGTCTTTCAACTAGAGATAGGTTCGTTACTGACGCACAGACTTCAAACTAGAGAAAGGTTCTTTAGTGATGCACAATCATCCAACTAAAGATGTGTCCATCAACGATGTGCAGTCTTCCAGCTAGAGATAGGTTTGTTAGTGATGCACAGTCATTCAACTCAGATGTTTTGTACGTGATGCACAGTCTTCCAACTAGAGTCCTCCAACTAGAGAAAACTAAGTTAGTGATGCACAGCCTTCCAACTAGAGAAAGCTAAGTTAGTGATGCACAGCCTTCCAACTAGAGAAAGCTAAGTTAGTGATGCACAGCCTTCCAACTAGAGTCCTCCAACTAGAGAAAGCTAAGTTAGTGATGCACAGCCTTCCAGCTAGAGTCCTCCAATTAGAGAAAGCTAAGTTAGTGATGCACAGCCTTCCAACTAGAGTCCTCCAATTAGTGAAACCTAAGTTAGTGATGCACAGCCTTCCAACTAGAGTCCTCCAATTAGAGAAAGCTAACTTAGTGATGCACAGTCTTCCAACTAGAGATAGTTGAGTTAGTGATGCACAGTCCTCCAAATTGAGAAAGCTACGCTAGTGATGCACAGACCTCCAAATTAGAGAAAGGTTCGTTAGTGATCCAGTCATCTAACTAGTTATAGCTACGTTATTGGTGCACAGTCTTCGAACGAGATAATGGTTCGTTAGTGATGCACAGTTTTCGAACTAGAGAAAGGTTCGTTGGTTATGCACAGTTTTCCAACTAGAGATAGCAAAGACAGTGATGCACATTCCTCCAAATAGAGAAAGCTACGCTAGTAATGCACAAACTTCCAAATTAGAGAAAGGTTCCTTAGTGATGCAGTTTTTCAACTAGAGAAAATTCGTTAGTGATAAACAGTCTTCCAACAAGAGAAAGGTTTGTTAATGATGCGCAGTCCTCCTAATTAGAGAAAGGTTCATTAGTGATGCACAGTCTTTCAACTAAGAAAGCTATGTTTGTTATGCACAGTCTTTTAGCTAGAGATAGGTTCGTTAGTGACGCACAGTCTTTCAACTAGAAATAGCTATGTTAGTGATGCACAGTTATCCAACCAGAGAAAGTTACGCTAGTTATACACAATGTTTGAACTAGAGAATAATGGGTTCGTTAGTGATGAACAGTCTTCCAACTAGAGAAAAGTTTGTTAGTCATGCACAGTCTTTCAATTGAGATGGTTTGTTAGTGATGCACAGTTTTCCAACTAGAGAAAATTACGTTAGTTATGCACAGTCTTTGAACAATAGAAAGGTACGTTAGTTATGCACAGACCTTCAACAAGATAAAGCTACGTTAGAAATGCACAATCTTCCAACTAGAGATAGCTATGTTAGTCATGCACAGTCTTCTATCTAGAGATAGCTACGATAGTAATGCACAGTCTTCCAAATAGAGATAATCGTTACTGATGCACTGTCTTCCAACTAGACATAGCAAAGTTAGACATGCACAGTCTTCCAACTATAGAAACCTAAGTTAGCAATGCAACTGGAGAAAGCTAAGTTAGTGGTGCACAGCCTTCCAACTAGAGAAAGCTAAGTTAGTGATGCACAGGCTTCCAACTACATATAGCTTTGTTAGTGATGCATCGTCTTTCAATTACATATATCTACGTTAGTAATGCACAATCTTCCACCTAGCTATAGCTGCGATACTATTACACAGTCTTCCAACTAGAGATAGCAAAGTTAGTGATGCATAGTCCTCCAACTAAGGAAAGCTACGCTAGTGATGCACAGACCTCCAAATTAGAGAAAAGTTCGTTAGTGATTCACTCATCCAACTAGATATAGCAACGTTAGTATTGCACAGTCTTCCAACTAGAGATAGCAAAGTTAGTTTCGCACAGTCCTCCAAATAGAGAAAGCTATGCTAGTGATGTACAGACCTCCAAATTAGAGATAGATTCCTTAGTGATGCACAGTCTTCCAATTCGAGAAAGGTTCCTTAGTGATGCACAGTCTTCCAACGAGAGAAAACTTCGTTAGTGATGCATAGTCTTCCTACTAGAGAAAGGTTCGTTAATGATGCACGGTCTTCGAACTACAGACAAGTTTTTTTAGTGATTCACAGTCTTTTAGGAAAGGATGGATTAAGTTGATGAGGCAAATATTCTTTTTTTTTAATAGGTGCATTAATTTTCTTTCTATCTTTTTCCAATTAGAATTTTAAAATGTTCTTTACAAATTAGAAATAGGGGTTCACAGGTTTTTTTCCAACAGCAGTATAAGCATAAAAGAGTAATTTTGCTGATAATACTTGGATTTATCGTCACTAAAGTGCCAAAAACATAAAAAAAGATAAACAAGAAAGTTTTTAGTGAAAAATTGAATGAAGGTTTTTACCGAACAACAAACAAAAACTGTGCCGAGAACAATGGAGAAGAAACAGTGGAAAGGTTGAGTAAAAACAAGAAGTTTGGCGACTGTTGCCGAACGAATTGTGTTGTTTCCTATCTGTCTATTCTTCTACATATTGCTGAAGGTATTTTAACTGTTTCCACAGGTTACCAACGAGCGCTCAAGTACCGCCACAAAGATGGCTCCTTCAGCGCTTTCGGTCACAAAGATCCCAAAGGGAGTGTTTGGCTCACAGCTTTTGTAGTCAAATCATTTGCTCTGGCAAAAAGCGATATCTTTATTGATACAAATGTTCTTCGTTCCTCTGTGGACTTTTTAATCCGAAGTCAACTCAAGACTGGCTGTTTTCGAGAAACTGGACAGGTATTCAACTCCTACATGATGGGCGGGCTTAGCCAAGAACAGGGGCAGACAAATCGGGAGACACCACAGGTGGCACTCACAGCATTTGTCCTGATTGCGTTGATGGAAGCCCGATGGCATGTGGAAGTATGTCTCTTGTTACAATCAAGGATTAATTGTAGAATGCATCGCATTCAAGGGATGATGGGTTTCACTTTATCTTCAATTGATTGAATCACTTAAAGAAAAATGAATAAAACTCAAGACCAACAGAGACAGAGGAAATCATGAATTTTTGCTTTAATCAATGCATATATACCATCTCCCATCTCTCATATCCCCCTTCCCTAAGAGATGTTTGGGTGAGGAACATCACTGAAACGTTTGGCTTGAAACTCGTCAACAAGCCGAAAAAAAATTTTAAACAAAGACAGGGCCATCTCATGATATTATATATATATATATATATATATATATATATATATATATGAGATGGCCTTAAGTTATCTCCGATTTCATACAATTCTGTAGATAATGCCTTTTCTTTGTATAGATATTGTCATAATTATATGAGAAAAGATTTCTGCAAGGACCAATAAGAAAGGTTCTGCCACATCTAGCATGCAATCAGCATAAAATTTTATATCATCTCTATTAATAGTTGTTTTTTGTTCTCCAGGATCCAACTAAATTTTCTATTGAGCTTGGCATGCAATGTATCAACCGCGAGCTGCGCGATCGCCAAAGCCGAATGGATCCCTATACACTGGCTCTAGTCACAAGGGCAAACTTCATATACGCAGGGAACAGTTCTGACACTAAACTTGCCTTCAAACTACTGGATAAAAAAGCCAGGAAAGATGGCGAGTCCATACTTTAGGTTTTTTTTTCTCTTGCATTTAGATGAAAAATTCAAAATATAATAATATGAGTCCTGAAAGTAATGCAATATTATATTTTTTTTATCGACAACTCACCCAATCATAATACATTTGTTTTATTTAGTGGATTGCAGTGGGATCCTTTCAAAGTTGTACGATAAAATTTTTGCCACTAGTGGATTGAAATGAAAAGGATTTTAAACAAAAATCTCTTTTTTTGTGATTATACACTAAACTCATAAGACGGAAGCACTGCAATTTCTAAGATGTACTTGCCGAGACAAGACTTTAAAATATTTTGTAGCAACTGAAAGATTGAAAACAAACGGAGTATAAGTAGATACAAAGTAACTTAAATTGAAAAATTTAATTGATGGTTAAAAGCTAGCGTTAGCATCAAGAGCATTATATGGTTAATGAGAATAGGTTTAAGTGGAGGAACATGATTGTCCGAAAGCATTGCTGCATGTAAGCATAACTGGGTCTTTGGTTTAGCCATCTATTGCAATACTAGTTATGTTGATGTAACACACAATATACTTATGACAAAAAAACCCATTTTAATAACTATCTGACCAGAGAAGCACATTTACTGGACGCGAGACAAAAACCAGCACCTCGCCACAAACACCGATTGCTATCGAGCCGCACTTTCGGCAGAAGTGGAAATGACGTCATATGCCATGAAGTCTTACTGCAAGCTTTCCACAAAACAAGCAGGGAAGATTGCTAAGTGGCTTATTTGCCAGAGAAACTCATTCGGTGGGTTCGCATCCACTCAGGTAAGATAACAATGCAGGGAATGTGAGAGATGCTATATCTTTTAAAAAATGCAAGGACAAGTTCAGGTCAGATGATTTGTGGGAAAAGAAAATTATGAAGTACTACTTGCCACCGTCTCTTCGATGATCCCTTACAACCCTGGGTATATCAATATTCGAGATATTACCATTCACTTTTCACACATGGATTTTTTCATAACTCTTTACTATTCCACAGCTTCCCTTTCCTTTCTATCTCTAGAAGTTATTATGCTTAAGCATATTCTTTTTATTTGATTAATTAGTGTCTTAGACATTAGCAATACTCCCACCGGCCCAGCCCTAGAACTATCAGCTGTTCTTGATTCCGTAGGATACTGTGGTGGCATTAGATGCCCTGTCTACGTTCGCGGACATACTTTCTCGTCCTCCTGATCATGCCGGCCTCAACATGAAGGTCATGTTTCACAGCAGAGATGCACAACCGATTGTTGAATTTAGTGTGCCTGAGAATAAAACCACCCCCAGGTTCCTTCTCCAGAGTAAACCAATCCCTATCCTGCCCAGCAAACTCCACATCTTCACCTGCGGAACGGGCTGTGCTCTTGTTCAAGTAAGTCAGAGAGAACCATGTTGAGTTTTCACGTGACAGAATTAGTGGTAGTCATTCAAAAGAAAACGACGAAAAAAAGAAGGTTATAATCCATAAAGGCATCTCTCGTACCTAAAAAAAAACCCACAAGATTACTTCTAGTGTGAAAGATTCGTTTTTCAATCCACTGTCTAAAAACACTTAGGGAAACGTCTCACTCTCACTTTTTCTTTTCCCACCTCCCAACTCCAAGCCTTCCATCTCTTGCCTCTACTTCCCAGGTTTAATCATCCTCACTCTCTTATCCCCTGCCTCGTATTTCCCACCTACCATGTTCCATGTTCTGCTTCCTACTTCTAACTCCTGCCACCCATCTCCCGTATTTTATCGCCCTCCTTCCGTCTCCCATCCTCCACCTGACGCCTCCACTTCTCACGTCCCACCTTCAGCATCCATCTCCATCTCCCAGATCCCGCCTCTCATTTCCCACACTCCACCTCCGACCTACCATCTCCCATATCCAGCCTCCCACTTCCAACATTTTACCTCCGGCCAACCATCTACCATATCCAGTCTCCCACTTCCCACATTCAACCTCCGACCAACCATCTACCATATCCAGCCTCTCACTTCCCACATTCCACCACCGACCAAACATCTCCCATATCCAGCCTCCCACTTCCCACATTCCACCTCCGGCCAACCATCTACCATATCCAGCCTCCCACTTCCCACATTCCACCTCAAGCCAACCATTTCTCATATCCGGCCTCCCATTTCCCACATTCCACCTCCAGCCAACCATCTACCATATCCAGCCTCCCACTTCCCACATTCCACCTCAAGCCAATCATCTCCCATATCCGGCCTCCCATTTCCCACATTCCACCTCAAGCCAACCATCTCCCATATCCGGCCTCCCATTTCCCACATTCCACCTCCAGCCAACCATCTCCCATATTCAGCCTCTCACTTCCCACACTCCACCTCCGGCCTACCATCTCTCATATCCCCCTTCCCACTTCCCATGTCCTACAGCCGGTCTATTATCTCCCGCCTCCCATTTCCCACGTACCGCCCCCGGCATACCACCTTCTATTTCCCATATCCTGCTTCCCACTTCCCATGTTCCAACTTCGGCCCGCCATCTCCCACGTTCCATATTCTGCTTACCACTTCCCAGGTCACGCCTCCTACCTACGTTCTTTCATCTCCCGCCTCCCACTTCCCCTTCACCCACTCCCACCTACAGTTTTCTTCTTAGTTGCCCCCCACCCTTCCGTTCGTAAGAGAGCCCTGGTCGAGGTCAGAGGAGCTTTTGTGAACCAAAGACTTGAGATAGGAACATTACGTTCCCCACAAAAACAAATTTGTCCTCAAAACTCCTTTAAAAATGTCACAACTTTAAACAAAATATGACTGGCCCTTGCCATGAAGTTAATATCATGCTCACGCACGAAGTTAATGTCTAGTGAAGAGTGTTTTTGTGTCTCTTTGTGTGTGTGTGAGAGAGATCTTTTTCTTGATAGTTTACGTACAATTTAATTGGTAAATAAAGTGTAGATTTCAACTACGTCTATTTTGTATCTATCTTACCTAGGCCAACGTACGCTACAACAAACGATATGAGACTGTAGAAAAATCTGACTTTAAGGTGGAAATTCATGAACAGCGCTCTCAGCATGATCGAAGAAAATGTGACCACAGGACTCTGCATATAGCAGTTGGGTAAGACCTTAGTTTAGCTTCCCCTCTCCTCTCCCCGGTTTTGAAAAAGAACTTAGGAGAACTTAAATGATCTTGTGCAATGAGCGATTTGTGTGCCAAACGTTGTAGATGAGTAAGTTTACTTGAGGCTTGCGATTGGACCAGCATATGAGTTTTTGTAACGATATGGCGCGGTTTAAAGCCGCTTTCTCTATTATTCTCGCTTTCCCGTTAGCCCACGTGAGCAGGGATCCAGACAAGAGAGACATGAAATCAGGATTCAATAATTTGTTTTAACAAAATTATTGTTTTGGATAGCCTGCGAGGCTGACTGGCTACCGCTATTTATAAGAAAGCTATAAATGACCAGACAGTCCCTTCATCTCAGTGAGCGCGAGGGAAATGCCGTGAAACTCAGTGCTGAAGACTGACAACCCATCTATAAGGCGAGTTGCCTTCGAGCGATGTGTAAGGGAAATGTCCAATGCCACGACTTAAGAGTCGCCGGTGTAGGCAGCGTAATGATGTGGAAATGTTTTCGTTTTCTTTTTTTTAATTCAAAGGAAAAACTCTTTTTGGTAGGGCACTTTACAGGTGATCTTGAGCTCTGCTTGTCATTTCTCTCAAGGTATATAAATATTTTCGTATTGTTCGTCTTTGTGTTCGTTCATTTTGATTAATAAATGATCAGTACGCATTTTATATATAAATTTTTCATCCTCTCAATCTTTTTCTTTTTTTTTTTTTTTTTACATTTTTGAGCGTTGCAGTCGAATCTTCTCTACTTATCTGAGCTATATCAATAACAATGGTGATGTTTGAGAAATATCTAATGCATCTTGTTCCAGCCGTGATGGAAAGATCTTGTCTTAGGTTTAAAGCAATCTTATTTCGAATGGTTCTGTATTTACCATCAGGTCACTCAGGGGTGATTCGGTCAACAAAGGTATGGGATTGGTCACGTTGCGAATGGTCACAAGCTGGTCACCCACACCATATTCTCTTGCTCAGGTATAGAATATGATTAAAATAACCATGATTTTTCTCAGCTTGACAATTTTCATAGTTAGATCTTTAGGCTAATGTTTTATTGATTTTTTTCCCTTGAGTGTCAAATGTAAGTCAAAACAAGAGTAGATTTTTAGTACTATTGTCAGCACTAAACAAACAACACCCAAGTTTTTATTCCTATATTTCCAGAATTTTATTAAAAAGGTACGTGCCAGAATTGAGCATCCAGGAAAGCTCTATAGAAAATTGTAGCTTTATCATATGATTGAATAATACAGTTGTTTTTTTTTAATGTTCTTGTGCTCCTAAGATGAAATGTCAAAGCCTCATGTTATCCCTTTTGTTGAATATGAAATAAGCATCCATCAACTATCGTTACATTTTAATCACATTAGTAGATTCCATGTAGTTTCCATCTGTATACTTAACATTGTTTTACGTTATTTCATAATTAAAAGTCCATTTGAGCTGTCGCCCTCTTACAAATCTTTTCCTGATGGCTTGAACACCAATTTACAAAAGGAATACAATACAAAAAACATCTCACGTACTCATAATTGAACCTGCTATCTGCTTACTGACCAATTACCCAACACACCGACTAAATCAGCCCAGGAACTCGGTTAAAATCAATTGAACTAACTAGCCTGCGGACAATGCCTCTGCGTATTGGACTGACCTACCTTAATGTTTCCTGTCCGTGACCCTAGCTGGAAAATTCACCTTCTGAGGTCGGCATCAAGAGAGTTGATTATGAAGAGGAGAAAGGATTGCTCCATCTTTACTTTGATGAGGTTTGTTTCATTTTTTTTGCAAGTTTTGTTGTTTGTTGTTATTTTTTTTTAAATTTCTAGACCATCTTTCACAACAACAAAAAAGGAGAGAAAAAAAACAGAATTGTGCATATTCTTGGTTCAACAGTTGTGTTTTTTTTTTTAAGCATTGCAAGAATTTGTTTTTAAAAAAAAAAAAAGAAAAATGTTGATTTTTGGCTAAAATTTTAGGGTTCATGAGATGTGTTGACTAGTAGCAAAATAACCAAATATTATACCTTCCTCATTGGCCTGCAGTTTAGCAGAAAACTTAAGCGGTTCTCAGTGGATGTTGTGCAAGATCAGGACTTGAGAGTTGGTAGACAAGAGGCTGCAGACGTGCGTGTGGTGGAGTACTATGAAACTGGTGGGCGCCTATTCTGCTGCTTCTGCTTATACTTATGTTTTCATTGAATGGAAAAATAGTTGCTATTCTAATAAATGCATCAATGTCTAAATCCCCACATCTTTCACGTTAATGTTAGAATTTCAAGAACAGGAAAGAGTATGCTCTCTGAGGTCAGAGATCAGTTCACTGAGGTCAGAGGTCAGTTCAGTAGTGACAAAGAAAATGATCTTTGCACTCGTTTATTTTAAAGAAGCCGCGCGACTTTTAGCATGATGTCGTTAGAACAGAGGTGCTTAATACTATTTTACGATAGTTGTTGCCGTCAGAAAATGTAACGTTTGAGCTTTCAAAATAAGGAGAAATACAAAACACCTTAGAAACGTTTGAAAACCTTTCATATGAAACGAGTCTGTTGTGCATTGGCTTGTGGCCTAGGGATAAATGCGGTAAATTGTGGGATGAAGATTCATGGTAGCGATAACACAACTATTATCATGATGATGGTTATAACGGTAATATCAATGAGAGTGATGATGATGATGATGATGATGATGATGATGATGATGATGATGGTGATGATGATGATGATGATGATGATGATTGGTTTGGTTGTTTAATATAGTCAGTCCACAACACGGTGATCACAGGCATTCAGGCCCGACGTCAGGCCAGGACGCCGGTGGCGGGGTTCGAACCCGCAGCAGATGGGTCCCTGCAGATCTCAGGGCGGGTTTACTATCCTATGCCACCGACGTTGATGTTGATTATGGCAACGACGACGACGATAATGATGATATTGAAAAGGCAACGGTGTGGGATGATAACGTGATGATGAATGATTACAGTGGTGATGATGATGACGTAGAGGTGTTGGTGGTGGTGATGATGATGATGATGATGATGATGATGATGATGATGATGATGATGATGATGATGATGATGATGATGATGATGATGAAGTTGGATATGATGGTCTCATTGAAGTGGGAAAATGATAAACATGCGATATTTAAAAGTCATCTTTATCTCATTGTCGAATAGAAGTGTTCACTGAACGGTCACATCAACTGCAGAACTGCGGATCATTTCAACATTAGCAGTAAATAATGAAGAACAGATTGTCACTGTGCAAATTTGAGAATCCCTAAGGGCGCGAAGGGGCTTCAATGAGAGAGAGCGAACAAAAATTCTCTGTTTATACAAACATCAGCGGGGCCTTGCACGGTGGCCTACAGAAATCTTTGATAGGACTAGGCAAATAGGCATGGACTTCGTAACTTAGTAAGCCAACTGCTTTTATTGCAATATGCTGTTGTCGGCTAAATTTTGTTCGAGGAAGGGTATAACTAAACGTTTTCAAAAATTGTGGGTTTTTTTTCTTTTTTGTAAAAGTTTGGATTTAAGTCTTTTTAAAACCGTTTATTTTTATGTAAAAAAAAGCACACTGAAGTATTCTGAGAGGCCCAATGTTTAGAGTGGGCTCGTTTGAAAAATATGTGAATATTAGAAATTACCATGCTGTGTTCGGCACCCGAGATGCAGTGGGGTTTACCGGCATTGACTTTGTTAGTTTCTTAGCAACACACCTCTATTTCAGTCTTGATAATCATACATCATTGAGAGCATTTTGTAATCTATGTATCTCTAGGTGTGGCCACCACCCAGCACTATCGCCTTGATAGTATGTGTGGCCGTATGGCAAAGGAACCGGACCCCTCGAAAGGGGGTGAGTACATAATCAACATCTCTCTCTCTCTCTCTCTCTCTCTCTCTCTCTCTCTCTCTCTCTTTCTCTCTCTCTCTCTCTTTCGCTACCTCCTTTCTCTCGAGTCCGCCCTGAGATCTGCAGGTACCCTTCTGTCACAGGTTTGAGCTCCGCTACCGGCGTCCTGGCCTGACGAGGGGCCTAAGATCACCTTGTTGTGGACTGGCTATATAGAAAAACCAAACCTCTCTTTCTCTCTTTCTTCTCTCTCTTTCTTCTCTCTCTTTCTCTCTCTCTCTCTCTCTCTTTCTCTTTCTCTTTCCTGCGCTCTATCTCTATGTATCTCTCACCTGCTCTCTCTCTCTCTATTTATCTCTTTCTTTACTTTCTTTTGCNCCCCCCCCCCCCCCCCCTCCATCGACCGCTTGAGTGCGATGGGGTCGAATTCATCCTCTTACCCTGGATGGGATTAATTAGTTTAAAAAAAAATTTGTTCCAATATGTATTGATGCTCGTCCAAAAAATAGCCTACCCTCATAACTCAATAGAGCAAGAGCTACTTTAGCTTCGACTCTATAAGGTTTAGTGCTCAATAAATTTGTCCTCTTCAAATTAGATTTATATGCGTAGCTTTGCAACCTAATTTTTTGGGTTTTTTTTTTCCTTGTTGTAAATTTAATTATGTGCTTAGTAGCGTTGGTTTAGAGCAACATTGAGAAAGGCTTAGATTAAATTGAAAGACTGAGAAGGCGATTTTTGTATGTACATAGCCTGTCCACAACATGGTGATCTCAGGCTTTCAGGCCTTCCGTCAGGTCAAGACGCCAGTTGCGGGGCTTGAACCCGCAAAAGAAGGGTCCCTGCAGATGTCAGGGCGGATTCGCTAGCCATTGTACCACAGGTGCCCTCGCCTGAGAAGCCTAATACTCTTAAGTTCTAGTTCTACCCACATACTTTCCAACATTTTTCTAAAGATGGGTTGTGCTTTTCAAATTTTTTCGACACCTGTAATAATGTAATTTAAAAAGGATTTTGAGAATAGTAAGCATTGTATTTTGAATTCTACTAAACAAGGTCTATTGAGAACTGATATCAAGGGAGCGACGTGTACCATACATTAAGTAATTAAGGAAACAGAATTAAATCTAGATATGTGATTAGTTTAAAATATCGATGTAATAATTTTTTTTTTTTTTTTTTTTTTTTAGGCTAAGCAAGTGATTCAGGCCGAATAAATTTAGCCTGCATTAGCAAGATCAAGATTTTTTTTTAATCTAAATAGCTTGAAATACTATCATTTTCCCGTAATCTTAATCAGTACATTTTAAAGAGCACTTTTGAGACAAGATAGCAACCTTTAAAACAAAATCTCTTCTATGTCTACATTGCAACACTATGTTTTTCACTCTTTACTTTTATTCATACTAAAAGCCGACCATTTTAAATTTCTGTGGAGTTAAAGCTTAATTTTTAAAGACCGTTGCGTTAATTTTTTTCAGTACTTTCATTAATCATATAAACATAGGTCGGTTCTTACTTTGTAAAATGATTAGAAGAAATTTTTTAAAAATCATCTTTTTTTTAACTGTCAAATCAGGTTTTTGTTTGTTGTGAAACTCAGTTTTTAAAATGTGAACTTTCCACAATCCTGGAAAAATTGAAAACTGCAGGTATTACGAGACGATGATCTGTTATGCAACAGAATATCCTGAAATTTGTATGCTCTCTATTGAAGTTGGATCCAGGAAGATCGGATTTTTTTTTCACTAAGCTTATAATAAAGCATATCTTAGGCCTACAAGTAATCTATATTCTCACCCTTTAGACACGATAGCTCCCCTTCACGGCTCACGTAGTCAGGGGATTAGTCCCTTAGCTGATAGACGTAGAATAGATAAGGATCCTTCTATTTTTGTCTTGCCTTCTCTTACTCTGTTGTCTCCTATCAATGCCGCTTTTGTCTCCGCATAAGTTTCTGATAAAAGCTTAGGGGACGTAAAACAACTTAGAACAGAGGTAAGCTATATCTTAGACTAATCTATATGTGAAAGATACCAGATCTTGTCTAGAGGTAGATAGGGGTAATGGCAATACTATAAGCATTTCAATGCACGTTAGAACATGACTAAATTTACAGAAAACAAAAAGTGGGTGATGAAGCCCTATATAAATCTAATTTTAAAAAGGACAAATGCTTTGAACAGCAAGCCTTATAGAGTCAGGGCCAAACTAGCTCTCCCTTTTTGGGTTACAAGTAGAGAAATTTTGCATCGACGAGCAGCAATATTTATTGACTAAGATATTGGGGTTGATGCTTAGAAGGAAAAGAAAGAAGAAAAAAAATCCTTTATAAATAAACGTAATAAAGATCTAAATTTCGACGCTGTGTCTCCTCTTTTACTTAGAGTGTTTTTGTTTGCAATCAGCTCTAAAAGAATTATGGTTCACATGACTTTGATAGTTATTCCTGTGAAGCCGACACTTCAGTAATAATAATACATATTCACTTTTACCTCAGACATATCCACCATTATAGTTGGCGTGCTAGGAATATCATCTCTCCTTTCCGCCATGTGGTAGATATTGGTATCTAATGTCCAAATGTATCTATTACAAAGTCTTGAAATGTGAGGAAGACTTTGTTTTCAATCTGTCTTTTTTACTCTCCTCTCAACAAGAAAGACAGATAGAGAGAGAATTTTTTTTTTTTGGGG
>BLXT01003752.1:183091-193624 GCA_019648995.1 Plakobranchus ocellatus | reverse complement strand
TCTCATTATGTCATGCAAATTGTCATCAATCCAAAAGACAACAATCAGTTTGCTAGTGCGTCACTGGATCGGACCATTAAGGTTGGTCACTTTTATGTATATATTGAAGGTGGTTTATTTTGTTTTAAAAATCAGATACAGTAGACCACAGCTAAACTGAAAACGGCTAAACCAAAAAGAAATTGAAGAGCTTTCCGTTTTTCCTCTTAATCTTTCTTATTAAACATGCGGTAAACCGAAAGCATTGGCTGCCTTACTATCACTAAAGCGAAATCAAATCTACCGGGAAAGCCCAGTCACTGTCCAACACATAAAAAAAAATCTTTTTTTTCTTTTTAAATACTCCTTGCCCATCCCTCTCTTTCGCGCATTACTCCATGCGAACCCAATACTGTTAGTTACCTGTACCTCACACTACAGACGGCCAGGCCCGATGTCCGGCTAGGTCTAGGTCTACTGCACACACCTGCTCATCCCTTCTCTTCCACCACTCAGTTACACAGTGGGACCGTGCCAGACACTCCCTACATGTCTAGGTCCCGTCAGCACTAAGCTAAGCAAACACTGTTGCATCACAGCCGGTAATAAAGTCATCTCTCTTGTGGAGAACTTCAGTACCAGAAAACTTAGGTGATGATTAAATTGTACAAGTAGAGACTAGGACCAGAAAACTTACTTAGGCGATGATGAAATTGTGAAAACTCTATTATAACAGGTGCAAGAACCTCTTAACTGAAAAGGAAAGAGAAGGAGATAGAGAAATGGATAAAAAAGAGAGAAAGATTCGTAGATAGGCTTGTTCATTCACATTATGGTATGATGATGGTTCGGATTAGTTTAACTTAATATTTCAGAAGTTGGTTACTCTCCGTTATTAATCTTACTTATTTCATGCACTATGCTTAAACCAAAATAGAAATCATACTCCCTAAAATTTTGGTTTAAACGTGTTCCACTGTAATTAGAATAACTTTTTTAGATACATGGTAAAAATGATGCATCTTTAAAGGTGAGAAGAAAGAGAGTGTTTAAATAAACACATGTTCGTAGTTTTTCCTTTATTACATTTTTTAAAATTGCTCTTTAATGAATTTAAAATTTTTTCTTATGGCTATTTTTTAGGGGGTTTTTTTTGTGTGTGTGTCAAGTTCCTTTTGATAGAGTTTTTTTAAGCAAAATATTTGTTTTTTTAATTTTCTGAATTCTTTTTTTCTTTCCTGCAATAGGTTTGGCAATTGGGCTCTCAAACTCCCAATTTCACACTGGAAGGCCACGAGAAAGGAGCAAATTGTGTAGATTACTACTGTGGAGGAGACAAACCCTATCTAATCTCTGGTGCTGATGATAACCTGGTCAAGATCTGGGATTACCAGGTAAATTTTCCATTTCTGGTCAACAGTTTGTCTTTATTTCGGGCACATTTTTAGTGTGAGTGTCTTGCTAGTAATGCCTGTGTGAAATCAAAGCAGAGTTGTGCTTCCTTTTTTTACATACTGAAATGAGTTAAGCTCCTTTTTGTTTTTGTTTTTTATTCTGTTTGTTTTTATCACACTCTGTAGGGTAAAAGATGTAATATAGAAACTGCTTTTTCATTTCACAAAGTTTGTGCTTTTTTATTATATGTTATCATATTCATAATTAATGGTTTATGTCGTGCAAAAAAGAATTTTCAAAATTGAATTTAATTTTCATTGCATTTTTAATCCTCACAGAACAAAACTTGTGTCCAGACTCTAGAGGGCCATGCTCAGAATGTTGCAGCTGTTGCATTCCACCCCACTCTGCCAGTTATCTTGACTGGATCAGAAGATGGTAGGTACTGGCATAAAGCAGCCGTGGGTCTATTTACTCATTTATTAGATTTTTTTTAAACGGATGATTTCAAAGTGTTTATGATTTCTTTAATTACGAATTATGTAAACTTGTTAGTTTTTTTTCTTTGACGCTTTTTTACGTCATTTTATTTTATACATATTGATAACATAATGCTGTATTGCAGGCACTGTGCGTATCTGGCATGCCAACACATATCGCCTGGAAAGCACTCTGAACTACGGCCTAGAGAGAGTGTGGACTATCGCCTGTCAGCGCGGCTCAAACAACGTGGCGCTAGGTTATGACGAGGGCAGCATTATTATTAAGGTACTTTTATTCTATTTAAAGGAATGGATCTCATGAATTTTGAGGTCCAGAGCACTTCTTTTCATTGATAACATCCGACTCAAACTTTTCCCATGACATCCATGTAGTAACACAAAACATCCGCCAATTTACATTCCACGTAGGAGAACACAGTATATTTACAATGTGATATTCAGCTTTGTTTTACTATGTTTAATATAGGTGTTGCATTGTTTTATGACTGAAATTCATTGTCTCAAACCACCAGATCAGCATATTTTCCATTTTTTATGCATACGTGTATCTCTTCAAAGCAATAGTCTAGGTATCTTAAGACTAGTTACTCTCTAAATAATCCTTTCCATGAAAATTTTGTCTCTTTAATAGAAAATGATTTAGGGGTCATTTCTCAGCGTGTTGAAATTTCTATATTAATGATACATCAACTTCTGAAATGTCCTCTCTGTGAAAAGTTTGGTACACCCTTCATTAATATGTTTGTTTTGTTTTTTTTAATATGGGATTTATAATCTGTAGAGCAAAAATCTTGGTTTAACTTGATAGTTTTTCTCCCTCTCTTTCAGTGTCCTTAGTCTCATGAAGCACTCTGTGTTTAGTGAAATTCACCTGGTGTACCTGCGTTCAGTTCTGTAAAATAGAAAGCTGACTTTATAACTTGAGTTTTCTCTCAAGAGTTTTTCCCTTATGTGAAGTATTTGCATGCTCAGCTTTTTCTGTCTTGTCTTGTATCAGCTTGGCCGCGAGGAGCCTGCAATGTCCATGGATTCCTCTGGTAAAATCATCTGGGCTAAACATTCTGAGATCCAGCAGGCCAACATCAAGGCCATGACAGATCAGGAGATCAAGGATGGAGAGAGACTGTCGTTGGCTGTCAAGGATATGGGCAGCTGTGAAATTTACCCACAAACCATATCACACAACCCCAATGGAAGGTCAGCTTGTGCAAATTTTCAATTTGGAGTAAATGTGTGTCGGCAATTTCAAATAAGCGAACCATTGTCAATTAAAATTTTGAATTTTGAAATATGAATCCTGAGATTGAAGGAGCTAAACGCAAAATGCTTTGATGTTTCCCCTTTGTTGTTTTACTTGGTTGTAATAAGTTTTTTACGTCATTTTATTCTTTAAGTATATTAAAGTTTTTCAAAAATAGATGTTTCACATAAATTTATATCTCTTTATTATTCTTTGAAAGTAATTTATTTAAATAACTATAGTTTGGCATCAGTCCATGTCCCTGAAATAATTGTAATAGTTCAACAACAGTTAAGTTATAGAAAAACTTACATTTTGAATGTATACTTTGAAAATGACATGCACAGCTTACTAATTAAGAGAAACATGTTTATTTAAGTGTGACCAAAGATTGAGAGATCTTACAGAAAAATTAGTCAAAGGAAAGGTTTCTTTTTTTGTTTTTTGTTGTTTTTTCTTCTCAAATTGGAGAGCAGCACCTATAAGTATCAAAGTATTATCACTCACTGTGAGAGTTTATCCTAATCTGATAGGGCAATTTCAGTCTCTACTGGTAGAATTATGGCAGCCTAACCCCCTCAAGGTTTGTTCATTTTGTGACAACACTACACCTTTCATATGTTGAAGAATTCTAGGGTAATGTTTTTACATAATGTAACTTCATCATTTATGATAAAGTTCTCATAAACAATTTTGTTTTTTTTTTTTGTGCGTGACTGAAATTTCATTTCTTATGTTCAAATTAATAAAATTGTGGTATGTAAAGAATCTCATGTTTGAATGACTATAAATCAGGTTTGTGGTGGTGTGTGGAGATGGTGAATACATCATTTACACAGCCATGGCTCTGAGAAACAAGGCCTTTGGATCTGCACAAGAGTTTGTGTGGAGCAACGACTCATCTGTGTATGCTGTGAGGGAGGGCAGCACCTCTGTCAAGATATTCAAGAACTTCAAAGAACAGAAATCATTCAAGCCAGACTTTGGAGCAGAAGGTACATTGTTTGAAGCACCTGCAGTTTTTGCACTTTCAAAATAACTCCACTGCCAGCTTGCTTTTAATTTTCTTGAGGCAAAAAAAAAATAGAAGACTTGAATTTTATTTGGCCCAGAAACTATGCTTTAGTTCAGTAGTTACCACTTTATGCGAATTCTTGAAGGCTGCCCAAAGTGTTAGTGGCAAAGAAAAAGGTATAAAAAAGCTTATTATCTTGTAAAGCTGTAAATGTCTTGCAAGAAAGAAAAAAACTTCTTTGAAACAACATATTTGAAAAAACCTTGTTTATAAAAGAAAATTGATTTTTTTTAAAAAATGCGAGTCGGACTGATATATTTGACTGTTGCCTTCTTTTTTTATTTGAAAAATCAATTGATTTGCTATTCAGACAAGTTTTTTGTAACGATGATGTATTAAAAATGCTTTTTTTTGTTACTGTTGGTGAGTCAATTCTTTTCCTCTTTTAGTTAAAAAAATTAACCTGAAAAATGTTGTCACGTTTGTGATCAGGAATCTATGGAGGCAACATGCTGGGTGTGAGGTCTGTCAGTGGTTTGGCCTTTTATGATTGGGAAAGCACAGAACTCGTGAGACGCATTGAAATCACTCCACGACATGTAAGTAAACCTGTAGTTTTGTTGTTGTTGTTTTTTTTTTTAAAAGTTCTGATTTAACCTTTCCATGAAAGCATTTTTGTAGGGATTTCCATAAGGATACTTTTTCCTGTAACATTTCCAGAAACCGATTGAAAAATAGTTAAATTGTAAGTAGTTGCACATTTTTCCAAAAATATGGGCAATTAATTTTTTTTTTTTTCCAATCAATGTTATATCAAATATTTTAATCTGCAGTACAACTAATGTCAGATTTTTATTGCATAAGGGTTGCAGGCATGGAGCTTCAACTGCTCCTGGCCACTGGCTTAGTCTCACCTATTTAAATCTGGTTCATCCACTCAGTCTGCACCTTGTGCATAAAGACCAGAAACAGGGTAACACACTATTTTGTTGCAATAGTCAATGGAAACATTTGTTTTTAATATTATTTTTTAGGGTCAGTAAGGGGCATTGGTGACAGAGTGGTCAACCTGAGATAAGCTGTAGGGATCTTTCTGACAAAGGTTTGAGCCCTGCCACCTCTGCCCTGGCCTGACAGAGGGCATGAAAATCTGAGTTTAGCTTGTCAATCAATTACATAATCATTCATTTTTTTCCTACAGTTTAAGAGCTAGTGATTTCCTTAGTTATTGTATTATATTATTATTATCATTATATTTAGATATTCTGGAGTGAGAATGGAGAGCTTGTGTGCATTGCCACTGAGGACTCTTTCTTCATACTGAAATACAACGCTGAAGCTGTGGAGGCTGCCAAGGATAACACTGATGCAGTCACAGAGGATGGAATTGAAGATGCTTTTGAGGTAAAGAAGATTGAAATGTGAATCTTTTTTTCTGTTTTGTGGTCATAAGCTAGAATGTTGAAAAAAATTATTGTACCTTCCCATCCATCGCTACTTTTTAAGACATAAGTAAACCAAGAAAATCTTTCTTGAATTTTTTATATTTTTGAAGAATGAAAGGGGGGTTTTATCTATGTAGTAGTGCCATTGATGGTGCTTTTCTATTCTAATTATTGCATTTATCTGATCTAAGATTGCGAATAAATTATGAATATTTTTAAAGAAAAGATATGGACATGCCCAATTATACCTTGTGATACATTTCTGAGAGAAAGGTTCAAAGTTTATAATATCAAGAGCAAAGTTTTGGTGATGTGGATCAATAGCTGCATTTTATTTTATTTTCTTTTTAAACAGTATAGTCTCCCGACTGCTTGAAAAATCATATTTCTATGTTATTTTCTTTCTACATGTATCAATAAACTGCAAAATTTTGCCATAAAATTTTTTTATTCAAGTCACCTGTATTTAAAGCCAGTAAATCATTTTCATCCAAAAAAATAAATAAATAAATAAATGGATAAAGTTAATTCATTCATGCAATTTTTTTGTGCCTAAGGTATAACAAATTTCAAGTCAAAGATACGAGACTTGATGTCTGCTTTTTTTTCTAGGCTCTTAATGAGATTGAGGAGACTGTGCCTAAGGGATAACAAATTTAAAATTAAAGATAAGAGACTTGATGTCTGGTTTTTTTTTCTAGGTTCTTAATGAGATTGAGGAGACTGTGCGCACAGGCTTGTGGGTCGGAGATTGTTTCATTTACACAAACAGCGTTAACAGATTGAACTACTACGTGGGAGGAGAGATTGTCACCATTGCCCACTTAGACAGGTGGGAATACTTGCCTTGCCAAAGCAAATTGCTCTTAACAAATTTTCAAGATTAATAAATCGCAAAACAATCAAGTTTTAGTGCTTTTAAGATAGCACTATGTCCTTGATCAGAAGACTTGAAATGTTTTTTTTTTTTTTCACAATGAAGTTTTTTTTTTATATAAGACAAATGTAGTGACTGTGAAAGTATCAAAGGAACGGAATACTGGAAACAGCTTCTTTAGTTCCTAGTGAACAGTTATTTTCAGGTTCAAACATGTCCCACTTTCAAAGTTTCACATGTTATGTTAAAATAAGAACAGGCAATTCTTGTGAATGGATATTTTTTTCATTTTTGATGATGGAACTGAGAGCAATCCCAAATTTGTTCGTGTGTTTGTGTGTGTAAGGAAAAAATTAAATCTTGTCTTCATACTTGTTGACATTGATTCTGCAGAGAAGCTATAAGGATCTTGGAACAGAAATTTGAGAAACATCTGTTATGCTCCTTACCTTAAACAATGTGATTTTCACTAAAAAGGCAACCATAAACTTTGACTTACAAATAGAATTTAAATTGAGACAATTTAACAAGTGTGTTGACTGAAACAGTATGTGTAGCTTTTTGAGCCAAGAGGGGGCTTTTACTTACTTGATACATTTATAATTCCTAATATTCTAGACCCACATTCTGAAGAAAACTTTGCGCCAGAACTAGCTTTGTTGGATATATGACATCTACAAAAGCTATCCTACAAATGCATTTTCAAGCTAACTTTTAATAACTATGAATGCAAAAAAAAAATAACCTTTAATGAGAACATAACAGAAATTAAGAAAAATTATCTATTGAAAATCATGGTGAATTTTGTGTTTCTCCCTATACTAGAGTGATGTATTTGCTGGGCTACATCCCCAAAGACAATCGCCTGTATTTGGGAGACAAAGAGCTGAGTATTGTAAGTTATTCCCTGCTTGTGTCTGTGCTGGAGTACCAGACTGCCGTCATGCGCAGAGATTTTGACACTGCTGACAAGGTTCTGCCCACTGTGCCCAGAGAACAGAGGACCCGTGTGGCTCACTTCTTAGAGAAACAGGTGAGATGGTTCACAGAAGTTTTTTTTTTTTTTTCAGTTCAATTTTTAAGTCAGTTGCTGACAGTGAATCTTGTTTTTTGCTTTATTCAATGACAGTGTTGTTCTAAAGTTTTGTCAATACATTTTGTTGTTTTGTTTAACAGAGCTATTCTCAAAACTTGAAAAAAATGCATGGGTTTTGGAACAGCCACAAGTAACCAACCAACTCATTTGATTTCGCGCGTAATTTATATGCATTAAAAGCCAATTGATGGTTTGTTTTTTCTTTTTGTATTATTGAAACCAACAGGCACACACATTCTGTAAATACTTGGACAATAATTCTCTAACCTAGGTTTTCCATTTTTTACGTTTGCAGGGATTCAAATCCCAGGCCATGGCTGTTACATGTGACCCGGAGCACAAGTTTGAGCTGGCCATCCAGTTGGGCGACCTGAGATCTGCGTATGAGCTGGCCAAAGAGACACAAGCCGAACAGAAGTGGAAGCAGCTGGCTGAGCTTGCCATCAGGAGATGTGAGTTTGGTCTGGCACAGGAGTGTCTTCATCAGGTATGTATGTGGTGTGCATTTGGACATTTCTTTAGACTCCTCCTGCAGATAAACTTATCCAAAGCACCCTTACTCATTTGTGTAAAATGTGCATACTATCTATGACGTGTATATTGTCAACACATAGTAAGATATTTTGTCGTGGGAACAAATTGTGTCAACATAGGCACACTGAAGATAACACTGAATATTTTTCTTTACAATTCTCTCATTATGTATGGAGGTTTTGATATTGTTAGATGTCTATGGTGGGTGTTCTTCAGCTACATGCTTCATTTTGTGCTGACTCTACATTGTTTTATATAAAAGCATCTGATTCGTTTTAAAGGGAAACTTTAAATTTCAGGTTAAGGATGTATCAGATTGGTCTATTTCTTATCCTTATATTTTACCCCTGTTGCCAACTCAATGAATCGAATCAATAGAGGCCGTAAAGCTTGAGATCTCTATGTAGTAGGCAGGCTATACGATACAAAAATAAGACAGACACTATTTCAATGCAATGAATCAAACTGATCCCTCGGAACTTTTGCTATAATTGTTCTCAAGTTAGGCGAAAGGGACTACAAGCTTTGTGAAATGATTTGTTCTCAAACCAAGCCTTTGACAGATGTGATTATTCCATATCATGTTAAGTAGATTTCCACAGCTGAGTTGTATAACATGTTGTGAACAAAACTCCTAATATTAGATATCTTTTATTATTTACTGAAATGTTTATCTTGTAGACTTCTCTTCTTGCATAGCATCTCTCAGTTTGTTGGGACATCAGGCATTTCACACCACTGACTTTTGTATTCCAGGCTCATGACTATGGTGGCCTGCTCTTACTGGCCAGCTCGGCTGGTAACAGGGACATGGTGGGCAAACTGGGTCAGGCAGCAGAAAAATCTGGTCAAAACAATGTGGCTTTCCTCTCCAGCTTTGTCCTGGGAAAGTAAGCAATGTGTTGATATATTTTAAGGTTTCGTTTTGCCCTTAAAATTTCCTAAATAAAGCAATAGCCAGGATATTGTCATATAATAACGAGTTACTGTTTTGGTTTCTTTGAAATTCTGTCTCATGAAATTGATCCTGTGGTGCTTACATATTTTTCAGAGCTTTTTTTTTTTTCTTGTTCAGCTTGCTTTAATCAAGAATAATCTGCAGCACATTGATTTTTTTTCTCATAAGTAAGCTTAGGTGAAGGCTCTTAAGTTTTGTCTTCAGCTTTGCTCATTTACACAAATAAGATTGCTCTACATTGTTTTATGTGGCCCTTCAAAGAGCTTTCATAAGGAGGAAGTGAAATAGTCCGAGATAACACATGCTTGTAATTAGTGCCAGCAAACTCAGAAAATTTCTCTTGTTAATAGTTTTTAGCTCGCTATCTCTCTCACACAACTCAAACGCATGGATCTATCTATTCATCTTTTCATTTCTGTCTGCCTCTCTATCCTTTTTGTTTTTTTCTTCCTCTCAAAGGTGTGATGAATGTCTAGAGATCCTCATCAACACTGGACGGTTACCAGAGGCTGCTTTCTTCGCCAGAACTTACCTTCCATCACAAATATCAAGGTCAGTATTAAACATGATTTTTTTTTTTCAGTCAAACTGTATAGTGGGCATGTATTTCACTTTAAACAGATTATTGCATTTTGTAGATGGGTATAAGTCTTGATTTTTTAAAGTCAAACTGTATAATGGGCATGTATTTCACATTAAACAGATTTTTGCATTTTGTAGGTCAGTGTAAGACATGGTTTCTTAAAATCAAACTGTGTAGTGGGCATGTTTCACATAAAACAGATTGTTGCATTTTGTAGTTCAGTATAAAGCATGGGTTTTTTTAAGTCAAACTGTGTTGTGGGCATATATTTCACATAAAACAGATTTTTACATTTTTTGTTTGCTTTTGGCTTGTTCAAGCATGACTTGTAACATGAAATCTGTGTTTGTGGTGTTTCAAAAGCTAACCTTTCACTGTTGCACACGTGTACACGCGCAGGGTGGTGAACCTGTGGAGAGAGCAGGTCTCTTCGGTCAACCAGAAATCAGCAGCCTCCCTAGCTGACCCCAAAGAGTATGAGAACCTTTTCCCAGGCCTGCAAGATGCCCTGAAAACAGAACAGTACCTCAAGCCTCAGCAACAAAAAGTTCTTCCCGCTGCAGCTTACATCAAAATTCCTGTAAGCAAAAAATTTGTTTTCACTCTTTTTTTTTTTTTTTTAAATCCTAATTTACAGGATGCACATGAATATTCAGTCACTTTTCTCAAAAAAAAAAAAAAGAAAAAAAAAAAAAAAAACAAAAGTGTCAATAGCTGCAATCTTAAAAGAACAGTTGGTTATTGTTTTTTTTATTTTTTTGCTAAGAGAGGCTGCAATAGATATGCTTTTAGTGTTAACACTAATAACAGAGAAGTTTATTTGTATGTGCATTTCTTTTTTTTTTTTATTATTTGAAGCCATATAGCAAGACATTGAGGCCTACTTCATTTTATTATTTTTTTTTTAA
>BLXT01003752.1:143489-155006 GCA_019648995.1 Plakobranchus ocellatus | reverse complement strand
GGCTGCCTAAACTTGCAAATGCAGTGGATCCGCCAACCTCACGTGTATCGGCAAGTACCCTGTGACCTAACGTGCCGTTGACGGCATGTGACGGGAGGTACCGGGAGGTCTTACTTATAGCTATCAAAATACAAGTGGTCGCTACAGTGGATACATGGCGTCTTTCTCCCGGCAGCCGTCTACTTCGCGTGAAAAAAATTTAACGTGAGGTCTTTACGGTTGCATTAAAACTATCCCGTTTTTCTCTTGGCATCGCTATGTTTTTTCAGTGTCTGCCAGTGTATTCACTTCATTTGAACAGTTGTTAACCTTCATAGTAAGTGTAACTGTAGATTTTAACAGTACAGAAGAGGGACAATAACAGAATGCTTATCTGAGAGTGATCACGAGCCGTTCTTTTGATGCAATAATTTATTTCGCGTTTTTCTATCCTGGGCCTAACTTTGTCAAGAAGCGAAAAAAAATGTTGCTGATTCCATTCTTATGTAAGAAAAACATTTCTCTTTATCATTATGAACTTCATCTGTGAGATGATAAAATTCTCCAAAAGTATTTCGTTGTTGCAATATATGGTGAACCCAGTATCGCCTTCTGTAAAAACGTCTTCTTTTAAGCCAGTAGAATAACATAAGTTTCACTCCTTACATACTGATGACCATAAAGTATGCAGTTTCGTGGACCAATCCTTCTCAGACGGGACACAGTTTCATGGACCAATCCCTAAACTCCCGGCATCGTCCGGAGCCACTGTGTTTGCTAGGCCTATCTCACCTCACCTTAACGGAACTAAACGGCACGTGAGATAGACGGATCCACTGTGTTTACAGTTTAATAAGGACCGAATAGGTGGTGGGTAATGGGCCAGAAATTAAAGGTTCGACATGGCAATAACGGATCTTAGGATAGTGAAAGAAGAAAACCAGGTTGTTTTTTGTTGTTTTTTTTTTAAGGAAAAAAAAGCGTACCACGTGAGATAGACATGCGTGATCAATCCTTTGACATGGCCTCGTTTGTTTCTTTGCTGATCTCGATCAGGCTCTTGTAGATCCCGATCTGCACTAACATTGTAAGGATTTGATCCTGTGGTGAAGATCCCTATAGATTTTACAGTGAATTCACCGACGCTGGTGCCATTAGTGCATTCTACCCTCTACGAAACGGTTGTTTTATATGATCATATTGGTCCTTGTTTTTAATTGTGACAATCCTCATATTTTGGGTCAAACTTTATCCCCAGATCAAAATTTAACCTACTGAATATTGATTGCTTGTTTGCCTCTGTGTGTATCGCTTGATCACAACAAATTGATTTCATGCTTTGAGGTGCTCTTCGGGGCAAGGAGTCCTCCTCGCTGTTTTGCGAGTTCGAACCTGAGATAGGATAGTCTCTTTGGATTCTCTATCCGCTATACCACCAAAGTCCCAAAGTTATGAAGAATGGGAAAAAATCGTTTAAATATTAACCAACACGTTTAAATATTACAATGGATGACTGGATGTTGATTGGTTGGTTAATTTTGTGCAATTAGCCTGTCCGTAATATGGTGATCTCAGGCTTTCGGGGCCCTCGTCAGGCTCAGGTGTTGTTGGCTACTTGAACTCATTAACGCGATAAAAAAAAAGTCCAAGAAGATATCAGGGCGGATTTGCTAACCATTGCGCCACCAAAGCTTTCTCGAACGAATCATGATTTGACAATAATGCTATACTTATTAATTGTGCCTACTAAAGACTTCTCACACACTTATTTAACAGACGGTTTGTTTTTTTTTTTTACCTTAAGGAGAAGAAATACATTGCCCTAAGCACAGTAATGAATGTGTAATGTCCTGCCTCTGTTTATTTTTTTAGTAAAGTGTGCGAAGTAATCTGCTCACTTACACATCCTCTGATTTCAACACACCTCCTGAAAGTTCAAGACCGTAAAGGCCCCTAGTTTGTTTTAACACATGAAATATTCAAAAGTTTGTGATTATGATTGTGTTGCGTCTACATGTTTGTAATGCGATTCAATGGCTTACTAAAATAACGTTGAATGTACACATTATCCCCATCAACTGGGTGACAGTGAGAAAAGTTCAAGTTTGTACATAAATCCAACTGGTAGACCTAGGCGTACTTTTTAAAAGAACAAAACAGCCAAGTCGTGCACAGAAAATAAAGTTGCACTAGAGTAATGTTTATAAGGCCGGCTGCAGATGTTCATGAACACAGATTACACACTGAGTTTCGTTCTTAGCTTTAGTCATAAGCAAGGCCTGTGTAAAGCAGCTGAAAGTCATAATAATTATTGCGAGCATTTTAAAGAGTATCGCAGAAGCACGTTGATTCTCTGAGAAGTAGGCCTACGTTGATTTTAAAACTACCAGGCGTGCTGGGATTTTATATTGTGTGGACATTTTTCGAGAGGCCCATAATTTTTTGTTTCTTTTACTTTATAATAGCCGAAATGCAGCAAATATTGTAACTTTTGCATCATAGATCTAGGAGGAAAAAAATTACAGTGTGAGAATAGAGACGACCCACCAATCACATCGTGTCATAATTTAAAAAGGTGGAAGTTATTTGGCAACTGAATTGGTAAGAGGTCAATTTATTGTAGTGCGATAAGAGTGAATTTTTTTCTGTTATTGAATAATTCTTGAGGGGCGTTGGTGGTAAAATGGATAGAAAATCTATCCAGAGATCTGTAGGGATCCTGTCGAGGGCTCGAGTCCCGCCACTTGGCGCCCTGGCCTGACGTAGGACCTGAAAGCCTGGAAGAAAAGACGTCCGATTATGCACACGTAGCGATATTCCGATAATAATGACGAAATAAATGCAATTTTTAAAACTTTGACCATTTTAAAAATTCACCATTATTATTGCCAACAATTACAATTTCGTCTAAAAAAAAAAACGAAGATATCTTTCGAAAATTTTTGGGAAAAAATGATCATCTTTGACCTTGGATAGTGGCGGCTCTGTTTTAGTTGAAGTCTTTTAGCAATTAATTTAGGAATAAAATAGAAGTGTTACAAACAATTGGTTTTATTTTAACTTCAATATAGCAGTCTAGCTTTCTTAAATTTACTGTTCCTGTGTGCACATTTGGAAGTCTTGCGGTCTGAAATCATCTTGTTAACCTATACACAATAACCTAAATTAGCATAAAGTTCTTGACTTCAATTTTAAACAAGAAACCTGGTCACGGGTAAAAATCTAATTTATTTCTTTATAATATCGTTATTGAATAAAGCGTTTTGATTTAGTCCCTCCTTTTCCGTAGGTCTACTTCTTCCCCTGTTTTTTAGCTTTAGCGGTTGTTTACCATAAAATCGTCTTGGTTAATTTTTAACCTTTCGTGGAATAAATACAAATAATTCTGATCATAGAGGATTTGTCTCCACTGGTCATGATTACAATTCTTAGTCCTAGGCAAGTACGCTTTAAACTTTGATTGATTTTTAGAGAAAGGGGAGAGATCCCTGTGGACAAAAGCTTAGTCTAGAAATTGGAGCATTTCTCTCCCTTGAAAGGGACTTCCAGCCCTAATCTCTTTCTGTCTCTGATCATAATCTGTCCGCACGATGAGTTTTTCACACTGACCATTTATTCTGAGCGAAAGTGAGAGCAGAAAAAAGAATAGATGAACGCCTTTGGCGTCCTTGAAAAAAGTCTTACCAGCTTACTCGATTTCTAAATCAATTTTTGCATTAGATGCGCCAGTCAAGCACCATCTAATAAATTAGAGGTTTTGACTAAATAGAAAACCACAATATTGTGCAAATGTTCCGCACAAGCAAGGTGATCTCAGGCTTTTATGACCCCATGAAACTTTGTTTTGAATGAAATTGAGCTTTATGTATGATTTAAACCCGGGGGGGACCGTATTTTCTAAACTTGTTATAAAGTGATCAGAGGATCATAGTTTTCCTGAACATTATTTTCAAAACGGATACTAAAAGTAAAAGCATGAGACCACGTGGGTGGTGAATTTTGCAACAATTATAATGCATTTCATTTGCACTTACACAGAATGTTTTCTGCTCTGTCTGTCCTCAATTTACTTGTTTAAAAGTTATCTTCGTGTATCTCAAGATTTTTTCAGAGGTCTCGCGAGACGCGCATCTGACCTCCCAACTGATTCATTACTCGCGGGTTTGAACCTAACCCGATGGGGCGAAAACATCGTCATAAACGTAAAGAAGACAGAAATACAGAAGATAATGAAGAGGACCTAGGATCAACACGGACATCGGGAGAAAACAAGGCCATCCCCAATGATGAGTCTGATATTGAAATCGATGTCCTTAGCAACCAAAGTGCCAGCTCTAAAGAGGATTCAAAGGAGTTTGCAAAAGCTGTCCTTAATCCGGAAAAGTCAAATTTCTCTTACACAAATTGTATCACATTTGGATTCGCTGATGTTGAAGTGGATGATCGTACAATAGAATTTCTCAAAGAAGGGGTGAAAGAGACTATTTCTAAAGATCTCGTGGAATTGAGCCAAAAAAGTCTTAACATGGATGAAAAAGTGTCAGATTTGGAAACAAACATTCCACCTTCCCAGTCAGATAAAAAAATCGACAAGAATGATGGAGAAACTGGAAGTAAAGGCCCCATTTCGATGGAGAAAGCCTTGAAAACTTTGGAAAAAAAATACCACGCTGTTTCAGAAAAATGCGCACCGAGCAAAAAGCAAACCTTGAGCCAGTACGTGACCAAAACGGAGGAAAAACCACACTTGCGAAAGCAGCAGGAAACAAGAAATAGACTCAAGAAAAAATTACTACAGAGGCGGCAAGAAGAAAATATGGCTGATGCTGGGAAAGACCATGACAAAGCACAGGAAAGAAAGGACCTACAAGAGAGAACGCAGCAAAAGCTGAGCAGGCCGAACCAGTTGCAACAGATACCAAAAACGAGACTGAAAATAAAGAAACAAGAACAGCCTCCAAGTAATCCTGGAAAAAATAACGCTGAAAATCCTGTGAGCAAACCAAACATCCCAGACTTTGAGTGGCAGGGTCAAAGGTTAGAGTGGATTGTGGAGCATGATAGCTCGGAAAATTGGGGGTCCAACTCGGATGATAACACATTTGAATCTGAAGAAGATGAAGATATGACAGTTTCTCAGGTGGAGCAATTTGTTTTATGTAAAATGAAATGTCAACCCGAAGATGAAACCAAGCGACAGCACGCACAGGAATTTCAACTTACAGCGCAAGAATATCGGACCAAAAGGAATCTGTGTCATATTGACAAACTTTCCGAGCTTGACGCAAAGTTTGAGCGCCTTAAGGAGACATTGTTAAAATCGCTAGAGGAAAAGAAGACCATATATTCAAGTGTGTTCAAGACTCTATTTAATCTCGAGGCGAGTGTGATGGAGGCGCTTTTGAAAAAGCCACCCAATCGAAGGCAACAGCCTCAATCAGAGCAACAACGACTAGCTCGAGATAGTGCAACTATACATGAAATATTTGAAATGTTTCAACGCCAATTTCCGACATTGTCCGCACTAAATATAAAGCAAGGTCGAGTAGAAATGCTCCTTGGAATTTCTAAGAAAAGTTTCAAAGAAAAGGTTTTCCCAAAACTGCTTCTATTATCCAGAGATTTACGTGTCTCGATGTACCACGAATTGCTTGACAAAGCCAGACATGCAATAGCTTCTGTAGAAGTAGAATTAGCAGTGATAAAGCATGAGATTAAAGACAATTGGAATCAAACCAGAGAGGCTAAGCAAGACATTGATGCCTTGATGGCAAGTATTTGTATGAAAAATAATGATGAAATTAAATCGTGCGAGGAGGCAGCCGAAGAGTGGGATGCGCATGGTCAAAATACCGAGGAACAGCGCCATCTGCAAAGCAGCCATAATAAAGATTCAGGTCCGAATGATGAACGCCATATAGAATCCGACAATGGCGAAATACACGATCAAAACGATGGGAAAAATAATGATGAAATTAAACCGTGTGAGGAGGCAGCCGAAGAGTGGGATGCTCAGGGTAAAAACAATGCATCAAGAATCCATGACAACAAAGATTCAGGTCCGAATGATGAACGCCATATAGAATCCGACAACGGCGGGACACACAATCAAAACGATGTGAAAAATAATGATGAAATTAAATCGTGTGAGGAGGCGGTCAAAGAGGGGGATGCTCAGAGTAAAAAAAATACCGAGGAACAGCGCCATCTGCAAAGCAGCCATAACAAAGATTCAGGTCTGAATGATGAACGCCATATAAAATCCGAAAATGGCGGGACACACGATCAAAACGATGGGAAAAATAATGGTGAAGTTAAACCGTGTGAGGAGGCAGACAAAGAGTGGGATGCTCAGGGTCAAAACAATGCATCAAGAATTCATGACAACAAAGATTCAGGTCCGAATGATGAACGCCATATAGAATCCGAAATACACAATCAAAACGATGGGAAAAATAATGATGAAATTAAACCGTGTGAGGAGGCAGCCGAAGAGGGGGATGCTCAGGGTCAAAACAATGCATCAAGAATCCATGACAACAAAGATTCAGATATGAATAATGAACGCCATATAGAATCTGACAATGGCGACACACACAATAAAAACGATGTGAAAAATAATGATGAAATTAAATCGTGTGAGGAGGCAGTCAAAGAGTGGGATGCTCAGGGTCAAAACAATGCATCAAGAATCCATGACAACAAAGATTCAGGACTGAATGGTAAACGCCATATAGAATCTGACAATGGCGGGACACACAATCAAAATGATGTGAGAGCTAATGAAACAACTCAGTCGTGTGAGGAAGCAACCAAAGAGTGGGATGCTCAGGGTCAAAATACCGAGGAACAGCGCCACCTGCAAAGCAAACATAATAATGATGATTCAGGTCTGAATGATGAACGCCATATAGAATCCGACAATGGCGGGACACACAATCAAAAGGACTACATAAAAAATAGTAAGACTGTTATTGACGTTGAAAAATCTGGCCAGATAGGACAGAGCTACAGAGGAATCACTGAGAAGAAAGAGCAGAATATAGCGAAACTTGATGTTTTTTGTAAAACTGAAATAACAGAACAAGTAGCACAGGCAGCAACAGAGGAAAATTCAGCAGAGTCTGCAAAAAAGCTAAACGAAGACTTCCAAACCGATTTTGGGCACAGAGGCTTCAAACCTCAACAACGGTTTGAAAAAAGTTGCCGCCAATCACCGGGAGCGAGGGATGAAAGTCTGCGGATACAAGCCAGATGGTACAGAGTATTGAAAACATTCGTGGACCAAGAGGAGGCGGCTCTAATTCTGCTCACCATCTTTGAAATACGCTCAGAGCTGGTGATCCACCCGGGGGAGTTTCTGCAAAATGCTCAAACTTTGATCAAACTTTGTCTGCAAGACTTGGGAATTGACCATTACTTTGTATTCCTTCATGGCGATGAAAATGAAATGTTAAAACCAACTGAAACGGGTGGATATCACGATGATCGTTTTCCTCATGAACGGAAATTTACCTTTGAGACATTGAAAGTTGTTTTACAAGCAAAAGCGGCGGAAAGGTTTTATATTGCCGAGCAGTCTGCAGACAGCCGATCTGAGGACAAACAAGAAGATTCTGGCAGCAAGCGATGCCAGAATGAGGAAAAGAAAAGGCAAAGACAGCACAAACCGGACGTTAACAGCACAGGTTTACAAGATTTACACGAAGAAGAGAGACTCGGGTTTTACGACGAGGAAGCTCGAGCAAGCAGCGAGAGACAAGACAGGCAACGCGATGGTCTTCTAAATAAACTAAAATCTCTTCTCACAGCTATAGTACTGTTTAAATCAAAGAATGACCCAGAAGACACCAAGGGACAAGAAACTCTGTTTCAAATGATCTTAGATTGCGGCATAGAGATCGCGACCTATACCGGTAACTTGAGCTGTGACGTTTGGGACGTTGAAAAACTGTCCAGTCTAGCCCAGGGACTCGCGCGGGAAAGGTGCAATCTTGATGAAAGGCACTTGGAAATGGAGCAAAACAAGCGCAAGCGCACAGGAAGAGTAAAGGAAGAACAATGCAGTTTAAAAATAGATTCTGCAAATCATGGTCGAAGTTATGCGGAGGTTCTGAAGGGAAAAGGCGTTTTAACCCCCCCTCCTCCTCCGAAGCAGGAAAAAGCCAACATTAGAAAGGATCCTTTACTGAACGTTCTTAAAGGCACTGGAAACCAAACGGGGCAAATCAACATGGTTCCTCTGTGCAAACAAGTCAACGGTAAACTGCAAAAGGAAGAAAAATGCCAGAGAAGCTCCAAGTCCAACGATTCTGCTGCTTTACCAGAAGTGCAGGGAAAACAAGAGTTAGAAAAAGTAACCGATGACAAAAACGATGGCGGCAGAACAAGTATTGGATGGGTCAACCCAGGGGTGCCACAGTCCATAGACGAGGATCGTGAGACTGAAAAACATCCGCAAAACGGTTCAGCAACCGAAAAAAACTCCAACCACAAAGATAATGTTCATCAACAGAAGGACAAAGATCAGCCCCGCCTATCTATAGCGGAAAGGCTGAGAATACAGTTAATGCTGCGCAACCAACAAGAGGACCAGGCTCGGAAAATGGATAGACTTAATCAGGCATGTCGGTCAGACGACCATCGGAAAAGGTGAGGGCACCCGCCCGTGCAAAGGGCTTGCGGCTGGAGACGTCAAAACGAAAAATTAGAGTTGTAGATTTTAAAAACGAGAAAACCCTGAAACTTGAGAGCCTGAAACATCCCATCGGCGCCGAAAATTTCTATGGCCCGTCAAGGAATATAAGAAAGACAAAAAAGGATGAAATATGTGCGATTTTCGAGGGAGATATAAAGATTTTCTAACGGTTGAAGATTCTTTTGCATTCCAGATATGACAGTGACGCAAGAAAATTTAAAAGACCATCAGTTGGAGGGCATGAAGAGAGCTTAAGTCATCACAGACAATCATCGGAGCTTAAGCTTTTCTTATTACTTAGAATCGGAATGAGATCAATACTTTAACAGATACGTTAAGGAAATTTATTTCGTATCATTGTGTATCAAATTGTTTGTTTTTTTTTAATGCAATGAGCATGCCCTTAGAAAACCAGAGGCATAAAAAGCATCTTTAAATGTCTGCCAAGGACTTAATATGGCGAGGGGGAAAAAGCAAAACAAGTTTCTCTTTCGAAACGCTATTGAATTCTTCAATGCAAGTAACGGAATATCTCTATTCTTCTACAGGGGCCTAGAACTATCCGGATCAAAAGTAAAAGCCTTTAATGGAGGACAAGGAGAAAGATGGTGATGGTAATGACCATCAACCTCATTTAAGCGACTCAGAAAGTGATTCAAGTACCTCGGTCTTAGATGAGACGGGAGAGGATCAAAATATCACCCCTTTCAAAGGCCCTCTCATGGAAGACCAGGATAGCGAAAAGAAGGTGCGGGAGAGCAGGATTGAGAATTGCCGACAAGATGATTTATGCAATGGACTAGACCTAGTGCGCGAATTGAAGATTTACGAAGAACGACGAGACGGTGAAGCGATTCATAGAAAAATCTCAGCACAAACATCACCTGAGGAAGAAAACTCCCAGCAGAGTGAGAGCTTGCTAGAAGAGATCGCTTCCTCTCTTATCCACAGTGCTAACACAACAGCGACAAGAGAAAACAGTGATGTGGCAAAAGAGGAGGAGACGGGTGGAGAATATGTCGTGATTATAAAGACAAAAAAAAGATGCCGAAAGAAAATCCAAGATTGCGCAGCTAGTTCACGCGCAAATGGCATAAGTAGAGATGTACCACGTGACATGAAAAAAAGAGACGATGATTTGCAAGTAAGCGAAGGTTCAAATGAAATCTGTGATGCGTCAAGGGAAAGCGGAGCCGAGTCTACTCCTGTTTCTGTTGTGAGTACTGAAGCCACCGATCCTAGAGTGAATGCTGAATGTTCTGCAGGCAGAGCAAACTATGTTGCATCTAGGTCTCTAATGGACACGTACCGTAATGAGATATTCAGGCATTGCTTGGAGTGCATCAGGTATGTGAGTATTAGAAACATTGTTGCGAGACTACTTAGAGGACAACCTCCTCCTCCAGACGTTCGTGTAAGGATGGCGTATCCTCCTCCTCCTCCTCCAACCACTACTTGTGAAGAAATAATCTCCAGCCTCCAAGAGGAACCCTCTGACACGAGCGAGGTGAATCGTGTTCCGTGTGTCCCTTCAAGTGCCAGTTGCATGAATGGAAACGTGAATGTCTCTTCAGAAAATCGAGATGTGAACGCAGAGCTTGCTCAAAACCATTGTGTTTATTGCCCTCGGCAAAATCAGCAAGATACAGCATTGGGCTATACAATGCATTTGGCGCAACAAATTGAAGAACACATTGGATCTAGATTTTCAATGCATTTGGCTCAGGAAAATGAACAAGATATCGGGTCTAGACGTCCAATGCATTTGNNNNATTTGGCTAGGGAAAATGAACAAGATATCGGGTCTAGACGTCCAATGCATTTGGCTCAGGAAAATGAACAAGATATTGGGTCGAGACGTCCAATGCATTTGGCTCAGGAAAATGAACAAGATATCGGGTCTAGACGTCCAATGCATTTGAATCAAGAAAATGATCTTCATATCGGATCTAGACGCCCAATGTTTTTGGCTCAGGAAGATGAACAAGATATCGGGTCTAGACGTCCAATGCATTTGGTTCAAGAACATGATCATCATATCGGGTCTAGATGTCCAATGCTTTTGGCTCAGGAAGATGAACAAGATATCTGGTGTAGATGTCCAATACATTTGGCTCAGGAAGATGATCAAGATGTCGGGTCTAGACGTCCAATGCAGTTGAATCAAGAAAATGATCTTCATATCGGGTCTAGACGTCCAATGCATTTGGCTCAAGAACATGATCATCATATCGGGTCTAGATGTCCAATATATTTGGCTCATGAAAATGATCAACATATCGAGTCTGGATATCGTATACATTTGTCTCTTGGAACTGAAAGAGATATTGGGTCTAGACATCGGATGCATTTCGCCCCAGAAAATGAACAATATATCGTAGCTAGACATCTGATGGATTTCGCCGCAGAAAATGAACAATATATCGTGGCCAGACATGAGATGCATTTTGCCCTAGAAAATGAACAATATATCGTGCCTAGACATCTAAATTTCGCTCCAGAAAATGAACAACAAATACCGCCTAGACATCTGATGCATACAGCTCAACTAAATGAACAAATCCAGCAGAGACATCTGATGCATACGACCCATCAAAACTGTCAATGTAGCAGTGCCGATCGACAGATTCATACGTCATGTCTAAATGAACATCATATCCGGCCCAGACAGGCGACGCATTTGGCCCAAGAAAATGAACAAAATATCCGGCCCAGACAGGCGACGCATTTGGCCCAAGAGAATGAACAATATACCCGGCCTAGACAGGCGACGCATTTGGTCCAAGAAAATGAACAATATACCCAGCCTAGACATGCGACTCATTTGGCCCAAGAAAATG
>BLXT01003752.1:17407-41599 GCA_019648995.1 Plakobranchus ocellatus | reverse complement strand
TAAAACTGTATGACAATCTTGAAAAAAAATAGGCACTAAATATGTGTACATGAGATTGTGCCCTGAAAGTTTAAAAGCTGTGACTCTGGATTTCGAAAAGTTATGGGGGTGTAAACATACTGTTGCGTAACAATGTCAGTTGTCACACAAAATTAATTATTTTAAAAATTCATAAAATCGTTAAATATTGAGGTACAACCATAAATTTGGTACCAAAATTCTTAAAATTCAAAACTCTATCCATTTCAGAGGTCAATTTATTGATATTATGACAATCAAATTTTAGTATTGGGTACCTAATTATAGCAATAGCAAAGGATTTTTAATCATTGTCAAATCAACATGCATTTAAGAAGGGTTCAGCACAAAGAAGTGAAGCTTTCTCTGGGCTCATTAGCAACTAGCAGCCTCATTAACCCTTGCCCTTTTGTCCCCTGCCCAGTAGTGCTAGCATGAAATCACCTGTGTCATGTTTATAACTGCATGTCTTAAAAGTTGTAAATTTATGTTTTGAAAAAGTCAAAAGTGGGAAGCGAGCAAACAAAAAAGGACAAAAACACTTCACGCGTTATGCATGGTTAGATTGTTCGTTTCCTTGAGACTTTGGAAACATCTTATAACAACAGGAAAAATAATTGGAGAAATCTGTGTGGATAAAAGATTTTTAAATTCTTTTTCAAGTCTTAACTTTCTGTATGTTGATATCTCTCAACTAAGTAAGTAAAGGGCATTCTATTCTTTTGCTTGTATCGCAAAAATATTTTTGGCCAGAGTGTTAATGGCGAAGTGTCGCTGGCTATAAGTTTTGAGCCTGCATGCTGTGTGTCATCACATTGCACCCATAATATGTGTTTGTAACTCTCCCTTCTGTTCTTTTCACCTTTGTATATAATCGTTCTTAGCTGTTGTGATGGAAGATGATACGATTTGTTTTAATGGGCTGAGCCAAGGGAATAAAATTTTTAACTTATTTGATCAGATTTTTATGTTGAAATCTAAATGAAGTAAATCATTTAAACAATTATAGTGTATTTTTATTCTTTTAAATTTCAATATGTCAACTAGTTTTTTCTCCCTTTTCAAGCACACACAGTGAGTATTTAGAGAGATGTGCATATTTATAATATTTGAAATCTTTACCAGCCAAAGAAGAAGTAATTTGCAAGAATTTGTTTCAAATTTACCTTAATTTTTTTTTGGGTCAGCATCTAATGTGACGGACATTTTTTTTTCATTTCATATTTCCCTCCTGTAATGTATTCTTGACTTCGGGCTGTTTCTATTGGTTAATAACAGAACTGAGATATAGTATGAAGAAGAAGAGATACAGTGAATTTTGCATACTTTTTACAACACCGAATGTACAACCTCAGCCATATGAAACATTGGAGATGATTTGGCAAGAGGGGCTTATAGAAATGTATCTGCTTTTGAAATATGCCTGCATAAAGCTAAAGAAAAAAACAAAACCACAACACTAACCTCAAAAAACATGACATTTGGAGTTTGATGTCGTAATTGTTCTGCTTTCTCTTTTATAGTAAATCTAAATTATGTGTTTCAAGGAAGTTATACCTTTAATGTGATTAAAAGAAAAATGATTCAAGTTGATGCAAAGTTCATGTTGGTAATCAGACCTGCTATCTGTATGAAAGAGTAACTTAATTTTGGCATAGGCATATATTGAAATACAGAATCTATCATTGTGGAATTAGTCAGTCTGATCAAAGTCAACCAATCACAGCTGTAAGATTTTGGGTTCTCATCACTTGTGGTGAATGGAGAAAAGAATTAAAAAGCTAGAACGGTGAGGATTTAAAACAAACAGCAAACGTTTCTTCATATAATGATGTGCTCTAACATAGAAAAGATGGGCCTATAGGTGTCCTAAGGATTGGCAGTTCTTTACATGAAAAATTATCAGTGCACTATTTTCAAGAAGAAGATCATTTTTTTCTCTTAAAATATTTCACCATGCATGTTGATTGTATTTGTTGAATTCAAAAGCTGTTTGAGAATGGAAAGAAAATCAAATCATACTATCTTTTTTTTCTTCTCATTTCTTCTGTTTTCCTATTTCAGCTCTGATAGAGGCTGAAGATATAGACTGATAGCACTGACGTGTGCCAAATCTTCACCTCCATCATGCAAACCACCACCACCACTTCCTCCACCTCCTCCACCATCTTCCTTGCTTGCTGGGGCACAATGCACCATCCTCAACTGCTACCACCATCATCACTCTCTGGACCTCATGTACTCATCATCATCATCATCATCATAGTTACTTTTTACTAGGGGACTGGCTCTTCCTGTATTGTCACTTCTTGTATCGTAATGAAAGAGTCTTGTGCAAGCAGCACTCTGTGATTGGAAGGTAGTACACACAGTTAATTTGTGCAGGTTTCCTTTTCCTCCTTTAAAATTAAAGCTTTACTTTTATTACAAGCTGTGACGCGTTCTTTGTAATTTTGTAGTCTGGAGAATTGAAGAGGGTTCAAGGGGAGGATTTGGATTAAAATGTTAATGATGATTGAAGAAGTTTTTCTCTCTCCTCTTGGGTTTATCAAGAATTGTGAGAGTATTTGTAGCTGCCAAGCATATCAGCTAACCCATGATGCCCCACAATGTATGGGCTTAATATTGGCATTCAAGGGACCAGAAACAAGCACTTTCATAGACTATAAACTAATAGGATTGGAGAGATGATGCACAATCTTTGTAAGCCCAACCCTACCACAAAGGACTGGAGACCATTTTCAAAGAGTAGATACGCACAAATAATCCAGTCCTAAATGTTGGTGACTCCTGACTTTTGGGATAGATTTAGAAAGTATAACAACAAAAAGTACATCACCCTTCAGTTCTTTCGGTTTGTACTTAAGGTAACAAATGTGATCCCCCTAGGTGTTTAAGAGCTTTGGACTCCAGACTTTTAAAGGTGCTGTACAAAGGCACATTTTCCTGATTCTTTCAATGAATTTTGTCAGCTGGTTCTCTTAGCCATGTGTCACCGTATCTCCTTCTTTCTAGCTTGCGACCAATTGATGTAGATTGTTAAATTATCGTGAATATTATTATGTTAAATGTATCGTTGATCTGTTGGCGTGACAAAAATAATTAATTAATTAAATCCTAGCCATTTTAAAAAAAATTTTTCAGCTTTAGCACTTCACTTATTTTTTTAAGTGTTGTCAATCCTAATGTCCCTTTCTATAGCAGTCAATGCTTTTGTCAAAATGGATCAACCAATTATAAATTGTATTAATGTAACTGGAGCAAATCATGTTCTCCTTTCATTTTAAGTTTTAAAGCAGGAATTTCAACTCTCTATATTTCTTTGACCATTGTACAATCAGCTTGGAGTAACCAAATCTTAAAAGGCTGTTCTCACTGGACAGTAAATACGAGATATTTTACAAGTGAACGTATCTCAACTTGGGATAATTTTTCATCATTGTTTTTGCAATGGGCAGTCACCTTTATATTGAGCTATTTGAAACAAAATTGTGTCAAAACTTGGAAGCTAACCGTGGTAATAAGAGGTTAAATCATGCCATTTCTTTCTTGATGCTCTCAAAGACCAAAAGTTGTTTCACAAAGCTTGTTTTCATTCATCCCCTTCCCCCCCCAGCTCTCCATCAATTTTCTTGCAGTGTGCCCTACGTATAGTTTTCATCTATACATTCAATAATGCTTTGGCAATCAAATTTTGTATTTTTTTTTTGTATATTGTACACTTTAAATGCCACAAGTTGTTCAGGTGTGTGGAACATTTTTACTCCCAAATGAAATGTCTCTTAGAAGAAGTCTGAATAGTGTACATCAAATTCCCGAGAGTGTGTTTTGAGTGGAGTAAAGGAGGGAGAATATTATCATGAAATGTTGTGAGCGATTGCCTCTGCTAGCTCTCACTCTTGATATGCTTGAATTGCTGTTACTGCCTTTTTGGTTGTAGGAAAAAAAAAAAGACAATAAATTGTGAAATACATGTTTTGAATTGTTTTTGTTGCTATGGAAAGTTTTACAAATTTCAAACAAGTTTGAAGTAAGAGATTTTTTTAATATTTTGATGTCCCATGTAATGGATTGTATTGTACTGCGAAAGACTTGTAGAATATTAAAAGGTAGGGAACATTAGTATTTCATAGAGTATAGGGAAAACGGAACATTTTATTACTTTCAGTATGGTTTGGTTTTTGTATATAGCCAGTCCACAATGAGGTGATTTCAGGCTTTCAAGCCCTCCTTCAGGCCCGGGGCGCTGGTGGAGGGGCTCGAGCCTTTCAGTATGGAACAAACCTTTAAATCATGTAATTCATTATTACAATGGCAGACTTTGTTCTGATTCTCTGGCTGGTCCCAATCAGAGATGGTTTGTTTGAAGATGAAATTTAAAGTCACCTTTTCTTATAAAGAGATAGAGGTTAAAAAATAAAGGTAAGGCAGTTTAAAAAACCAAAGATTTATCTATCTTTCAATTTAGTCTTATTTTGTAAGAATTATTACAAACTTTGAAACATGGAATTAACAACAACAACAAAAAACAAACTTTGAAATTATAATGATGCCCGATTTCAATATTTACGACACCACTGAGTTTAGGCTTTTGTGCTTTGTGAATTTGCTTGGATAATTTAAATGAATTTTCTATCAAGAAGCCCTGGTTTCAACCTCATCACCAGTCTCTGGGGCCTGAAGGTGGCCATGAGTACGAGGTCTAAAAAAATCAGACTATTCAAGACAGGATAAAAACTTGCTCTGGGCTTTTGTGTGTGTGTGTGTGTGTGTGGAGAACAGCTCCCTCATCAAAATAGTCTTGTCTACTACAAGCGTAATATGTAAAATAATGTGTGTTGATACACCCCTGTGACGACATAGGCCCATATTTGTAAGCATCTGCTCATCCGTCCATATTAATGTTATTGTGTATCTGTAGCAAATCAAAGTGCTTACAAACTTGTATGAGTAGGCCTACCAATGCACTTAAAACCATCTTTTTTTTTTTTTTTTGCCACAAAGGGCTTTGTACGATATTAGATTATGAAAATATAATCTTTGTTTTAAATACCTGAAATGATGATAGTTTGAAAGTGAACAAGAAGTTGTAGTGAGACTAGCAGTTTTAATTGTTGCAAAGAGGTTGCTGTCTCTGTATATATAATTTTCTCTGACTCCTAAAAACATACCTGATTAGTATTATTTTCTACTTTAAGAATGCATTGTACCCAAGGAAATGCTAAGGCTTGCAGTTGCCGGTATGAAAGGGTGGTCTCTGGTGTAGCAACTACCACAGTAACTTTGTCAATTCAGACTGTAGAAAAGAAAATATTACTTCCTTTTTTTGAAGAACAGATTATCTAAAACATTTTAATGTACGTTTATTTTTATTACAACTTCAACCTTGTTCCCACTAAAAATTTGGCTGCGTGATATGTTTGAGTATATGAACTGGTACGTATGTAACCAGTGCAGAGTGGAGAGAGGGCATATGAACTAGTACGTATGTAACCAGTGCAGAGTGGAGAGAGGGCATATGAACTAGTACGTATGTAACCAGTGCAGAGTGGAGAGAGGGCATTTTGTTGCTTGTAGGTAGCTGATATTACACATATCTGGTGTAATGTTTTATGTACAAATCCAGCCACTCACGATTTTAAAGCCGTGCTGTTAGAGAGCATTTGTGTAAGGAACGACACTGTCGACTCTTTTGAGTTTGAGCCAGACACGAGTTCTGTATGTTATTGGCTGAACCACTAAAGTCCCATTCTTAAATCAACAATCTTCATGCTTGATCTATTTCTTGTCCAGTGCAATGTCACCAACAGACATTGATACGTAATGATTTGCAATGTTGATATTGCTGAAGTGGAGATCTGAAGAGTAAACTACCACATTGTATTGTCGAGTCAGACAGTTTATTTATAGAATGTCCTCGAATTTGTTGCAACCGAGATGAATTGTTTGGTTTGATATTGATTTTTTTCTTTTTGTTTGAAATTTAATTGTGTAAAAATGCATGCAAGTTGTGAAGCATTAATGTGTTGATTATTACATACACTTTCTGTATTTGTAAGAGGTTTTACTTGAAATTATTGCGTGACACAACGTCCTCAACTGGGTTACTCTGTTCGTCAAGGATTGAGATTGATACTGAGCAATGGCGTATTTTTTCCTCCCTTTGCTTCTATCTCTGGTGCTACTTGCTCTGCTCAGTTCTCAATATAACAAGTCTAGAAGATTCATTCATATACTGTTGTTAGGTATAGATCTTTCTGCCACATGTGATTTGCTTTTTTTTTTTTTTGCTTTGGCTAAAATGTATGTTTATTGTGTACCAGGGAGTGAGGATGACTACAAATTTTTATTCTTTTACTTGTTTTTTTTGTTTTGTTTTTTTTTGTGTGGGGGGGAGGGGGCAGTATTATGCTCTGCTCATTTAATTTTTTTTTTTTTTTTTTATTATTATTATATGAACTATGAAATAGTTTGTGTGCATTTGTACATGACCATGTGTGCTGCTTTGAAGTAGTCAGCTGTATTGTTAGTAGCACAAACTCTATTCTTTAAAAAACTGATGTGCAATTACCTTTTCTCCTGTAAAGATTTTTTAATGTAAATTGTAATTACATCATGTCATCTTTTTACTACGGCTATTGATAATAATATTATTAATGTTATTATTATTAATGAAACAGGAAATGTTAATTTATTAGTCTTTTTTTTTTATTATTATTTCTGAATGATAGATGCAGTCACTGTAAGATATCTACACATTTCATAAATTTTGTTTATCAATTCTTCCTTTTAAAGACGGTCATATTTAGATTTTTAATTTTAATGAGCTGAACCATGTTGGTTTTTCAACTTTTCTTTTTTTTTTTTAAACATAGAGATTTGTATAGTATAAAAAAGTAGCTTCATTCTAATTTTTTTTTTTTTACACTTGCATGTACTAAAGATTTGTAGAATTGGCTTATAATTTTATATTCCTGTACAATTTGTATAATATTTTGAATGACTACATTAAATATATTATGTCATAATAAATCACACAGATCAAAGTATTTGCCTTTTATGGGGTTTTTTTTTTTTATTGGAGCAAAGGAAAGTTTGTGTGTTGTGTGGAGGGGGGAGTTAGTTTCATGACTTTGCCAGCTCATGAGAACTGAAATGGAAATGCAAAAGGTAAGAACATTTTTCCTTAAAGTGATGTGTATATTTCCAATGAATATGCCATTAAGTTGAACACTTTGCAAAATGATTTTTTTAATAAAATCATTCACATAAAAAGGTTCAGAACTACAATTCACTCCCTTTTAATTTTTGTAAATTATTTTAAAGGCGATTTTTTAATTATCCAAATTCAAACTACTCACTTTCAATGGAAATCAAAAAAAAAATGTATTCCTAAAGTTTTTTTTTTTTTGCAAGGGGAGCAAATGTGATCAATGTTAGTTTAAACTTGTTTCTGTGTACATTGACGATGTATGGTCGATATGGCCAGACACTTTTGACCTCTTATCAATAAATTGTGGGTATAGGTGTTTAAAAATACATTTTTACATTGAAAACTAAATGCTGGGCACAACATGCGAGTGTTTGCCCCAATTTGGGTGCCATTATCAAGATAAAGTTCTCACAAGAAGATATTAAAGCTTTGGTGATGGATGCCTAATCATTTGGCCAGTGCTGTTGTACAATAATATTGGCTTAAGCAGCCATCGCTAGTTCATTAAAATCGGTGATACAAGCAGCTACCGTGCCCAACAGCCATTTCTTGAACAAACAGCCCTCGTGCCTCAGTGTCTGTAGTCCCAATTCCATATATATTCTATATTATACATATATAATATATATATTTGATTATTTCGGGCAAAAAGTCCATAAAAACTTGGATTTCAAAATAAAGCTAATAGATTTGTGAATTCAAGCTGAATTTTGAAGCTAGTGCAGAAGTTTATTTCATGTAAATCCTAATATATACATATATATGTAAACACGTGTATTCATATAACATTCACTCTTCCAAATGATAGGTAGGTTATATTTTTTTTATGCAATTCTATACCCATTATCCATTAAAATCAAAGGACTTTGCCTCCTATAGTTAAATGATTTTTTACTGCTAAGTTCACTTACTGACATGCAATTTCATACTTAAGTGGTTTATTTTGAGCCATAGTCTGCATCCAAACCTTTTCAAAGAAGGTAGAACATATTAAAAAGGTACTACTGAGAGTGAGTGACTTTTATTCGAAGTAAGTCTCAATTTCACTAGTCCAAAACACAAGTTCTGGCAAATGAATGTTTTTTTTTCTAATTGTAATGTAAACATTGAGCCTTGAAAAAGAAATAATAATAATGAATTGTTTCGTACCTTAGGCAAAGAATGAAAAAACTCAATGCCTAAATGAGAATATTGAGAAAGAAAACCAACAATATTTTACACTTTTTTTTTTATTTGCAACACCATTTTATTTGCAGTCGACTAAACCTTTTGAGACCAGTCTTAATGAGGCAGATGTCACATGTAACACTTTTGAAAAGAAAAAGGATTTAAAACTTCACTTTTTCCCCCTTTCCCTTCCCTGCTTTTTTTACCCCAAAAATTCAAAAGAAAAAGCCAGTATGTGTAGCAGTATCACAAAAAATGAGTGGAGTTGCCGTTTGCATGATTGTCATTTAAATGAAAACTAACTAGACGAGTGAAAACTACCCACCACTCAATGTGGTGAACTGTCTATAGACACACTATAGACTTTATGTGCATAAGGCTTTGGGAATTTTTACTTCATTAGTTTACTATTTTGAGTTAATCTTTGTCATGCAGAATTGCATCTAGACTTATTTTGTTAGACTGCTACACGTATCTTGCCAAAGAATAAGTACATGTCTTGCCAAATTTTCACCATTGCTAAACTAAATGAATGCATTATCAGGGTATGTCAATGATTTCTAAATGTTTAACATGGGACTTTAGACTCATTTGGGCTGGTCTTGAGGCAGATACTTAGTTAAAATCACATTAAGAGATGGGACTAACAATAAATTAGCTGTAACATTACAACAGTGTTTTCAGTTATTTAAAAAAAGAAAAAAAAGTTCATGAATAAACAGCATGGTGCTATTAAAAAAAAAAAAAAAAAAAGAAAGAAATAGAGACAAAAAAAAGAAATAAAACTATATTAACAAGCATCTCGGGAAACTTTGAGCTTATTTGTGTCATAATTAAAATTCAAATGTTGATTCTTGGATGGTCATATCAAAGATGGGCGAACATTTGCTAACATTGTTACAAGAACCAAGCAAATAGCTCTGCTTGAAAACCCAAACCAGAACGACTAAAATTAATATACACAAAATATGCAATGGCTGCCATTTAAAATATCTACAGTGCTTGGGCAAATTAATACAACATAATTAGCAATGGGCATCTTATCAAGTTTTTCTCATCACCGATATGCTCTTGGAGAATATTTCATAATGAGGGTGATTTGTTGAAGATGAGTTACGATTTAAAAATAAAATACAAGAAGATTTGAGAGGCAGAAGGTTGGTAAACATAAAGTGGCAGGATAAAATCTTCATGTATACATACTGGTAAATATAAAATTTCTTTAAAAATTTAGACCTTTACAATTTTGATCAACATAAACTTTAGAGCTTTGAAAGGCGTTTAAAGAAGTAAATCTATTAAGAAGGCATTTATTAAATTGAAGATTTTAAGTATGTTAAAAAGATAACAGATTTAATCAGACTAAAATCATTTGAATTTAATACAAATGAAATACACATGTAAAATTCTAAATGTATCATCTAAAAATATAACAAAAATAATAAATAATACATTTAAAACAGATTATGATTTTTTTAAAATAGCAGGTTAATAATCATTTATTTTTTCATGCTATAATCGAAGTTTTTAATCTTAAGCAGAATTTTTACATATTCCATTAAGCACAAGTCATTTTACCGAGTTCATTATTGTGTATGTCATGTTTGTATTGAAGTTTTAAAGAAATCAATTCATTTACTCCAATAAATATGAAACGTTCTCTAATTTTATATTATACTGAGATAAATAATTATCAAGATATTACATGTATATCCCATTCTAAAAGAAAAAAAAAATTTTTAAGTCATCATTTTATAGAATCATAACCGGCTGTAGACAAAAAAAAGTAGTAATATGTGTGGTATCTTCAGGAAATGAGAGACTTTGTGTAAAAAAATATCTGCAATCGAAAAACAGGTTTTGATTTTTTATTGGGAGAACCACCCATAGATTTTAAGTAGCAATATGCACTACAAAGTTCCCGCAAAGTTATATCTTGACAACTAAATCAACTTATTATGCTTTTCCTGCTGCAAAATGTCTCATTTTCTGGTGTAGCCACACACATGATGAAATAAGGCAACTTTGATTTTCAATATAAATATGATTATGATTCATGTTTCACTCACAAGGGACCTGCTTGAATATCCTGATGATATTTTAAGGGGTGATATGTTAAAAAGCAAGTAGCTCTTGACTAGTAGAACCACAATCAAGTAATAGCAACAAAAAAAATTGATACATTTTAGGTCCTTTATGTCAGCCAAACAATGTCTTTAGAATCCCTCAAAATTACAGAGGTTTCAGATATTTTAGAATGGGCCACCTTTTTTTTGTGGCAAGGAGCTCTTTGTGGCAAATAATCTCTACATATTCACAAAATGAATAGGTATATATGTCATGAAACCAGTTGGATGTCATAAGTAGCACTTCTGAAAAAAAAAAAATTCCTCTTTTCGTTGTTATTCAAAAAATGAAAAAAAAAATTAGAACCTGCAATATCTTAGCCTAGAAATAAGCATTTCTATCCAGTTTCTACCATTGCTTCAAAAGCTTATCAAATGAAGTTTCTATCTGTATCAATGATTTAAAATGTTCAAAATACGACTTCCAATCCATTTGGACTGGTCTAGCTAAGGACACATACACTACAGAAAAAAAATGCCTGCAGTTCACACCATGTAATACAGAACCTGAATAATATAAATACATGTATTCTTATTTTCATTTTTTTTTTTAAATAAGTATTACATACATATTGCTTTCAAATTATTTGTGCTTGTTTTAATTTTAAAAATTTTATTAAAAAAAAAAACAAAAAAACATTTCTTTTAAAGATACAACTACACCAATTCAAATGCCATTGCTCACTCAAGTCCCATTGTCTATACAGATGCAGTAACCTTGCCCATAAATGAAGGTAAAGATCACTGATATCAAGATGAATTTGTCTGCAAATGAGCAGAGTAATTGGTTTCAAAGTTAGTAGTTTTCTTCTCTTTGCTTTGCTATGTACCTACATACCATAAATTGCTTTGTCTCTAAAGGGATGTGACTGTGAGTTGATAGAGTGAAGGCCAATCTTAACCAGTCAAGTATTAGACTTCGAGGAAAAACGGGTCTGGTCTAAATAATTTTTCCTCCTCCTTCATATTTATACCTTTGGGACAATTTAGCCTTTAACATCTCAGTAGAGGATGAAACAAATTGCTCTTTATTGAAACACACACACAACAGAAGCATTGTTTTTAAAATAAGCAAACGCCAACATCTCTTACTCCCTATAACATTCAGACTTTTTACAAGAATGTTCTCACAAGTGGGAAAAAAAGACATTAAAGGCACAGGTAATAAAAGTCAGACATAAGAACATTCAATCAGAGAAATTGATCCTTAAAAGCATGATTGTCAATGACAGCGTCATGAAGGAAAGAAAAAGAGAATCAAGGTTTTCTTGAACATACATAGAGCATAAGCAAAGCAGGCCTCCTTGCTAAAGAAAAGATACCGGTATAAAATGTAGGCACTTGCCAAATAAAAATTCATTACTGCCATAAAAGTTGATACACAATCTATGTTATTGTTAATTTGTATCCGTGCTTGAAGACTTTACAATAATATAAATTTTTTAAAAATGACAATCCATAGATTCCATTAAAAATTGATACATGATGTATCATATTTCACTGAAACCTTAAGAAAATGCAAATTAATACTTGCCAGATTCCAGTCCCTCTCTGAAGTCTCGACAGGGAGTTTCCTTTATCTAAAAGAAAATTCCACTGCCTTTATGAAAACCAAAGCATTACACAACAGCTTTAAAAGGTGACAAATAAAAAACTGAAGGCCTCAATTTGATAGTTAGGATTCAATTATGAGAAGGACAGGTAAATTGTAGTGGACCAAATCTCAAAATAACTCATAAAATGTACAAAGGTAAAACCATTTTCAATTTTCATACTCATTTGTTCCCTTCTATGAAATCTTCATGTTTCTGAGTCATGAGGCTCAACAAAGTACTTTGCTGTCAATAAGTGCAAAAAGCAACCTGACATGTTTACCACATCTTTTTGTCCTCTGTAGGAAAGCATACCTAAGTCAGCTCTGACATTTGCATGCCAAATTGCCATGCAAGATATATGTAATTATTTAGAGGGAACAAAGAGAGACAATAGATATGTCATGTTGGTCATGGCATTTGTTGGCAGGAGTGAGGTCTGAGCCTGTAACAGCTAGAGCAATATCAATAGTACACCACAAAAAACACGATAACCACACTCGTTTAATCTGTAACTAGCAATAGCATCAGTCGCTAGTAATTTCAAGGCATCAACTTATGACATTCATTACATTTTTTTTTAAAGAAAACATGTATTTAGCCTTCATTCCATATAATGATATATAAATGTGCATTATTCAATAATGTAATAGTAGGTAACACGAGGAGGTGACTAACGGTCCTCCTTGCAGATCTATGTAGGACTGAGATGTGTAAAGAGACATGACTGCTGAGGTTTACAACCTTCATGATGATGATAATGATGATCATGATGACAATAGTTGAGAAAAATTCATGAACTGAATTAAATTTGCCAATGAAGATTCTAATTTTTTAAATAAAAGACTTGGTTTAAGGTACTTATAAGACAAATTCACAGTACGCATAGGCCAAATGAAGTGCCTGTATTGATACATTCATGCAATCTGTATATTACACATCAAAATTACATGAAATGTTAGGTACTATAATAAAGTTGGGCTTTGTCTTGGCTTTGGATGTTTCAATACCTCATTACAACAGGGGTTTTAAGCCAGGGACTAGGGAACTCAATACATTTTCTAAAGGACTTAGACATTAAAAAAAGAAAAAAATTGATACAGCCAAAGCTTATTCTAATCTAAGCAATTATTTACACAAAGCTGTCAAAAAGTGACCCATTTTGAAGGTAAAAATGGGCAGGGAGATGTTGGCATCATTGGACTAGTTTGTGACATTTTAACTCCAAGTCTTGTTAATCATGATAATAGTGCATTCTTTCATACCTACATTGGGTACTTTGCACAATACATCTTAGCAATATTCCGTAATAGTTTTGCCCAATTTTATTTTATCAGTATATATAGAGTCAGGGTAAATTCTCAATAGTTTCCTGACATCTTCTTCTTCACGTATCTTGTCTGGAACAGACATTGGTGATCATGTTTCTCCACTCAAACCTTTTCTCAGTTAACCTTATAATGTTGTTATTGCTCCCTTGCCTATTGCCTATGACTTAAGATTTTCAATAAAACTTATTCTCTGTCTACCTCTACTGCGTTTGCCTTCAATCTTTCCAGGAATTGCTAAGTGTTCTAAACCCTTATGTCGGCAAATATGGCCTAAAAACTGTGGTTGCCTTTGTCTTATGGTTTGAATTAGTGATCTCTAAAGATTAGCTTCTTTCAGTTCCAATTTATTGGACTTTTTTTCTGTCCATGATATTTGATATCTTCATCATTCTTCTGATAGTGATAAACAACATCTCTACTGCTTCTAGTTTTTTCTATGTTTCTGACATAATATAAATTTGTTCTCAAGATTTTCATCAGTCCAGATAATTTCTATTTTGAAGGTAGGGTAAACAGGATCAGAGTCTGTCTCTTCGTCAGATTTTTGTTGTGTGATCATCTCTATCTGTGATTGGGTGTCTTTGGCTTGCCAATGCTAGCAGAGGATCCTTTTCTGGGGCTTCCAGAGGCTGCACAAGACAGTAAACAAAAGTTACACAGATTGAATTTTTTTTAAAAAAAGGTTTGGTTTTTGTATATAGCAGGTCCACAACAAGGTGATCTCAGGCTTTCAGGCCCTCTGTAAGGCCAGGACGCCAGTGGCGGGGCTCGAATCTAAGACAGAAGACAGAAGGGTCCCTGCAGATCTCAGGGTGGACTCGCTAGCTATTGTGCCACCGATGCCCCTTTTAAACAAGGATAATGGGACCAAAGTATGTACAGCAGACTAAAACAAAAGGATAAGAAAAGAGAACTTTGTGCCTTTTACAAATCAGCTCTATTCAAACTGCTTGGGGATTGTGTTCTAGTTACAAGTAAACTCAACTCATTTTGATACATATTGGAATATAGTTACGACAAATTATGGGTGGATAAACCATATGTATAGGTAAAGATAAAGTAGACAGTTGCCAACTAGATATTACGAGATTCTTGTATATTCTTATTATTTATTTATATGGAGAAAACTAAATGGTACTCACAAAGTTAATGATAGCGTAAAACGTTCAGTACTGGTACTAATATATAGATATGAGAATTAGTAAAAAAACAAAAAATAAAGAAACCTAGCAGCATGTCATATACAGTCAGCTGCTAAAAGTAAGAGTTAAAAAAAAAAAGAGTTCTACATGAGCAGCACTGAGAAGAATGAGCTGGAAACAGGCAATGCTATGAAAAGATAGAAAATAACCGAAGGATACTGCATAATAGTTTTTAACTCATAGAGGGAGAAAGCTGTTTGAGCAGACGGTATTATAGCTGACTGTGTTGGTGTAAAGTGAGAATCTTATTTATTTAATTTAAAAACATACCTACATAAATAAATGTATTGAAAGAATTCAGGACAAACACTGGGTCATAATTTCTTCATAAAAAAATAAATACATAAGAATCCATTTCTCTGATACAGTTGGAGAAGAGGAGCCACGAAAAGGAAAAGACAACAAAGAGCAGAGGTTGAAATCAAGACAAGACAATGGAGATGGACTGGGCATACGATGGAATAATAGACAGGAATGGACATAACTCACAAAGCATTCAGATGAAAACCACCCAAAAAAAAAAAAGAGAACAGAAGAAGATCTGAGGACACATGAAGAAGCGATTTGGAGACAGAGCTGGCAGAGATGGAAACAAACAAGACAGAAGTGACAACATTGCTGAAATGATTAAAGGAAGTAAAGAACAAAAACTGGGTTTCAACTCTCTTTATAAAAAGCACATAGATGTAAAAGAGAAGGAAGAGAAAGCACTGGAAAAAAAAAAGTAGTTGCAAAGCAAATAGAGAATAAGAGAGCAAAACAACAGAAGAAAAATGCCAACCGAAAAATTGGAACAATGAAATTTAACTCACCACTAGATTTCCCCGCAGAGCTCGGTCTTGGCCCTGACTCTGAAAACTGTGGCTGCGGAGGTGGGTCCATGCTGCCAAGTCCACGACTTGTGGGTCGGCTGTTGCCATTGCTTCGGCTGTTGCCCTGACTGGGGTCAGGAGTGCGAGGGATGCGGGCCTTGGTGCCAAATGCGTTTCTGTACTCATTCATGCTGTTGAGGAATAAATCATTTTACAAAAAAAGCTTGCCATATTCAGGTTTTTACATCAAGATGCCTGCTCTCGTAATATGGTATTCATATGCTGAGCAATTGATAAAAGGGATACAATGAAGATAATCAGTTAAAGCTACTTCTTGATTGATAGACTTCTCTGAAAGTTATTTCTAGTTCAGTTTTATGACGCCATTTGTAATTAAAATGAAAAAGACCAACACATCCTAATTCAGATCAAGCCATTTGGAATCCATAAGCAAAGATTTGATATGAAAGGTCAGTGCTGAAATATGACCACCGTAAAGAAATGAAAATCAGCAACAGATGCCTAACGTACCTGATAGTGTAAATGATTTTATTTTTAACTAAGCATGCTCTAGAGAGATGCAAAATAATTCTTCATTGACAAGATGAGCCTTGTAGTACAAGTGGAGATGTAGAGAGGACCGGAGAGACAAGATGAGCCTTGTAGTACAAGTGGAGATGTAGAGAGGACCGGAGAGATTTCTGAATGTAAAAATGCTTACTCCACATTGTCTCCAAGTCGATCCATCGCTCTTGTGGAAGGTCTGTAGGCTCGATCACTGCTCTGACTTGGTGGTCGCATGCTGGCCTCTACACACACAAATACACAGAGTAGAAGGAGAGAGAGAGAAAAAAAAAGGAATTAAATAGAAAAGTAGCAAAAGAAAGAAAACGTCGAAACCAGTCCCAGTGAGGCCAATATTACCAAAAATAATAAAGATGATACAAGCATTTGAACTCATTTGTTTTTTTGGGGTTTTTTTGTTTAAAGACCAGAAACTAAAAAAAAAAGCCAATATTCAGTTATTACCATTGCTGAAGTTTACAGAAGGGATCTTGAGAATTTTATTTTAACTTTTAGTTCATGTTCCCCTCTTAAGTTTATTAATAGAGATTCAAAAATGAGCTGTGAGATTTAAATTAAGTGACAGAGAGATATGCTCGACCAACTTTTCCAAGACAGCGTGCTCGAGTCACAACACTGACATCTGTTTATCTGGACCACACAGGATTTTTCTAGCTTATAAATTAAAAATTGAACTTCAATTTTAATCTCAATCCTGTTTTGAAAGTTTAAGTAGATAAGAACAGTTATCTTTCTACAGATAGAATTCATTGCTGAATATAAAAACTCAAAAACTGCATGTTCTGCTCACTTGGGACCGAGCTTCCCTGCTGCGACACTGGCCGACTGCCACTGCGAGTGGGTGGCCTCACCACATCCCCTGCCGCCCCACGACTTCCTGTCGCTGGACGAGATGCCGCTGGAGTGTTGTGGACGCTACCAACCCCAGGTCGACTACTGGGTCTGGTTTTTTGGGTAAAAATGAAAGAATTTCGAGTCAGAATGTATTACAAATACAGGATGGATAACTGAAGATTAGTGGTGTATTGCACAAGATTTTTACTGGTTTATATTCTTTGATTAATCGGCTAATTATTCTCTTTCCTTTCAAAATACATGTATGGACATAGAGTCTTTAGGAAAATATAAGATCAGAATAATTTATTTTATGTTATGGTATGAACACTTAAACTTTATCAGTACCATTCATTTTCTGCAAAACTATGTACTTTCCACGAGAACTCAACACTTCATCACTACGATTCAATATATATATATATATATATATAATAGAAGCCTTGCAAATAAGTTTTGTCAGTAAAATTTATTTTCTGCCATTGTATGTATCGTTCAAGAGAGCTGAAATTTTAAGAACCTCCAATCTTATTTTAAAAGTAAGCAATCTTTATCAAGCTTTTTTTCTAACCAATTAAAATTCTGTTTAAAACAGGACATTATTTAAAACATTTGAACCCATGCATGAGTAATACGAGACATGCAACTTATTTGAACTAGTTGAGGGACAAAATATGGTTTTTGGTGAACCACACAGCACAAAAAGTTTACCTGCTGTTTTGTGCTACAGAAGAGTTGTTCTGGTCAGCTCCCCTCCTGTTGCCTGGAGTGGCTGGCCTTTGTAGAGGTTCATCAGCTCCATGCTGCGACCAAAAGAAATCATTATGAAAGCTGTCTGACATATCACAGCTGTGTCAACAATGTTTTTAAAATTGTGTTTCCTTAAAATTCAAAGGTTTCTTGATATTATGATTTATTTTTTTTGTTTTTTGGAGGTCCACGATTTACTGTTGATATTTTCTTAATACATATGATTAATGCAGAGGGCAACCTTGCTTTCAAAATAAATCTTTTGCTTTGCTCTGATCAGCACCCAATTCAATTGATTCATTTACTTCCTTAAACCTCTTCTTGCACATATAATTATAATGAAGTGAAAACTGTCTGTGAATGAATAACTAGGTTTATTAAAGACAATGGTATATTATAACTAAATTAATCAATGCAAATGAAGACTAGACAATGAGTTTTTTTTTTAAAGCTTGCACTTCACTTATCACAGGTTATTTTAAGGAGTTTACTATCAATGTTTTTGGATTTTGATCTTACGTGTGCTGGAATTTTCTGAGATATTGAGCCAAAGTGACGATAGCTGCCAATAAAGGAAAACCCAGAAAGATAATTTATCTTGTTTTTATTATTTAAACTCCATTGACACTCTTGGCTGTACATAACTGGGTCAATGATTTGCTAGACTGCATTTAAGGGGTCATAATATAATGTGCACTTTAATCAGAATCTAAGGGGGGAAAAATGTAAATAAAGGTTAAAAAGAAGAGACATAGAGGCATTTAGCCGCAAAAAAAAAAAGAAAAAAAAAAGGAGAGATATAGTATTAAAGGATAAATAGGCAAGCCATTCGGAAAAAAAAATAAGTTATATGGCCAAGAAAAAGTTCAAATAATCATTTGGCCAACCTTTTTCTTAAACCTGGCGGCTGCAGTGACTGGACGAGTCCCTAGGGAAAACTGCCCCAGCAGGCGTTCACCACCGAGCTCTCCAGCTTCCACCCTAGCCCGCACTGGCTCATCCTTATCCAAATCAGCCTCCAACATCTCCTGATCTTCCTCTTCATCTTCATCATCCTCTTCCTCGTCCGACTCATAATCCTCGCCATTCTCATCTATCAAAGATTTAAACAATAAGCATTTACAACCCTGAGTATTTTAATGTTTTGAAACGAATTCATACATATAACAAAAAAAGAAAAGTCACACTCTTACAAATCTTGTGCATAACTAAAAAACATGTTCATTGAATTTGGCATTTATGAATGCTACAAGGGTGCATTGTTTTCTCAAACAAGTTGTTGAGTGTTGGCTATTATCTATAAAGCTTTTCAAGCATCCCAGAAAAATGTAATAAAGAAAAGGTAACTTTAATTTATGATTTCAGACCTGTTATGAAATATGTTACAGCCATATCTGTATTTTAAATTCCAGTCACTTTTAAAACCCTGAAAAGATGCAATAATAAGGCTAATTACAACAACAAAAGCCCATTTCCCTCTCCATATCTATAGCAAATTCAACACAATAACACTAAAGATAATTTTTCCCTCAAAATTAAAAGCAAATTGTGTAGGTGTCACAATTACTTTATCCTACTTCAATCTCACCAGAGTTGAGCTGCTTGATGATGAACTCAATTTGTCTGTTCATGTCTGGTTGATCATCCTTCAAAAAGCATCTCAAGATTTCCTCCATACCCTGAAGACATAGTGAGAGGAAACGTTTAACAACTTAAGCCTAGTTTGCAAACTTTAAAAAAATCCTTAAAATCCACTGTGATAAGAATGATGTTTAAAAGCATCTTTGAAGTTGTTTCTTTTTGGTTTTTTTTTTCAAACCATAGACAGTAGTGAAGGGGAAAAAACTTGTGTATTTAGGATTGATATTGAGTTATATTGAGCCTTATATAACGCTTGATTGTTTAACAGAAGAGAGGTACAAAGTAGGTATGTTTATGAATAGAGTGAAATTACTAGGGTGCCAGCAGATCTCAGGGTAGACTTGCTACGTGTTATGTAGGTATGTTAATGTATGGAGTAAAATTACTAGGGCACAATTTTTTAAGCTCAAACTTTGTGGAATAAAGTCATTAAACTTTGTAAGTGTCTATTCAAAACCAAAAATCAATGCATAAATAAAATACAAAAACTATCAATTCCCATTTGAAACAGAAAAACTTGCTTAAAATGCATAACCAAATCAAAAATGAAACAAGCAAAGAAAATATTACCATAGCTTTTGCATCTTCACGTATAGATGGAATAGCAAGGATGCTGTAGAGAGCCCCATTCACATAAGGACGGATCTAATGAACAAAAAAAAAAAAAAAAAAGAGGAATTCCACTAAAAAATGCTGATTAGCTTCAATAATTGAAATACTCGTTAGATGCTCATATAAATTTTCAACAAGATAAAAAAGCCAGGGCATACAAAATTCAAAAAATAAATTATGCTTTGAAACCAGTCTTCAGGAGCTAAAATTCATTATAATTTTTTAAAATCTGGCTATCAAAATTTATCTACCTCGCTTGAATTTTTTTCGACTTTGACAAGATAAATATATTGAGTATGTAAAATTGCATATGATTCCCAACATAAGATTATCTTTATTGTAAGGAATGAGAATTTTTTTTTTTTTAAATTATTGATATCTATCTGCTCAGCAGCTTAATAAAAAGCCAAACTTCCTGTAGTTTAGTAGGATCCACTCAAGATAAGTGAAGCAACAGAGATATTTGTAAAAGATGTAATATTGGTTTGGTCCAACTGCCCTAGACTTAGCTTTCACATACTTCAGAACTTAAAATTTGGCCAAGAAAAGATTCTTCCCAGAGGTCTGTTAACTGTCTGGCGCTTTCAAAACTATACGGCCACTAAAAAGAAAACTACTACATAATATCTATACAACAAACTGGCTAGGGGACATGGAAATCTTCCCTTTATTTCCCCCTTAGTTGTGAGTACAATTAAGATAAAAATCAAAAAATCACCTCTGTGTTCTCGTGGCCCAAAAGGTCACTCAGAACTTTGAGAGTTTGCTGTGAGTTGCCAACACATCTTTTCTTGCCTGAAAATCACAAGCACTTGTTTGGTTTTTAAAACAACTTTAAGAATTTTTTTATCTCCATTCATTTGAACAGGTAATGTTCAATCCAGGAATTACATTAATTCAGGGACAGACATCTATTCACGAATTTGCTAAGCAAAGAAGCTCAAACCTCAAAAGTTTTGCAGCTTCCTATTTTTCATATTCAGAAATAAACCAATAGATTCTCTCCAAAAAATATGGCTTTTGGTTCTTTCTGGCAAATCTTTAAGAGTCAAAGTTAGGGTTTGTGTATGTAAAAAAGATAAGAAGAAAAATTCTAATGATTCTGGTGGCCAGATTTGTGTTTATGGTAAATGTAGAAATGACAACCAAAAAATCAGAAAATATTTGCCAGGCAATGAGTTCGTCAGGCAATTTGTACACAGCTTTTGAATTTAATGTGCATAAACTGTGTATTTTTCCCCTTGCACAACAGTGGTGTAATTTTAACCTATCTCATTTTTGCTGAATATGAAACCCCCAATATGAAATGATTATGGCACCCAAGAACATTTCAGATCAATGAACTACGCTTTCCATATCTGTTGTTGTAAGGAATATCTATTAAAAGTCATTTTTAAATTAATCAAATCTTATAGCTTTCATTACCTGTCACTATGATAAATATCTTTTTAAAGGCAAAATTTTATCTTTTTTTAAGGTAAAGCAACGAGATTAATATCTTACAATATACATGAACACAAAAACTTATGATAAAAAGCAAAAAAACATTACTCTCATATTTTTTCTTACACAGTTCAATAGTTTCAGTGGTCAAAATCCAAAAACTTAACTACTATAATGCTGAGTATTCTTATCCTTGAAACAAAACGTTTTGTCTTTAGTCTGTCTTCGGCTAATTTGACAGAACTTCAGCTGTTTACTCCTCCAGAAAGTTACAATGTTAAAAACCACTGGCATGCTTACCTGCAGTCCTGAGGCAGAGATTCATGAGCAAAGCTACAGAGTATTCCAGTGTGTAATCAGAGAGGGAGTCGTTGTCCTCCAACACACCCACCAGCCATTCTATCACTCCGCGCTCTATCATTGCCGTTTGGAGGAGCCGTCTGGAAGAGGCATATGAATAAAATATACATCAGTAAATCCAAGATTCTTGCAAATTTTCAAAATGAGAAAAAACATAAGAAGTTACTGATTTGGCACTTAATATAACTCTGTGAAAACAAAGGGAAAAAAATGACTTTAAAAAGTGCAAAATGTACTTTAAAGAAGGACTTGACATTTGAATGTTGAAAGATACAGAAAATACCCATATATGGACAAGATACAAATAAATGTCAAGGCAAGCAGCCTGCTAGCTTTTGCTATTGGTATTGTTGTTGTAAACAAGGAGTATTCTCAGAAAATGAGTAGTAGCAATCCTTACTGGCAAAATTAGAGAGGAGATTTGAAATAATCAGAATTAAAATGACAATTTTTTTTCTTTTTTTTTTTTTCAACTTTCAATGCCTACTCTACAAGCTACCCAATTTACAAACATGGTAATTTTGCCCCAAATAAAATAGACTGCACAGTTTATTTGAGCTAGTTAAAACCACATAGACTTGTGAGATAGCAAATAAAAATAATTTTTCTAATCACCATAGAATTATAATGATGACCATCAACATATTATGTGTAGATCTTTTCTATCTGCTATCTTAATTAAAATTGAGTAATTTTGCATTTTCCTTAGTTTAAATTTGTTATGGCATTCTATTTTTGTTTTTTTACAGGCATTCTGATATCCTAGCACTGATAAATTATTCTGCCTCCAAATTTCCCCATTAACTCTTGCCTGACTATTTTCATTCACTCATTTCCCTTATCACACTGCTTGCTATTCTCTTCTTACCTTAGACTAAGTTTCTGTAGCGCCCCTAGAACCATCTCCTGTGCAATGTGATCCTTTTCTTCACCTTTAAGGATGTCCATCAGGGCAGGCAGAAGATCTGGGTTGGTTGACAGATAGCCTCGACCTGACACATAATACGCAAACATACAAGGTAAAATGTCAATTCAATTGCCTTACGATCCACATAATTTGACTACTGACATATCGCAGCTGTGCACATGTAATGATATAATTGCTTTCCTTTTGTTTGGATATTACACAAAATCTGAGATTTTTCTCATCAAAGATACCAATTTGTATATGAATGATGCACCTTTAAAGAAAATTGTATTGGCACATTTCTATTCATTTGAACATCATCAGACGTTTCCATTCAGAAATTTTTAACTTTTAAATATTTTAAGCATTCCCAGTTAATATCAATACTACTTTTTCTGAAATCAGACTAAATGTAGCAGAACTTAATCAAATTCAACAAGTCCTAAAGAAGAAAACTCTACCATAGAAAGTGAGTTATAATTTCAAATTCAATCCATAAAGTGCCGCATTTCATTGTGGTGTAATATATGTATGGTAATCTAAGACAAAAATGCAGAAAACACACTTGTACTAATTTTTGTGCTAACTTTCCTAAAGAAGGAAAATAATGGCTTTTAAACTTTCACTCCAATTTGCCTTTTGAATTTCGTAAGTTCAGTAGTAATTAAGACATAAAAAACTTTAATTTAAAAATAAACATAATTAGGTGTTGAATACAGAGAAGTAAAAAGCTCAAAATATATATCTATTCCATGTCTTCTCAAAATGGCTACATATATTTATTGCAAACGGGAATGTTAGCTCTTTTGCACCACAAGAACGGGGAAATCAGGAATATGGGCAAATTGAATTGACCCTCGACAATTCTAAGGTTAGGCTTTTCAAGTATTTGTTATTGCCATAGGAAATCCAACTTGGTACATCTTCATGAGAAAATACAATAACATTAAACATAAACAATTTAGGTAATTAATTTTTGCTGATAGGGGAGAGGTGGTGCTGGAAACAAATCTCATGGTGGGTTTGCCAACGCACTGGGTGCAGGTTTTCACAGTATTCTCACCTGCACACATTGACGCACAAGCATTGTACAGTCTGGCCAGGTATTGTTTGACCACATCAGAGCTGTTGAGCAGCAGGTTCATGATTGTTTCCTGAGAGGAGACAAGTAGAAAAGGAGAGGCTTGTGCAGAGCAACATCATAGATAAACTAACACAAATGAGGCATATAAGTGTTTTGTTTTAGCATCAGTCCAGTCCAGTTCAGTCTCCTTTGAGCTTTTAAAAGAATATTGAACCAGAAAAAAAAAAACTGTATCAAATAAAAAGTAAAAAAACTTCTCACATATATTCAGTTGTGGTTGTCTTTTTAAAATTATTCAGATCAGAAATCATGTCTGAGTAATCAATACAATTGATACATGAGGATTAGTAATGAAAACATTAAACCATACTAAAATATATATATATATATATACACATAGAAAAATGCATTAAAATTGCTCTAAATGAGCAGCAGGGAAGATTTTAAATCGATACTACACTTCAAAACTCTTATCTATGGACATTGCAGTGGTGCAAGCTCGTCTTTTGCAAGGC
>BLXT01003751.1:136760-147715 GCA_019648995.1 Plakobranchus ocellatus | reverse complement strand
AAAAAAAAAAATCAACTGGCTGGCCCCAGTGGACGGGCTTTACGGCACAGCCGTCTCCTAAATTGATGCACCCCAGCATACTCCGTTTGCGATATTTTATGTTTAAATCTACCGATTCTGGTAGAGATTCTTTCCTGTGTTGTGACTAATAATGGACTGTAAGCTATAAGACAATAAGGAAGTGCTTTGGAGTTCTTTTGAATTTGAACAAAAATCAAGCACGGTTGCTCAAATTCGATGTTATTGTGTTGAGGTAATAGTGTTCAAATTAGTAAAGAAAATTCTCTCAATGAAAAATTTGAAACCGCGTTTTTTGGGGTTTTTTTTCTTTTTTCCCTCATTGTTCCACACGGGGTGCACTAATCAAGTCTTTCATCGTCCTTTGAAAGAGGTGAAGTTCATTATTTTTTAATTACTTTTAATATAAGCGTTAGCTTTACGTTTACATTTTTTCATGGTAAATTATTTGTACTTATTCAAACAAGTTATAATTTAAAAAGAACTGGTTAGTAGGCTAGCAAAGGTTTTAAAGCTGGATCTAAAACATAAGAACCAATCAAACATGAGGTCATGTGAAGCCTAACTTTAGTTTCAATGCAATGATGCAAAGGCGTTGGTGGCACAGTGGATAGCCAATCCTCATTCAGATGTGCAGGAACCCTTCTGTCATGGATATTAGCTCAGCCACTGTTGTCCTGGCCTGACGGAGGGCCTGAAAGCTTGACATAACCTTGTTGTGGATCAGCTATATACAAAAAAGAAATAGCGAAAAATAAAAATAAAGAAAAAAAAAACAAAAAACAAGAGATGGCTTGTAGGAGAAAGCCAGGGATGAGCACAATGAGCCCATGGGGCGGAACCCACACAGGAAAAGATTGCTTTGGTTTTTGTATATATAGCGAGTCCACAACAGGGTAATCTAAGGCTTTCAGTCCAGGGTGCCGGTGGCAGGGCTCGAACCCATGACAGAAGGATCCCTGCAGATCTCATCGGGACAGACTCGCTAGCCACTGTGCCACCAATGCGCAGCACAGGAAGGGAAAAAAAAAGGAAGACCTCAGCAAACAAAGAAGGGATTTGGAAGATAGCCAAGAAAATTTTGTCTTATTTCTGTAATACATACAGTGCTAGAAAATCTACGAATGTTGAGCTATGAATCATCTTCTACTAGAAAATTCAAATGATAAGGTTTTCAAAAAATCACTCGTTAAAACTTATACATGTATTTGTATATTCTTGTTGGTAAGTTCCGTCTCCCACAATTATCAAAAGCGAGTCAAGTTGTGGTCCTCACTGACTCAACATAACTGAGCAATGAAAATGAAAATATTTTTATAGGGACAGAATATTCCACGAACATCTAATGAAGGTTTTGGACAACAAATTCCAGATCTGCATTTTTCTCAAGTCTGATCAGTTAAGACCTCAACCAGATTCATCTTTTTCATCTCTGTCATTCACCTGCATTTGAGCAAAACACGTTCAGACACACGAAGACACAATTAATTATCATTTACTCACAGGATGAACGCAGACCCCAGCATTATTCTGTTCGCTTAATCACTTAATAAATATTCGCAGTGGTGACTATAAAACACTTTACACAGGGTTCAATTTTCAAAACAAAGCAAAAAATAGAAACTCCTCTCATAAAATAATGCAAGGCCGATGAAGATAAAAAAAAAGGAAACCATATGCCGTATATCTATCACTGTTATTACATTTATTTTATTCTGAGTGAAAGAAGAAAAGCAGAATGAAACGACTTGTTTTACAACCATCGAGGCAGACAATAAATAACAAAGTGGTTCAATAGATTCCACTTAATCCATTTACAAAAACAATTATTGTTTGTCAGAGAAAAACATATGGGGGGGGAAAAAATAGCAAAAGGAGACAAAATCAATTATAGCCATCACCAATAGGAGCACGTTATATTTGTTTGCTTTAAAACAAGGAACAAAATTCTTTCCTTGCTTAAGAAGAAGGAACACAATTTAAAAAAAAAAAAAAAAAAAAAACACATTACAGCATCTCATCAACTAAAATAAGAGCTGCACTGAGCACAGCCGAGCTTAAATAAAAACAACATTATCATTTATATGCCAATCCGCTATTTTTTATCATTTCCATTTTTTTTTTTAAACTTGACACATTAAAACGCAAGCAAATTCTAAATTCATATAAAGATTGATTTTGATACTTTTCTTAAGCTCTCTAACGGTTTTCACAGAATGGCAAACAAAACCGAAAATGCACACTCTTGCAGAGCCTTGAATGGCTTGCTAAAAAAATCACATTGGAAATCTAAAGCAAAGCTTAGTAAATCATTGTCTCACTCATTCCACATTTGCCTCAGTCAATTTTTGAGCTGTTTCGCTTTTCATTTTATAATACTCTCCAGCCTTTTCTGCATCTTCTGCAATAATTCTTGATTAGTTTCGTTCCCGTAATTCATCTTTTTAACACACAAAAGTATCATAGTAAGTGTGGTGATACAGTTTTTCTTAGTTTACTCAAAACCACCAAAAGTGACTTAGGCAAAAGTGGATCAGTGTGACGTTATGCTAAATGAATTTCTCAAGCTAATCAAAACACTTACACATAAAAAAAAAACCACACACACACACACACAGTTGGGTTCAGAAAGAGCCATGGTTGTCACTTTTGTTGAATATTTATCACTACCTTAAACAATGCCCTTGCTTGAGTAAGTTTACTCTTCCCATAATCTAAGCCAAACTGCCCTTCTTCATCAAATGGTGGCAGGAGATGGGATTGAACCCAAGACCTTCGTCTCACACTTGCCACCTATTGCCGCGCAACTTAGTGAACTTAAAGTATTGACTAGAATTAGCAATCCAGCAAAGCATATGCAGAGTAATGTTTATTTGTTGTTTTTTTTTTTCAGCCTTGCAACTTGCAAATCTTATATAGATTTCAGTGAAAGATGTACCATTCAGGTTCTGTGATCTCCAAAGTGCATCATTTTTTTTATAAGGTACATTGTAAAACATAATCGACTTTTGGGTTTTAGAATGCACTTAAAAAATGTAATCAAATTTCATTTTACAGTTCAACTTTGTAAATACAAAAACCAAAAAAAAAAAAAAAAGCATGATGATGGGGGAAAAGTCACACATAATCAAGGGCAACATAACTCATCCTTTCTGCGCCAGTGAGACATTAATTTTTCTTTTTACCAATTTCATCCTCAGCCACAAAGACACACACACACTCTCTCTCTCTCTCTCTCTTTACCACTTACTATCTCTTTCTCACACTCTATTTCCACCTTTCTTTTACAATATGAACCACATAGAGTTCACATGTTTTGAGATCAGCCAAAATGAGTCAAAAGTCCAAAGTTCTGGTTTGAACATCTGGAATCATTGCTTTGCCCTAAAACATTACTTTGTTAGCTTTGACGTATGTTGATTTGGACATGCTTTTAAATACTTCAAATGCCCTTTAGTCAAAAGTGTTTTTTCAAACTTGAAAATCATGTGATCTCATCTAAGAAGGTTTGAAGATTATTTTCAAGAATTAAACAAACAATCTTGCCAATATTTCATTTTGTTATAGAATGACTCCACAACTTTGTCCCTACACAGGAGCTACAAAATACTTCAACTAATAAGATCGACATGCTAACAACAATACAAGCTCAATATTAATATATATAATGATAACCAGTAATGTGTTTCCAGATCTTTCTGGAAAGTCAGTATATGAGGCCTCGACATTTACAGTCTAAGCTTTTTTCAACAAACTTTGACATGTTCAGTTTTCAAATTTCATAATTTCTGACACAATCAGATCAGAGGAATCCTTCTCATTCAAACTGGTTTAGGTTTTAGATTTTGGTCTGAACACTTCATCTGTATTCTAACCTGATGAGCTGTATGTTAAAAAAAAATAATAAATAAATAAAAAGAAATTTACAGAAGGAAAAGAGCACTCAAATAAATATCGCCTCTTTGAAATGCTTTTCATGAAGTTTAAATGTATATATCTAGACGCAGAATGAAGATATTTTTTATTACCTTGATCAAGATTTCACAATGGTACACCTCACAGGACAGGATCCAACTCAAAGTTTGACCAATGGTTTCAAATGATTCCAAATGTGTGACTTTTCTCTCATCCAGACTAGTCTCAAAACATACGGGTCAACACTCATAATTTACATGTACAATGTTTACCCAACAAAATAAATCTATTGCCCAATAAAGATCAGCTTGCTGCAGCAGAGTCCTGATTCTCCTTGTGAGTGACAACACCACGCTGTATCAAGTCTGGAATCTCCACTGCTAACCAAGGGCCAAGCTGGTGAGGAATTACAGCATACAAATATATAAGAATGTTGAAATTTAATTGTTTGTCTTGATTTTGAAAAAAATGAGAAGATTGCAGGGGGCGTGGGAGGGGGCGGCAAGGGCCAAGCTGGTGAGGAATCATAGACACAAATATAAGAATATTGAAATCGTTTGTCATGATTTTGAAAAAAATGAGAAGATTGATTTTTCTTTGTTTGTTTGCTTGTTGTTTTTTTTTTGGGAGGGGGGGGGGTTAGCATTATTAAGTAGGCTCATGTTTACATCTTCAATTTACATTTTGACACCATGCTTGCCTCACATACAGAATTTAAAGGACATTAAACTACAACCCTAGACCCACAGCTATACTACATTGGCAAACCCACTAGAGCTCTAGATCCATTACTGAAAAAAAAAAACCACTGTTTAGTAGAGGCAGAATTCTACACAACTCACCAATAACAACCAGAGAATGCTCAGCACATAAACAGTGCTGATACAACAACAGCTAGTATGTACCTTTGTTCCGATCTCCCTTTTTGATATAGTAATGGTCATACCAAGTAAAAACATGGTAGACAGTTACCAACTAGATATGAATAGAAAACTGTTTGGTAATCACACAGTTTATTAATAATAAAGTAAAACATTCAAACCTTTTACTTTCAATCAATTCATTTACCATAGCATCCTTTGAATCCTAGATCTTCTAGTGTTTGTTCTGCTTCCTCAGTGGTAATCTTGCACATTTAGATTATATTACCAATGGTAACACCAAGGAAATTGCTACTTATTATTCTTTTTTTTTAATGACAAGCATAGGCAGAATAAAGAATATAATAAGAAATCCTATGGGCTGGGCTAAAACTTCAAACTGAGCACAAGTGCGAGATAGAAAGAGCTTAAGGCCAGCTGAGGATAAGAAAACATTTCAACATTGTTTTAAAAAAAATCACATTCTCTAAGTTAACTCTCTGTTGTGTGCCAGTTGTTCTACTGCTGAATAGGACTTTTGTATGTTGCCAGTCGACAAAAAGGTGATCTCAGGCTTTCAGGCCACTTCATCAGGCCAGGACGCCCGTGGCATGGCTGAAACCCATTACAGATGGGTCCCTGCAGATATCAGGGCAGACTCACTAGCCACTGTGCCACTGATGCTATTGCTGCTCAATAGAAAATAAGCTTGCCCCAGGGATATAATCAAGGAAATATCATTTTTCATGAAAAGCACACATACACATAATGACCAAAGGCACAGACTAAGATTTGAACCAGACATGAAGCTTACACCCTTTGCCCACATCCCTGTAAAGCTAACAGCGTGAAATCCCATTCGAGTGTGTAGTTAAAAATCTCAGACGGGAATTTGCTCAACTGACCATGGTTGCACTAGGCAGAGAGAGGGCATTAGGCATACAATACATTTAAGCGATTTAAAACTACGAAAATAAACATAGTAACATCAATTTTTGTTACAATGATTATTGATTACTATAGTTAGGTTTTCAATTATTAGATTTATATAATACAAACTGTATAATATTTAAAAATAAAGCGGTAATACGAAATAAAAAAAAAAACACTATACGCATCCATATTACAGAGTATGTTTCACACTTTTAAAGCGAAATACAAGGATTCAGCTGTTTTTATTCTTTGATTGATGATGTAAAAAGGTGTAAGAGATATCTTCAGTAACTGAAATGGAACAATAATGTTCTACGTTATCAATTTATGTTAATGTTGTTTTCTTTTGTTCTTTTTTTTTTTGTTATAAATTATATCTTTTTATGTAAAGAATCTGATAAAGAGTTATACATTTCAAGTTTTGTTTGTATTACTTCATCTTAATGAATAATTTTATGTACTCCTTTGTTGCTTATTATTGTTATGATTATTGTTATTGTTGTTATTATTAATGCTATTGTAACTATTGTTTTTGTTATTATGTTATTTTTATTATTACTATTATTATTATTATTATTATTATTATTATTATTATTATTATTATTATTATTATTAATATTGTTGTTGTTGTTGTTGCTGTTATTATTGTTATTGTTATTATTATTTATTCATTTATTTACTTATTTGTTTGATTATTTTGATGAGGATGATAAAAAAACAGAACTGATATTAATAATAATAACTATCAAAACAATTATTTTCATGATGGATGATGGTAATAATGATGATGAGTATGATAATCTCAAGGAAAAATGGAAGCAAGGATTAATTTGTTCCCTTTGAAAGTGCTTATTCTGAATGCTCTAATGTTATGAACATATTAAATGGTCTTTACTTTTGTGCCTTAGAGCCTTTGGATGCAACAAATGTACCGAAGGGTCTGCTTATCATTAATGAAGAGGGCAGAGGATTTGTGGGAGGGCTTGTGTTTCTTACCCACGTACTCTCTTTTTGTGGCGAAGTGTTGATATCTTTCATTTGGTGGGTTTTCTTCTGATTTTCTGCTGCCATAGTCAAATTGTAGCACTTGATGTAATGATGAAGTCGAACGTTTGTGAACAGATTGAGGGCCATCAGGATCAACTCACACTTTCCTTGAGGACAAACCAGATCGCAACCAGTAGCTGCAACAAACATTCTCCTCATAAGTTTGTATCTTAATGATGTTGAAACAAGAAATGGTGCTGCGTTGGCTCTAAAGACATACTGCGCCATTTCAAGCACTTACATAAGCTTTGCTGATAGTGCTGGAAGGCATCCACTATAGTGCTTTGCTATAAGGAAGGCATGAGAAGGCTGTAACATGTCGTGTTCCTCCACAAGCATCGACTTGCATTCATCACAAAATATGGATTGAAGTTTTAGAGCGACATATCCACTGACATAAGTCATGATGTTATCTTCAGATGCACTGAGCACTGGTTGCTCTATTGTTCTCTGAAGAAGACGTTAAAGATTGCGTGGTAGTTCTTGTCGCACGCAGGACTGCACAGCTTTGGGAGCACCCTGGGACGCTATGTGCTCAAATGAAAGCAGGAAAGCATCCAGATATTCTTGGTAGTTTTTTTCCTTCACCCGTCAGAAGACTAGCATCCACCATTGTTTGTCGTATAGCTATTCTAAACTCACTATGACTATGCTTAGTTCTATGTCCCCCCTTTCCTCTGATAACAGAAAAAAGATTTTCTACGCAATCCTGATTCAAGCAAGATGTGAGAAAGAATTTCACATTACAGTGTGCATGGAGATCCTCCCATAGCTTCAACAAACAATTTATGCTCAGCCTCCACCCACTACAAGGCACGGTACCTGCTTTGTTCTTGCATTTAAAAAGTTTTAAATTATCTCGAGCCTATGGGCCAGTGGCCCCTTTTGGTCGAGTGTTAGGCTGTTAAAGCAATCGAAAAGTTTGGCAAAGTTGTCGACGAACTCGGCAGTGGTGGACGCGGTTGGTGGTATGGCATTGAGTTTAATCATTATTGTGATGCCAGCTGAGATGGTGTGACTCAGAACTTGTTCAACAAGTTTCACATTCAGGTCTGCATAAGCAGGTACCAAAATATGCTGGTTTGCGAGTTTGGAGCCATTCTGATGGAGAGCGATGAATCCATTTCATAAAATCTTTCTACAAACTCCCATGAAACATCAGCATTGCCTTTTGGTAAATCCATGCCTCTTAAAGTTATTTCTTATGCTCTCCATAAGGTGAGGAGGGTCGAACATCACGAAAACTTTGGTGTCTCCAAAAGGTAGCATAGGGCTTGTCACAAGTGACACTGAGTTTCTGAAAGACAGCTTGATTGTTGCTCCTTTGATCCCATATAATAACTTTTGATACGAGGCCGAGCAACAGGACTTCCTTCACTGCATCTTCCTCTAGGGTTTGCAGTAGGCTGGCTTTTGTGGGTCCCTTTGTAAGGAAATATGCTAAAGGCTGTTTCCACTTACCAACAACACCCCTTATCATTAATGCAAGAGCGTAGTCTGCACTCAACTTCGTGCAGCCCAGTCTCCCATAGTCTTCAAGTCCTTCCACTTCACTATTTAATATATCATATTGCAGTGATCTTTTGTGGGCCATTTCATCAATTATTATGGCGCACAGGTGCTCATGCTTCCAATTTTTATTCTAAATAAATTGAGCATGTTTCTGCTTGTTCCGGATTGAATGCTTATGTTCATCGCCAGGGAAAGTGTTCTAGGGATGGCAAGGAGAAAAGCTTCTGAATTGAGAAGTAGGCCTTTTGACTTGCATGGTATAGTGCTAAGGCAAAACTTTTTTCTCTGTAAAACCACCTTAGAGTGTATTTGGAAAGCTTGGAGACACGAACTTGCGTCACAACAAAAATTACAAGCAGCCAGAGACAGGAATTTGGAGAGCTGCTCTTTTAATGAATCCAGGCCACTTTCACTGGAAGGAGAACCATTGCATTTGAACTTGTGCTCAGAGAGTCATCACATTTATTAATTTGATCCTTTTCCGCAGTCTACATGATTTTGTCCTTTCTTGCTGCAGTTTTCTTTTTAAGGATTGTACTCATGGTGTTTTGGGTTCTACCGATTCAATTGTGATATGCAAATTGGGTGATGTTATTTCTGGAGAAGAGGCGAGATGAGGTTTGAGAGGGGGGAGGGTTTGGAATGTTGAATATGGTAGGGACTGCATTTTGGGTGAGGAGTTTTCTTTTGGTCGGAGATTTCTTTACAAGGTCAGCTCTCTGGGTGGCAATAACCCACTGTTAACATCTACAGAAGGAAGAGTAAATATTTTTGTACTTATATCAACTAATAATTTTCTTTCACTTTTGAGCTTAAGAATATACACAAGAAAACATTACTGAATGTGGCAAACTATATAAGTCTACAAGATATTTTGATATTAGGAAAGAGGAGGCGGTAAACATGCTGAATATGATGCTGATATCTTGTCTAACTTTTCTAGAATTCCATGAAGATCCACATCTAGAACTAGAACCTAGATCTTAATCACAAATTTCTGATATAATTACACAAACCTGCTACATCTACTTCAGGACCTCGAATCTAACCTCTCAATAAAGATCTAAAGTCTACATTAGGTTAGGTTTCAGATCTAGATCTAGATCATTTCTGGTTCATACTATTCAGTTATCTTAGATTTAGAAGTTTATTTGACTTAACTTTCACAATCTTTGGGGGAAAGAAAAAAAGTCAAATCAGGTCTTTTGTTCTTTGAATTTGTACAACTGATGGCACTGCACATTTACAATGGGTGCTGTTGGGCTCCATTGAATAATATTTATTTAATAGCAAAATACAATAAGAAACAACTCCCTGACTATCATTTTCACGTGGCAATTAACTACAGCACTTGAATTTGTTTACATTTTTACCAGCCTGAGATTTCCGGCACACCTATTGATCCAATTACACAAAAACTACACAGCTTCATGTCTTATCCTCCACATCATTGCCAAAGAGGCACCATTAGTGCCACAATTCCACTGATGCAATATAATTTCAAGGTGGGCCTTTCCTGCTTACCCCGAGAGCCATAGCATGAGCTATTCCAAACTTGGGAACATTTCTGGCCCACAAAGGCTTGAAGTGATCTGTCAGGCAGATTTTGCCGCCTCTGTCGGAAGATAAAAGTAAAAAAAATATCTCAAATAAGAAAGAAAAACATGCAGAGTAACTGAATAGCATTTGAATCAAAGCAGACATGTTAACCTTTGAAAATGAGAAACATGGACTAAAAGTGAGGAACAAATCATCATGTAGAGGATCCCAACACAAATAACCTGCACAAAAAATAATCAATTTAAGTAACTTAACCACAATTTACAACAACAACAAAAAAAGCAACCATGTATTTAAAATCATAGGCATGACCACTTAAGAATAGAGAATATAGGAGAAATGTCTAAATAAAAAGCAGATTCAGTTTAGATCAATACAGAGCATAAGGTCTATACTATGCTAAGTTTTCATTCTATTCACCTTAACTTTTGGCAGATCATTGCTTCTATGCTAACAGTTGTAAAGGGAAAATGACCTCAAATCCTTTTACTCCACTCTGGATTTAATTTCTGCTGCAATTTTGGGTCGTTGATTTCAATTTTGTCAACATTTAAAAGATCCCCTAGTCCAGCCATGTGATATAACACCATGAAAACACTTGCTTGTAAACGGTCATCTATCAGTGTTAGGATTGCACATACAGTATGTAAGATGAATGGGAAAATTCAATCACAGTTGAAAATGCAGGCCATAGGCTTGATGCACTAACACAAGATACACTTTGTTAAAAAGAACTATTATAAGCGCAGGTGCATTGGACTAGTATGCTATAGGCTACGCCTATTATGCCTTCAAATCATTTTATTCATTATAATAAAACGGCAAATATCTGGACTTTGTAATAGCAATGCAGTTAGCTTTCAGCAGTCTAGTTTGTTTCACATTGGCACAAAAACTAATATAAATAAAATACACACAGCATTTAAGTTGAAGAAAGTTTGGTGAAAAATCAGCCAAAACTTGCATTTTCACACACTTTTTTTTTCAGTTAATGCTTATTGCCATGTATTTCTCATAAACAGTGACAGGTAAAACTAAACTTTGTTTCTAAAATGAATCATGCAACGCGTATTTAAAAAATCTGATGCAACAAACTAAAAAGTAAAGAGA
>BLXT01003751.1:55236-65597 GCA_019648995.1 Plakobranchus ocellatus | reverse complement strand
TTATTATTATCATAATATGATTGTTTTTGTTGTTGCTGCTTTGTAATGACGGCACAACAACACAACACACTCTTTTTAGTCAACTAAATAATTTTGACAAGAAAGGAATGTTTTTCAACTTTTATTGTATGATATACGATTAAACTACGATCAAATTATAAGTAACAATGCCATTCCCATATGACCCCCTATTAGTCGTAACAACAAAATCAATTAAACGCATTAAATTCTTCAGAACATCCTAAGACTCAATTTCTGCACATCATGTAAACCAATCAAAATTCCATCCATGATTTTTGCGCACCAAATTGCACACTAAGTTCTATTATATTTTTTTGCACAAGGTTACGCCAACGCCTATTCCGTGGCCCAACCTATCAATACACCGAGAAATAGCCCTGTCAAACTGCAAGAGTGGGGAGGGCCAGGCCCTGAGACAGACGACAATGAAGTATTGATTATCAACCCCGTTTATGGGAGTGGTCAGAATGTACAAAGTCAGCTGAAATCTACAGAATTGCCGGTAATCTCTGTTTTATTCATCAACCATCCTTTTCTGTATGTTTATTTTCCTCAATCTCCCTTTTTTCTGCGTCCTTTATTGTTTTAGTTCTTTCAAATATGCGCATTACATCTTTCTCTCGCTTTGTGTCTATATCTGCCTCTGTCTGTCTTTCTTCTTTCCTCCCTCTCACACTTTCTCTCTCTCTCTCTATCTCTCTCTCTCTCTCTCTCTCTTTCTATCTATCTATCTATCTATCTGTTTACCTATCTATCTATCTATCTATCTATCTATCTATCTATCTATCTATCTATCTATCTATCTATCTATCTATCTATCTATCTATATTTCGCTTCCCCCCTTTTTTTCCTTTATTTTTCTAGGTATCTCTATTGCATTGTGAATCCAATTCAAGTCTGACTAGAGACAATTTTCCTGTACCACATGACCATTCCACATGTGGAATTTGATTTTTTTCAACAAAAAGCTTCAATCATACTCAAAAACGTATACAGTTTTAGAAAGCAATTTATCTATTATTATTTACCTTTCTCTCTGCTTTGAGTCGTTTTTTTTTTTAAAGTACATCAACTCGAGCAGGGTGACAATATTTTCAATTTGCCCGTCTTTCTCCACCATTGCTTCATCTTACTCGGGCATCGGACTTAGCAAAGACTATTCAGGCATCATGGTTATTTAGTTTATTTCCACGACATAATCGATTTCTTTATTGTATTGCCAAAGCTTTCTATGTTGTCATTTATTGTGAATTTAAAATTTTTTAGCAATGCGCTTTCAGAATACATGTCTGCATGGGTAGAACGTTTGAGCATTTCAAACTTTGCAGGGTAATATCGACTCCGTCACAATGTTAAACAAGTCTGAAAATAGGTTATATCGGATTTTTTCAAAATTCAAGTATGGAAGCAAATTTTAACATTTTGAGGGCTGGGCGATAAAACGACAATTTTGGTAAGAACTCTGTAAAGAAAAATCCAGACGCTGCTTTACTGCTCATCAATAACAAACTCACCTGATTAAAAATGTCTGCACTCTTGACCACTCGAAGTGAATAAGGATGAAGCCCTTCCTTCTAGCACGATATATTTTTCTTCACAAATCTCAGATCTTATAGCTTTGCACATTATCAAAATTTTTGTAAAAAACTCAGCTCTTATAGTTCTGCCCGGTGTTAAACTTGCTGTACAAACATCAGCTCTTCAGTTCTGTACGATGTGAAACTTCCTGTACAAACCACAGCTTTTCAGTTCTGCATGATATCAAACTACCTGTACAAACCACAGCTCTTCAGTTCTGCATTATATCAAACTTCCTGTACAAAATCCAGCTCTTCTAGGTCTGCACGGTGTCAAACTTTTCTGTACTAACTTAGTCTCCTCTAGCATGGCGCAATGTCAAAATTTCTGTTTTTTCCTCACACTTCCATCTCGACACGATGTAAAACCTCTCTGCACTAACCTAGTTTCTTTTAGCCCGCCACAATGTCAGACTTCTTTGACATAAACTTAGATATGCTAGCTCGACACGATGTAAAATCTGTCGGCTCTAACCAAGTTTCTTCTGGCCCGCCACAATGTCAGACTTCTTTGACTTAATCTTACATATACTATCTCGACACGGTGTAAAACTGTCGGCTCTAACCAAGTTTCTTCTGGCCCGGCATAATGTCAGACTTCTTTGACTTAAACTTAGATATACTAGCTCGACACGATGTAAAACCTGTCGGCTCTAACCAAGTTTCTTCTAGCCCGCAACAATGTCAGACTTCTTTGACTTAAACTTAGATATACTAGCTCGACACGATGTAAAACCTGTCAGCACTAACCAAGTTTCTTCTGGCCCGCCACAATGTCAGACTTCTTTGACAGAAACTTAGATATACTAGCTCGACCCGGTGTAAAACCTGTCGGCTCTAACCTAGTTTCTTGCCACAATGTCAGACTTTTCAAACCAAAACTAAAATAAACTAGCTCGACACGATATACAATCTCTCTACACTAACTTAGTTTTTTCTAGCCCGGTGCAATTTCAAATCTCTCTGTAATAAACTCGGCTAGCTCTCCTAGTTTGAAACAATGCCAGACTTCTCTGTTATAAATTGAGCTCTCTTAGCTCGACACAGTGTACAGCGTATCCGCACCAATCTAGTTTCTTCCAGCTTGGAACAATGACAAATTTTTTATGTGCTTAATATTATATGATTAATGGGTTTTCCCGTGTGTTTCACCAGAATGTGGGCCAGTACGTTAACCAAGGTGATCTTTCCTGCATCACTGTTGACTATTCTGCCATGGGAACTTTTTCAGGCGGAGATGGGTCTAAGGAGGTCCAGTGCTCCTCATTCAGAGCCCAAAGTACTTTACCTAAGCAGGTGGATTCGGTGGAGTCTTCCATCCCAGGTGTTGAAACGTCGGAGATGATATCAAGCGACAGAGGAAGCAATGAAGGAGGACAATTTAAGAGAGAAAGCAACAAAGATAAATAAAACACGAGAGTCACAGATGCACCTTTGGCGATCGATTCTTTGTTGGGGGAAAGCGAAATAAATCCGGCAAAAAACTGTATAATTGGAAGAAAAGAGATATAACACTCCCATAGGCCCCACCAAGGTGTCCTTTTATGATGATTTTGTGATTTCTTCGATAATACTTACGCGGGCCCTGTAGAATGTGCTTTTAAAACAATTTCGGTCTTTACACGATACCATTCCTGTAGACCCCACTAGAATGCGGTTTTTAGAATGATTTTGTTTGGTTGTTCGATACATCATCTTTTAGGCTGTAATGCTCTCTCTCTCACTTTCATATCAAGACAATTGTATTTTTTTTATGCTGTACCAGAATAGACTTCTTGTGGAGATTTCCGCCTAAAATGATTAACAAACTAACACATTACAAGGTTCCATACATTAAGCAGCCACACATACGTTTCTTGCTTCGCAATACATGTAATCTTTTTAATTGTATCGCAAAGGTCTGCATAGAGGTTTATATATATATATATATATATATATATATATATATATATATATATATATATATATTGCTTTGCCTTTTTTGGTTGTTGTAGTTGTTTCACATTCCATTTCATGCATCGCTGAGGCTTTGTGTTTTTCTTTTTTTAATAAGTCAACATTCTGAACAAAGCAGATTAACTACTTAGAATTCTTCAGAACAGGTCATGTGACTTGGGACTTGGGATCATGTGACAGGTCATGTGACGTGGGATTTCGGATCATGTGACAGGTCATGTGACGTGGGATTTCGGATCTTGTACTAATACACGCATCAGGATTTAGTCTGCTATAACGGCAAAGATTAAAATTCAAATTAAAATAACGATAAGAACTTTAGTTCGTTCAAAAAATGGGCAGTCCAAAGACAAATGATGATCTGAAGAAAGCTAGTCTAAGGGTTGTTTTAGAATACACTACTGTATAAAATGTTGTACATAGTAAAACGTGATACATCAAAATATATGCTATACAAAATGATATTAAGTCGTCATGTTAAAACTTGTTTTTCTCTTAAAGTTTCTCTGATTAAACAATTACCTTTTTTGTTGCTTTTTTGTGTTTTTAAATCAGAGAAGCCGATTTTTGCTATATGTTTTGACGTCTATACTGTATTTTTTGACATGGTTTGAATAAGCTTTAAATTGTTTGTTGTATTTTTTTTACTACAATAAACTGCTTGAAGCCAAAATGAATTCAAGGATTTCTATTCAAAAGTGTTCCAGTATATATATATATATATATATATATATATATATGTAAAAGGCCCAACAACTCAGGAAGTACCTCGAACAATATAACATTTAGGAACCAAGGGATGCAAGACCAAATGAATTACTATATGCAGTAAAGAAGGAGAAAGTAGTTGCCGACTAGAATTTATATGCTTAGAAAATAAAACTACAGCCAAAATATGGTCAGACGTTGTGCGTTTTTGTGTAGATCCTTCAGTAAACCTTAAGAGGGAAATGATATCATACTCTTGCTACAATACTAAGAAAATAACGTACAAAATGAAACGAAATAAGACGTGTGAAAAAAAAAAAAAAGGCCGAGCAACAAGGGTATTAGTTGTAGAAATGTAACTTTGTTGCAAAAATAGGAATAAAAATAAGGGGCGTAAGGTCACCATCTGTGCAAACATATAAAGTTAACTACAAATACACACATCAATACATCGCAACAAACACACATCTTAATAGTTAAATATGCTTTGTTTGTCCTAACCGGAAAAAAGGGAAAAAAAAAACCCTAAAGGGCATCGTTTGGCCCATCACTCAAATTTTTTCAACTTGAAATTGCCGAAACGGAAAAAAAAAATATTGTTTTTGAAACTTCAGATCGTCCAAACCGGCATTTTGCGTAATCACGCCCGTAGCCTCAATGGTAATTGGCCGGGTTTTTAACAATTTTTTTTTCTGCGTTGTCCGCTCTTCAACATTGCTACCTTGCAAGTTGTTCCGGTTTGGCCATTCGACTCATCGTATAAAGATTTCTAATCTTTCCAAATCAACTCAGCTCTTACAACAAGCTATTTTTTCTTCATCCAGCTTTTATTTATTTGGTCTAAGTGAGGAAGAAAGTGAGAATCTGAGAATGAGAGATAGAGACAGATAGTTAGATAAGATTAGTTAAATAATGCGGACTAGAGAGAAAGATTGTGTGTGTGTATGGGAGAGAGAGAGAGAGAGTGAGAGAGAGAGAATGGTGTGTGTGTGTGTGAGAGAGAGAGGGAGGAGAGAGAGAGAGGGAGGGAGAGAGAGAGAGAAAGGGAGGGAAGCGAACATGGAAAGTTAGACAGGCACACAGGAAGATAGAAAGACAGGTAGTTAGCCAGATAGATTAGACAAAAAGTAGAGAACGAGATAGACAATACATAAATAGATAGGTAATGTACTCGAGAGATAGACAGATAGATAGATAGATAGATAGAGAGAGAGAGAGAGAGAGAGAGAGAAAGAGAGAGAGAGAAAGAGAGAGAGAAGAGAGAGAGAAAGAACGAAAGAGAGAGAAAGAGAGAAAGAGAGAGAGAGAAAGAGAGAGGGAGAGGGAGAGAGAGAGAGAGAGAGAGGGGGGGGGAGCGAACATAGAAACTGTTTGACAGGCACGCAGGAAGATAGAGAGACAGGTAGATAGCCATATAGATAGACAAAAAATACAGAACCAGATAGACAATACACAAATAGATAGATAATGTACTAGAGAGATAAAAAATGAAAGAGAGAGAGAGAGAGAGAGAGAGAGAGAGAGAGAGAGAGAGAGAGAGAGAGAGAGATAAATAAACAGTAAGATCAAATACATGAACATAAGATAGACAACTACGCAGATTGACACAATCAATGGGTAGAAAAAAAATTGAAAAAAATAGAATAGTTCTAGTAAAGAACAAAGTCAGACACCCTCGCACGCAAACTCAATACACCTAACGCTGTACCCAAACCCTCTTCTTGCGGGTGTTTGGCTACGAGTATTTGTGCACTGATGCAGAAAACCCTGGCACCTTCCAAATCAGGATATCACATCTGCGCTCATTCACTAGCAAAGTCTGATTGCTCTCCTCGCTTTGAGAAAATTCGCTCCTCTTGCGAACTCCCCCCCCCCCCTTTTTTTTTTTACACACACACACACTCACATAACATGATGGCCACCACCTCTGTCCTAACCTAATTATTTTGAAGCAAATGGAGTGAAATGGGGAAGTCCGTTGGCTTATTAATAAAAAGCATAAAATGTTCATGGAGACAATGATAATGGCGGTTTTCTATAATTAATTTTGTTATATTGTACTGATGAAAGCATAATGACTGTCAAGGGATACAGATGATAATTATAATGATCATGATCAAAATTAACCGTTGACTTATGAATAATAATCATAAAATGATCATGGAGAGACCGATTATGGCGGTTTTCTATAATCAGACTTGTAATATTTTACTGATGAAAGCATAATGACGGTCAAGGAATACAGATGATATGTTCAAAATACGATGTATTTTATTGTCTTCCGATGACTCCAGTACCTTGAGGCTTTCAACCTGTTTTTGGGCTAGTGTTTCAGCCAAAAATTGCCGATTTTCCTCATGTAAATGGTTTTAAAATAAAACCAAAACATTTAATTGTGTGCACAAAAACACTTTGATGCTTTGATCACGAAATAGAAATTTATTATATTTGTATGTTTCTTTTTAAGCTTGCATTTGCTTAGATATTGAGAAAGGCACGTCAGTAAAAGAGCGAAAATCGATTTAAAAATTCCTCATCGCAATGAAACGCCAGGATTTCGACACTCACTTCTTGCACTTTTGATTTCCGTCGTCATTGACGGGCACAAGGAAACTTTTGCTTTCGATGAAAAGCACATTCCCAACGTATTTTAGCGTCTTCAGGCATGTCCAATGCCTGCCATTTCCAACATAAGAGAGAAACAGGGCGTAATTTTATTTTAAAATACTAGCTTAGTTACAATGGAAACTAACTTGCGGGTTTGAGCCAGTGCTAACCATTCGGGTAATTTCAGAGTGTCTTTCAGCCTTACTCTATCGATATGTAAAACAATTTGTTACTCTTTAGTATAAGATTTGAAGCTGACTGAGATGGATTCCAAGGGTTGCAACCACCGTTTGGGGCTAATTCTCACCTCAAAATTGATGCTTCCCTCCCTTTCCAAAGTTAGATCTAACTCGATAGGAAATGTAAGAAAAAAATACGTTTGGTTACGTGTGTAAATGGATACTACTGGAATACTAGAACAAAAACAATCACATTTGCTCTGCACATTTCCGACACTCGGTAAAAAAAAAAAAATATCTATCTATCTATCTATCTATCTATCTATCTATCTATCTATCTATATATATATATATATATATATATATATATATATAAACCATATCACGGAAAGCTTGATCGCGTGTTAATGATACAATATACTCTTTCGTTTTCAACGTTATCATCTTCACAGTCATTGCCATCATCATCTACACAATCATTATTATCGTTTCAGCATAATCGTCATGATTATCTCATTTCATCATCAGCAGCAACAGTTACATCGATATTATCATTATCATCTTCATCATCATCATTGCCATCGTCATCATCATCATCATCATCATCTTTATCATCATCGTCGTCATAATTATCATCAACGTCACTATCAGACTGATTAGTATCATTATCTTTATCAGCAGCAGCATGATTTTAATGATGCTCCAACCATGTTGTTGTTGTCAGGTCCAGCGGAAATTTAATTGTCTCTTAAGGATTAAAAAAATAACCTTTTTTGACTTTCTTCACGTCTAATGAAGAATCGCATTCCTTGTCTACATCTCTACTTGCATTCCCTGCCATACAATGATCATATTGATGAATGGTATTAGCATGGCTGAGGTTTTTTTTATCTTATCTTTAAAAGGAAAAACAATAAACAGATCATTGAAAAAAAAGAAAAAAAAAAAACCGGTAAAGACAGCGCAACGCACACAATGTGTTTCAATGTTTAGAACGAGCGTTCATATTTTATTGATTTTAAAACGTTCAATACAGCATTCAAGCGATAATGTTAAACTTTAATATGAAGAAGAAGCGGGTCATGTATTGTAACAAATGTCATAATAACCAGGCCAAGAATATCATTAAAAAAACTCTACTTTAAATAAGGCGTGTAACTTTCATGAATTTATAACATACACATCTGTAAATCAAAACAATGTTAAGAATAGCTAAGCAATCATATCTTTAGCATACATTACAGGTACAATTTAAAAATCACAAAAAAGTATACAGATATATAATAATGAAAATGAGGTTTGCTAGTAATCTACATCAGCTGAAAAATTCCAGATTTCATATTGCAAATTTTTAAACCTCCTTCATATTTCCTTGTCAAGCCATACAATTATTTATAACTCAACAAAGTCACAGCCTTCTTGCGCCGACAGATACACTGAATGACAAAGTGTTTGTGATGTTTGATACATTGAATACAAACTATGTTATCTGTCGGTTAGCTGAATGAACTGCTGACTCAAAAAACCCTGTGTGAGATAAAGATGGAACACAATCTATCGATACACAATTTGAATGTATTAAATCCTTGCGTATTCAGGTTTTCACCATATAGGGATGAACAACTAGTTTATTTTGGTCTAGACTGGGAAAACTAAATGTGTTAGAGAGACAGTGAGGTTGGGCCTAGACTGGTATGTACAGTAGACACCTTCAGCTTGCATCTTACACGAGGTCTAAGGCTGATATTGTTCATTCTCTGTTGCTAATTAACATCAGAATAAAGTAAAGACATCATAGCTAGATCTGTTACTTGTCTAAAGTCAAAGAAATAAAGAAGAGTGTATTTGAGTCATATAAAAATGCCCATTTACATGATTACTAGACTGATCACTTTGTGCTTTAATTCTTCACACGACCTGTGTGTATACGGGACTCATTTGATGAGTCTATCAAAATAACTAATACCAGTTTTATACAGTTTGATTATGAGCATTAAAGCCAAACACACACAGAGAAATGTACACTACAACTTTTGAATAAGGTCTATCCACGCCGGTTTTATACAGTTTGGTAATAGCTTAAGAGCCAAAGACAAAGAAAACGAAAATATTTTAGATAATAACTATATTATAAATACGATATACGTACAGGTAATTTGAGTATACCAAGGTTAACCCTTTTGTATAGTAAGAAATCTAACTACATAATTGTTATCCTGTAAAAACTTATATAAAATGATGATAATGTCATCATAATAACAGTAAGAAAAAGAGCGACTCAATTTTAATACTTGATAAGATCATAGCAATACAAAAAGCTTGAGTTTACTCTCTATCTGGCTCTTACATTTGTGTCAAAGATAGGAAGAAAGAAAACAGTGTTGAATTTCACATTGATACGATCATAGCAATACAAAAAGCTTGAGTTTACTCTCTATCTGGCTCTTACATTTGTGTCAAAGATAGGAAGAAAGAAAACAGCGTTAAATTTCACATTGTGTTTTTACGCTGTGTAAAACAGTGAATGTTAGACGTCTGCTTCACCACTGCCCTGCCATTATTGTCCAGGTTGTGGAGGGTTCATACACTGTATGTGCTTAGACAGAGTACATAGTTCAGTGCGGTAAACAACAAGGTCCTCTTAAATTACCGACATCTTTAGGCTGCTTCAGCCGCTTGTCTGTTTGTTAAAAGTACAGTATAATATTGTTATGTTAAAGAGTCATAATGCATTCTATATCCATCTGGTTATCTTTCTCATTCAGAGATTTCTTAATATCCACAGTGATAATGTCTGCTGAGGATCCTTTGGTATCATTGTATTCTTCCTAATGCAGTTATTTACACACTGTATGGTTATTGCACAGCAGAATGGAGTTAATTAAAGAGGTGACTTTTTTTTTTTTTTTTTTTTAAAATATTGCATGATCCCATGGTTACTTTCTAAGAACAATGTACAATTGAATACAAACTAACATTATGAAGTTGTCTTTAATCACTATAAAGTCTAAAATATTCAGCTGTTGCTAAAGTAAGACAACTGTTGGATCATCCCTTCACACTCTATAGACTAACAATTGTGTGACATAACATAGTTTGTACCATAAAACCACTATAGCTGGTACTGAAGTAAGATAACTGTTGGATCATCCCTTCAAACTTTATTGACTAACAATTGTGTGACATAACATAGTTTGTACCATAAAACCACTATAGCTGGTACTGAAGTAAAACAAATGTTGGATCATCCCTTCAAACTTTATTGACTAACAGTTGTGTGACATAACATAGTTTGTACCATAAAACCACTATA
>BLXT01003750.1:923837-935688 GCA_019648995.1 Plakobranchus ocellatus | reverse complement strand
TAGTTGAAAGTGTCCAATTTCAAATCACGCACTGCAGGTTATAAAAGTGTGCTTATACTTGCGTGGCCTGCCGTGTTGTGACACAGAGACTGCGTGACTAAAACATTGTTTACCCCCCACCCCAAACCCACTGCAAAATTGGAAAATCGGAATATTGAATTTAATGATTACTATAGATTTGCATGTTCGAAACTAGCACGATTTTCTCATCATTTCTTTACTATCTGCCTAATTCTCTGCAAAGGACTCCGCAAGGATCCTTCTGACGCGTGTTCGAGCCCCGCCACTGGTGGCCTGGCCTGGCGTAGAACTCGAAAACTTGAGATCACCTATTGTGAGCTAGCTACAAAAAAGACCAACCAACCAACCATTCTCCTTCTGCACGGAAACCAAACTAAATGAAGACAAGACATAATTATGCCATTTTCTTACAAATAACACAGGCCTAATTTAAAAAATGAATGGTTATGGCAAAGTTAATTTAAAAAAAACTTCTCTTTCATTAAAAACAGACATAAGGCAAAAATATACATAATTAATAATAGTAGTAGCAACAGTGGAAGTGGTAGGACATTACATACACTATGTAGCAGTGCGCTACTTGTAGTTGTTGCTTCAGGCACCGCGATTTAAATAGAAATGCTGAAACGTACTAACAGCCTACTGAATGTACAACCTTCAAAGTTGGGAAAAATGAAATTGAAGTGTAAATAAAGTCGATTGAATAAGAGGGTTTTGTCTTATTTAAAACTCCTCTCAGGGAAGTATCCTATGTGCCAAAGTTGGCTGTCATGAGTTGAGTCAAGATCTTTACTCAGAATGGCTGATATTTTTATTTGGTCTTGCTTATTTGTAATATTCGATCAAATTATGAGTGGGCCTAGGTTAGGCTTATTTTTGTTTAGCAGTGCTATTACTGCTTAAGCTTTTAAAAACATCTTTTTAGAGCTAGGGATTTCTAGAAGGTTCTCGAAGATGTGAGAATATTGTTTACAGGATGTTGTTAGATATTATAAAGACGATATTAGCTTGTGATGTTTATGTATGAAGGAGAGGTTAAATGAAAGTATTTGATTGGTTGATTTTCTTAGCTAACCTTGATTATGTAAGACGGTAGATTCCATTATTTTCTGAAATGATTGTATAAAAGAGATCACTTACATGTGGTTGATGACATCGCTAGAATTGACCCCTGACGTTCGTGAATGTGTAGATCTACAGAGAGATGCCTTGCTGTTCTGAATTTGCTGCTCATTTGAGTTGATGAAATTCTCTTTCAATTTTCGGTAAGACTTGGAGTAGTTTTGTTTTGTTTAGTCAATTCAAAAGAACTCGCGATCACAAGAAGTATTCAGCAAGACTTATAACTGAATAGCACAAAGCTATTCGTGACACTATAACTCATTATACCTGTACAAACCACTTTGTACTCTTTTTATTTTACTTCATTCTTTATTAATGTCTTCATACTTTTTTTTTCGCTGTTATGCCTGTATTCCTCCATACTTCTTTCTACATTTTACCTTCAGCCTTTATCTCTTCTTTTGTTTTTCTTTTCTTTTCTTTCTCTTTCTTTATATGTAGGAATAATTATCATTTCCATTTCATACCTCTCTCTCTCTCTCTCTCATCTTTATCGCCACTCTCTCCCTTTCTGCTTTCTTATTTCTTTATTTCAGTTATCATAATTTTTCGCGATATAATATATATATATATATATATATATATATATATATATATCCACACCCACACACTCCTTTTTCAGCCATCTCATCGCCTCACTCAGTCCCATCAAGCTATTTTCAGTGATGAAACCCCCTGCATTTCAGCCTGCTTTGCATATTGAATGAGTTTCTATCGATCTATAGAAACCAACCGAGTGGTGAGTCATCGATGCAGCCCGCAGCTTTGCTAGTTATCACAGAGAGGGCGTGGTGACACTCACAGCAAGACTTCTTCATTAAATACGTTAAAACAATACGTGCGACTTTTCGCTGTAGATTAAACATTCGGTCCAGCTAATTATGTTTGACGATATCCCACATTCTTATGAAATAAAAGTTGTGAATTTTTCCACAAACTGCGTATGTCTTGTTAACAACAATACAGCTGTCCAGAAATAATTTAGATGTACAGATATCGCTTAATATTATTAGATGTCTATAGACTAAATACTTTCATGCTTTGTAATTTACATAACGATTTAATTAATTACGATCGAACCCTACTATACTATGAAATTTACAATTTTTAACCCCTATCTACTGGTTTCAAATCTTCTTTATGTTTCCGTGTTCTTCGCGGCGTGGATGGCGCTGAAATCTTCATGGACTTTCTTTTGAGGGCTCGAATCTCCTAACCAGCATCTTGTCTGAAAAAGCGTGATATATATATATATATATATATATATATATATATATATATAAAGAGAGAGAGAGAGAGAGACATAAATAGATAGATAAATAGCCTAGATAGATAGATAGATAGATAGATAGATAGATAGATATAAAATAGCTTGCTTTTAATGAAATAATTTGCCCCAGCCTCGTTTTTTTTTTTTTTTTTTAATTAATCACCAATATCTTTAAGTTGTATCAGTATGACCACAGGTACAATAGTAAGGCTGATCAACTTACATGTCAAGCCTGTCCTGTTATATTGCATCGATACTTGGGGCTCATCTTGAACATGGCTTTTAAAAAAAGCATCTGAACCGAACAGTATATCAATACGTACTAGAGAAAAATATGTAAAGCACAACTGGCCAAATCCGTTAAAAAAAAAAAAAAGACATACACATATACAGATAGATCTAAAAATAATAATGACGAAGCGATGGAGGTGTAAAGTACACAGGAGGCAATTCCAAAGGAGCACCACAAGACCTGCGCTCCAAGCGAACTCGTTAGTTCAGAGAAGCAGAGACTGTCTATGTGTAGAATAGCTCTGGGCTTTTAGTGTGAGAGAAACGTCCCAGTGTCTCCTGAGTTCCGTTTGGATTTCATACGACGATGGTTGTTCCTACTGGACAAGTTCAGTTGATCGTGGAAGGCGGCAGACAACCTGTAGGGGGATAATAAAAGACGACATGAAGAAGAAAAAGGGTGATCAGTGAAGTTCAAGATAGGAATAAATTAAAGTATGTTTTTTTCGATCCTATTCCATGACTGAGGGTGGAAAAATATTCTACATGGATAAAAATGACAACTTATAAACTAATGCTTGTGCTTCATTAATAATGCGATAAAACTTTCAAATTTAAAATGTGGTGGCATCTAGATACAAAATATCTCACATTATTTCGAATTGCGAAAGAAAATCGAGGAAAAGAAAAAAAATTGAATGGTGCTTTTGATCTAATTGAAATATTGTAACAAAAGGTACATAGCTTGATAGAAAAAGCGACATGATCAACAAAGTAGTAAAAGGGCACAATGCAACAGCTGGTCGAGTAGATTTTGAATTTTGAATTACTAAACTGGTTTAAACACAATTTTTTTTTCTTATTTCAGCACGTAAATCAAGTTCTTTATATCTCCTAAGTTTATGAGTTTTTCGACTGTGATGTGCTAGGCTTATCAACCTAAATTATCATTATTTCGCCTGTGGATAATATTATGTTTACTTTGATGCCTGTCCTGTGAAAAGTAACACCTTTTTTTAAATAAATTCAAAGAGAAAATTTCAATTTCACAATGCATTTTGGGCGTTGTCTGTTTCTCATTTCAGTTAATTTATTCCGTAAGTTTACATCTAAAAACACTATAATTAATGCACTTTTTGTTGAATGCTTTTGTCGGTCCACTTTTATTTTTAATCCTAGTGCGTTAGGAGAAAAAAATTATTGTGGAAGTATTTAAAAAGTAGAGGTTTTATGATTCATGTCAAGTTAAATTCTATTGCATCAATTTAAACTTGTTTTGATCAATTTCAGCTTGTTTCTTTATATGCTTCTGACATTTTGTATAGATACCTTTAGGCGCAGAAATGGTCTATGACGGTTACTTTCATTTATCAGATATATTCAATGAATATCAGGCATTTGACGGTGTAATTTTTTTTTTACGTAGCTTACAAGACAAAGGTCTAGGGAGAGTGGGTTTCTTTTAAAGAGAATCTGAAGGTCAAGTCAACCCTCAAAATGAACGCTGTTGGCTTGCGAACTTGAAGTATGATTATTACTGAATATTTGCCATCTCGCCCAGCGGAAGCAAAAAAGATAAAGATCTCCAAATCTGACTTCATAAAGACTTGAAAGATGCCAAGCATCTTCAGGACACATCTTAAATGTATCCGAAAGCATCAGAAGTTTATTGTGTGCAGATAGCTCGTCCACTTCAAGATGATCACGGTATTTAGGCCCTCATCGGTCCAGGGATCGGATTCGCACCCACACCAGAAAAGTCAGAAAAGTCGTAACGGATTCGCTGGCCATTAGATCTATGCTATGGATATCGTGACTTTATTGCCGTGCAGCGAAAAACAAACTTTATCAACGTTTTTCTATTACGCAGGTTCACAACTACTGAATCAGACTAGATGACATTAAGAGTCCTTTATTTTTCTCTACCATGCTTTTAGGAAAGCAGATTTTGCCTACATGATTTAGTTGTTTATTCCTTAGTAAAATGACAAAGGATTTCGTGTGAGGTCGCTTCTTAGCCCTTTCGTGTTAATGTTCAACGCTAGCTGTTGTGAATTTTGTCTATCGTGTTAGTGAGCATTGTGCGTTCTAAGAATATTTAAGGTTTCAAATAAAGAATGCACTGCCAGGGCTGGTGATGATGAGGCCAGACTCTAAGAAAGATAGGGGAAAAGCTAGAAGGGCTGGAATGAGTTTTGGTAATAGTTTACTACTTATAATAATTTTTCAAAGACTGGCCTCCGCTGCTTAATGTGGGACATTGCGCCTAAGATTATCCACTTCAAAAATGAACGTTATCATTTCACATATATCGCAATGAATTTTTTTTTTCTTGAAGTCATATTCTTTTTGTTGAACACTACACAAATTATTTATAATTATACATTATTAAGTTTGTTTTTTTTTTAAATTTCATTTTCCACAAGTCTGTGTTCATGCCTTAGGATTATACATTGCCTTCTGTCTAAGGAAGTGGGCTATGAGTTACGTAAAGACATTATAATGTCGTCTTTGCAGATGTAGCAATGGATTTTACCTTATTTACATGAGATTGGTGGAAATGCGGCGGATAATGTGGCATAAAGTTTTCAAAATAAAAGCAAAAATCACTGCACGGCAGATGAAGACGTCATAGATAAGGCTTCACAAGATAATAAACACTTTATCCTATAATTCTCCTTGGCATCCAAGCAAGCCCCGTTGCTATAAACAAACTGTATCGGTCACTAAGCAAGTGTAAAATCAACCACTACCTAGGCAGTTGCCCCCACGTGCCTGTCAATCCCTAGATAGTCCGTGATATCAGATAAATTTGCATTAGATCTACTGGCATTCAAGGCGTTTGGACTTCTCTATACAGAGCTGTGGACGGTCAAGTATACTGAACTTTAACGGGCGTCGGAAGTGCGTGTACTTGCAATAGAATAACAAATATTAGGATTACAGTTGCTAGCTGGACTTGATATCTAGATTATTTTAATCCAAGGGTTCTAATGGCTTGTTGCGCTTGGCGTCCGACTTCTATATTTAGCACCATGGTAAAAAAAAGTCTGCAAGGTTCATACAGATTGAAAATCATTGTAACCTTGATAGGAGTGTAGTAATACGCCTTTTAGTAATGAACCAATCGTCACGTCAACCATGTGTGTGTACATCGTACCTGCAGGTTAGCGGAATGATTATATATCAGCCTTCACTTACGTCATTCTCAGCACGTGTTTCTGATAAACGATTTTCTCCTAACCGACATCGTATCTGTTTTCTCGCAAGACTTTCCGTTCTTATAGACACGCTGTAGTTTGTGTACTAAAAACTAGACAGCACACAGTCTTTATGATCACTCGCCTAATTGTCTGACACTGACAAGATGTAAAACCTCCTTTTTATTATTATTTCTTTGTAATCTTCTATTATAAATTAGGACATGGAAATAGATACTTGGTTTGTTCATGCGCATATAGCCCGTTCATAAGGTGATCTACGGTATTTGATCCCTCGTCATACCAGAGCGGTAACGTAAAATCGAACTCAATCCTGCAGCAAAAGAATCCAGGGCCCAGACTGATTTTAAGATGCCACCCTACAAGCCGAGTCATACACTGCATGAGTATCGCGAGAATAGTAGGGAACGTACAACACATTAATTAGATCTTCTACTGAAAGCCGTGAGGGTGTTTGAACTCAGAGCATATCAATTGCTGATGAACCCGCCCACAGATTTGCAGAAACCCTTATCTCGCGCTTTGATTTGGTGAAAACTTGAAAAGCCTGGGATCACATCTTTGTGGATAGACTGCGTAAAAAAAAAAAACAAACATTATTTATATATATATATATATATATATATATATATATATATATATATAATGAGGGAAACATGGGCTCGGCGTTAGAAGCAAGCTCTTGACTTGGGTTATTTTTTAATTACAAAGAATTATTTCGCAACAAATTTTTCCACGTAGTAAGAGTTCGTTCCGATAACTCCAATACCCAAGTGCGTAACACTTGACAATCAAATTCCTGTGGATACAGTCACATACATAAACCCTACAAGTCATACCAGATGAAAAGTGCGTTGTACATTTTACAACAGCCCACCGAGTGTCTTCAGAAGACTACTTTGTGGCACTTTCGCCTAGAGATCCAATCTTAATGAAAAGATTTACATAAGTGCTGTTCTATTTTTGTGTAACATTACCGTTTTACATCTATTAAAATTTGCGGTAGAAATAAGTTGCACTGGATTAAAAAACTTTTTAATAACACTATCAGTCCCTGCTGGACCAGACTTAACATTGGGACTCTTGAATCAAAACATGCAGTCTGCAGTTTCAACATGGATGCAGACAGGAAAGTGGAACATAAGTATTGGGTCAACATTCGGTCTGAGGTGCCTAGCTAGGATCTCGGTGAAATATAGAAGCATGTATAAGGCCACACCGTTAACATGGTCACAGTATACAGTCGAGTGCAAGGCCTGCTTACTGACTGTCTCGACGTGCAGTGTCATGGGTGGAAGTATGGCTAGTCACGAGATCTATGGCGAGATCTACCTACCTAAGGTCCTAGTTTATCTAGACTAGATCTAGATCTCGCGGTTGACAAAGCAGATCGCCGGTCCGCCCTGACAGGTCCAGCCTCAGGATAGCTGAGGTCATCACAGGTCAATTGGTGGTCAGTTGGGTCACTATTATGCCTCTTTTTCCACCGACTGCGTGGCAACATTAAGGTTAATGTTCAAGTGAGAAGAGCAGTGAAAAAATAATATAAATTGAATCTACAAACTTTTTTTCTCCTATTATATAACAAGAAATATGTATACCGTATGCAAATTTTGAGTAAGACTTCGTTCCGATAATCATGGACTTATTTCGAGAAAGATAATAGGAGGATAAAGGTTGTATATTTCATTCATGTAAAGTTTCCAATGCTCGTATATAACAGTAATATAAATTATATGGATATAGAAATTGATATGTGTTACAAAACCAAATATAGCAGATTTCCAATGAGAAGCGGTAAAACAGCATAAGAAATTTAAAAAAAAAAAAAATTACAGGGGACAAAACCATTTTATTCATAAATATATCAGAGCCTAAGAATGCCAGTTGAACGATACCGTGAGAAAACAAGTAACATCCAAAGTTTATTAACTTTATTTTTAACTCGTGAATCTAAATAGCTTATTATTATTATTGTTTCTAATGTTTTTAACAAAAATTTTATCACTATGGTTATAATGGACCTAAACACCTAATTATTGGACTTTAAAATGCAAAGATGTATTCGGGAAGTCACAAAATTTTTGCTTTTTCTTTTTCCATCGTAAAATACATTAGCGGCAACCTTAAAAAAACATTTCTGATGTCACATGGTGAGCTTTGGGCATTTTGCCGCAAAAAACTTCAATAGTAACATTACATTTACCTTTTTTTTTTTAATTACAGAAATGAACGTTGCGCATATTGCCACAAAACTCGTCAATTATATAATTTAAAAAGCACATTCCATTTTTACAGTAACGCACTTGCGCATTTTGTCACACAACTTTAAATTATATAATTTAAAAAGCACACTCCATTTTTACAGTATTTATATTGCGCAATTTGCCACACAACTTTTAAATTATAAAACTTAAAAATCACACTCCATTTTTACAGTATTGCACTTGCGCATTTTCCGAATAACTCTTCAGTGTACATGTATAACACAGTAAATGAAAATCTATTTAAAAAAAAAAAAAAAAAAAGGGAACTCCACGGTAAAAAAAAAAAAAAAATAATAAACATTCAATGGTGAACTTTCGGTCAAAGTTGCTTAGGACAGTTTTCCTCTGTGGATTCGGCAGAGGATCATAATCACTTTTCCGATATCGTCGATGACGGAAATGTAACAACACAGACTTAAAAATAAATGAGCTTGAATTCAGTTTCGTCGTCGTCGTTGTCTGGATATTATTATTATTATTATTATTATTATTATTATTATTATTATTATTATTATTATCATCATCATCATCATCATCATCATCATCATCATCATCATCATCATCATCATCATCATTATTATTATTATTATTATTATTATTATTATTATTATAGGTAATGCAAAAATTCATGTACCATCAATCCCAAAATTTTCTGGATTTTATTGGCAGGCCAGGAGAATTTGAAAAGCGTTACATTTTCGGCTTTAGCTCCTTTATCGTAAAATATCAGTAACATATGAATACGCTTTGACCTTTTCCATGGAGCATAACAACCAAACAAAACTATTTATACATACAATCATACATTCTACGGGTAATTATTGCGATCATTAACATGCTTGTTTGCATTTAGTTATGGCACTGCTGGTGCCATAAATTGGAAACTCTTTCCTGGACACTACTTAACCTGACTATGTCGCTTTCGACAAATCAGTAAACGCTTTTATTTTCCTTTTTCGTGTTATTGGTCGTTGTTAGGATTGTTTTTCGTACCCTTTTTTATATTTTATTTAACTTAATATTGATAACACGGTTCTGAAGATTCTATCACCTTCGTTTAAGGACTATTGAAATCGACTGAAATATGAATGGTATAATACTCAAGTAGATCTAACATTGTTGTTGTGTTCGTATATTTTCGGTAATTCCGTTTGATTTACCATTAGGGAAGATTTTCTGCCAAGCCAAATGTAAAATTTATATATTTTTTTATTAATATTAGGACCATCCTGCGTGTATCACGCGCGGCGCTTCTTTCACGAGAAGGCAGGTTAAGTCATGGCAGAGGCGGGTTGATCATTTTCGCTTTGTATTAATTAAGTTACTCAAGTCTCATGGTGGACTTTGTGCAGCGAGACGAAGAAATCAAATTCGTGATACGGTTTAATATCATACTATTAAAGCCAAATTATATCAAAGATATATAATACTGTCCTCATTTTCGCCAACAGATGCCTTTTTTTTTTCTTTAGTGGGCCTGTGCAATTACATGGTCTATTACAGTTTGGAATGAGACTACTCGAAAATGAACCTCCCTTGTAAAATCACATCCCACACTTCTTTTCTTACACCACAAATTTTTTTTTCCTAATCTAAAACCAGGCAAATGTTTTTATTTTATTTTATTATTATAATTTTTTAAGAACCTTCAAGCATTTTATACACATAATGCTATCTCTCTAAAAACAGTGTTATTTCCTCTCCTCGCACGGAACAAACCTGCGGCCTGCTGAGCATTTCGGCGGATTTTCAAGCCCGAAAGCAAATCTTTAATACAAAATTATCACATAAATTCTTCTAAATCGAAATTCGTCTTCGATCTTTCAAAAATTGATATCCACAAAGATTAGAATTTGAATTAAGATCTATGTGTTTATCCGGCTCTCTTGATTCTGCCTGTCTATATATGTTAATTCGAATAATAGCCTAAATAGAATTATAGCTGAACAAAAAAACAAAAAAACAAAAAAAAAAAAGCGGAAAAAAGTAATATTTTGTATTTTAATCTCATGTCTTTGATCTTCATCAGAGTTAGCCTCTAGCTGTTGAGAAGAACTAGATCTACATCCATGCTAAACTTCATCTTATCGGTATCAACACTCAGAGCCCAGTCATAATTATTCTGTTTAGATTAATATTTCAACAGGATCTTGAATCTATTTTTCATAGAATTTAGATGCTACGTTTAGTATATCGAGATCTAGACATTTAGTCCTTTAACTTTTAGCCTTTCTTAATTGTGTTAAGTATATTGAGATCTGAACACTTAATCCTAGACCTTTCACCTCCTCTGGATTTTGTTTCGCAAGATCGCTTTAATTTAGGTATTACAATGTGAGCCTCACAACTTTAGCTCACAAAAGAACAAACCTAATGAGGCAACAAAATCACTATTATTAAACTTAGTCGAGGTGTATTGCTATGAAGATCACGAATTTCATTTTAGGTAATGCAAGTTACAGCAGACTACATAATTCTAAAGTTATCAGAAATAAGCAAAGAAAGGTTCAAATTGCAGGAAATAGACTATTGCCTTTTTGCACTAAATTATTTTTAGCTTTTTTTTTAAAATTTGAATCGAAGTGACGCTAGCCACTTCGAACTGTTGCCCGGTCAAGGCTATAACTTTAGGTGTTAATCTTATGTCGGTTGTGACGGTGCATTGCCATAAGACAACTGAAACCAGCCCATACTAGGCTTGTCTCTATACCAGGTCTTACTCCTTAGTGCCTTCTACAGAGTCACTTCGATCAAACCAGCTGAAATGACTGGAGTAAGTTGATATTATAATTATGATAGGACCCTTAAACTATTTAAGATAACATTACCTCAGGCTTTTGTCCCCGCTAGCCCACTGGGTTCGATAAAGTGCTCACCGGCGACAGCTGCAAGTTGAAGAGAGCGCAGGTTTCATAATACAGTTTAGCTTTCTTGCGTTGAAAACTTTTGCTGAAAATTGCAAAAAATTCTGTCGCAGATACAAAAGAAGCAGCCTGCATATTCCCTGACCAGGGCCAATAGCTTGAGACTACCATTGGTAACCGATCAATTGAACATAAAGAAAAACAATTTTGTTGCCATCTTTGTGGCACAAACCTTGGGTATCAAAATGTTTGCCCTAGATTTCTTCGACATTGTTGACATAAAGTAAACCGAGTTTCAATGAAAACAGCATACTTCATTGCTACATGTTTAAAATTTGTGAAAACCATGTTGCTTTTGTTTTCCTGAACACTATTACTTTGTTGAATCTTTACCTCAGCTGGTGCTCGCGGACACGGAGAGGCAAATAAGTTTTGAAGGCGTGGACTAAAAAAATTGAATTGAGGACCTTTGCCCTATCGACTGGGCCACCACTCATACAATGCTGACATCAAATTACAAGACCCGTCGAGTTTTTATTTTCTTTCTTTTACGATCAAGAACAAACAAACAGAAAATGAACTGAGAACTTAGAATGTGTGTGTGTATGTGTGTGTGTGTGTTTTCTTTTCTTTTCTTAGAAAAATCACAAAAATATTATACATGTTTCTTTGTTTATCAGACCATTTGTATGAATTTCGTTTCGAGAAGATGCATTATTAAAATACATTTGTGCGGAAAAACAAACAGAGAATTGCAACTCTGCCAAGTACACAATACATTCTCAATTTGCATAAACTAATTCATGCAACGCATCCTTCCTGTTTTTTTTTTTTTTTGTTTGTTTGCACAGAATG
>BLXT01003750.1:858875-870048 GCA_019648995.1 Plakobranchus ocellatus | reverse complement strand
CCCCCCCCCCCCCCCCAACTTTAATTATCGGTCTCTGCACTTCATGTAGTATTACATCCATATAGATTTTGTTTTTTTCAACTTATGCTACTTATCAAGGGCTTAAATAATTATCTTAATCATACTCGGTCAGTTGACTCAGCTCCCGTCAGCTGATTAATTGTGTCAGTAGTAATAAAGCGTCGCTGATCCGAACAGCTTAGCTCATTTGAGTGCACTTGGCAGGGATGGTCGATTTCTGCAGCTGATAATTACAGGCTAGCAGAACATAGTTTCATGTGTTTGCCCCCTTTCTCTTTCTCTCTCCTCTCCCCCTCTCTCCTTTCTCTCTCTCTCTCTCTCTCTCTCTCTCTCTCTCTCTCTCTCTCTCAATATCTTCTTCCTCCAACCTTTTCTTCTCCTGATAAAGTCTTACCTGTGGATATGCATGCACATGGTATACAGTAACCAACACGTCAAGTTTAAAAGGCCTAAGAAAAGATTTATAATTTTTCCTTTCAATTTTTGCGATATATTTAAATATGCATCCTAATTGTTAGCACTAACTCTGAAAAGTGCTATGAAATAGTGGCAAAAACTTATTTTTGCATTTTTTTTTTTGTTTCGTTTTGCAGGCTGCTGCCCGCCACCACTGCACCTATTTGGTAGAGTTGCATGAGCAGGACTTCTTGCTACACAATGGAAACCCAGAATGGTTGAAAGGTCTGGAGTATGCACCAAAAAAGCTGCAGGATCTATATGAGATAAACAAACTGTTGGCGCACCAGCCTTGGCTCATCACCAAGGAGCACATGGTGGTAAGTGGTGAAAAAAATTATATTATTGTAAGAGGTTAAAAAAAATATATATTTATGGTGGTAACTGGAAAGAGAGAGCATAATGGTAAGTAAAGAGTATTAGGTGACAAAAAAGGAGATTTAGGCCTTGCTGTTTTCCTTTGTTATTTCTCAAGGTGTGCATAATGATAGGAATATACAGTACATTTAGTCATTTTTTTTTATCATGTTTTACCTTGGATCAATTTTTGATGAGGGCCACCCTTGTCACGAATTACCTTGACAGCATGAAAAATCTACAGATAGGGTTTCTAAGTATATACACTGTACAGTACAATTTCATGTCGATTCAAAATGATTTTAGCTTCTTTTTTTTTTGTTGTTTTAATTATCTTTTCAGAAACTGCTCAAGTCATCAGAGCCATGGTCCATGTCTGAGCTGATGCATGCCATCATCTTACTGACCCATTTCCATGCTTTGAGCTCCTTTGTGTTTGGCTGTGGGATAAGTTCACAAATTGATTCTCAGGGTGGAAACACTTACACAGAAAGCGTGTTGACCTCCTCATCCCCTCCAGCTCCACCAACATCTTCATCAGCATCTCCCTCTTCTTCAGCTGCTCTTATTACCCACTCAGCCTCACCAATCAGCAATGGCAAGAGCACTAGCGGATCACCCCGGGAATCAGTAGAGCTTGTTCAAAATATGAGTATGAGTGGCTTCAGCAACATTTGTGTTACAAATGGAACTTTAAGCAGTAGTCAGGTATATAGCATTGAATCTTTTCCAAATTTAATTATATTGGGTAAAATTTGAGTTATTTTATTTTTCTTCCTTAAAGAAAAAAGCAATTCTGCCACCAACATTTTAAATTTGGTTTTTATCCTTGTTTAAAGATATAAAACTAACTTTAATCATGTCATGATTTATTTTTGAACATGGTTAAAATTATGTCTTTGATTGCCAACAGATTGTGGGAGATGAGTCTGCAATGGACGTGGAAGCCCTTATGGAGAAAATGCGACAGTTAACCAGGGCTGCTGGAGGTGAGACCAGTCAGGAAGAGCTACTGAAGCGATTTCACTCAGTGGAAAAAAATACAGCAGAAAGTGAGTATAATATTACAAATTCATAAAAGCTCACACACATTGTAAATCATTATTTAAAAAAATGAATATACAAGCAAAATAAGATCAGTCCTAAATTGGAGATGGGTAAAGTTTTTTAACTAACAACTTAATATACTTTGACCATATAATGAATATATATTTTTCAGTATGACGAAATACACTCTTTACAATTGCTCAGATTTGGTGTCCTGGTTTACTTTTCCTTTGTTCGATTTTTTTTTTTTTAATCAAACCATTATTTTTTATTTCTTTTAAAGTATCTGCGTTGTATTGTGATGTGAAAGTTATTACGTTTTCTCCATTTTTTGCAGTTGCTGTACCCAACATGAAAAAGCCAGATTCCAAATCAGAAATTGCAAAGTATGTTCTGGATGATGACTTTGCTTACACAGATTTTGCTACCCGTAAGTGTGTGAATGTTTCAACCTTCCGAGCTTGTGACTACTCTTGGGAGGACCATGGTTTTTCACTGGCTAACCGCCTGTATGCAGACATTGGCAACTATCTGGATGATAAGTACAGCACAGCTGCCAATATGACGTATTACACGTAAGTTGATGTTAAAGGGCTTGCTCAAACAATTTTGTACCCAGTTTCTCATTTTTGTAAGCTTGGATTACTTTTTCCACCATAGATAACTCATTTTAGGAGTAAAAAGTTATTTAAATGACACACTGAAGACTTTTCTTTTTAAAATTTAAATGTAGTCCATGTCCTGTCCATAATATTCTTTTTTCGTAGCCATGTATACAATGAGAAATTTGAATAGCATAATAGTGTTCTTGGAGAACAGCTCGTGTGAATTTTTTGTTTTCTTCTCATATCATTAAATGTCAGGCGTTAGATAAAATCTGTCACGAGTCTCTCTTTTGCAGTAGAGCCATTTCAGAAATTTTTTATTGGCTTCTAAAGTGTAATAAAAGAATAGTGCATATCTTTAGACGATATTGAGATGAAGATGAAAGTTGTTTTTTTTTCCTCTGCTGAAAGAGGTAGTTAACTTACAAGTCATGCTCATTACTTGTTGAGTGATTTATGATTGATTTACCCTGGTTTTTTCACAAATACTTGGAGAAAAATCCCAAGAGTTTTCTAACTGTTCCTAGGTTGAATGTGATTGGGAGTTATGTAGTCTTGCATTCTTTGTCACATTAATTTTTTATTTTTAGAAAATCAATATTGATTTTTTTTTCCTCTCGTTCTCTATGTTTATTTTTTTCTTATTTTTTGTCTATCTTTTCAAATGTTTTATTATAGGTCCTTATATTGTTTATTTACATGAGGCTTCACAAAAGTAAATATTAAATTAAATGGCTTTAGCCACATGACTTTTAGTCTGACTGCTTGAAAATTTCTTTGTTTACACTTTCAATGTAAATTTTATTATATATTTGACAATATGTTTGACCCAATGCTTGTATGCTTACCTCATCAATAGAATGGGAGACCTGCGTGAAGTTGACACATCATCATTCCGTAGAGCCATCTGGAACTACATTCACACCATGTATGGAATCTGTCATGATGATTATGACTATGCCGAGGTGAGAAAATTGGATTTGGGACATAGCAAGAGGGAGAGGGGAGAGATTTTAAAGCTAGGAAGATCATATTATATCAATGGCAGGCTTATCAAACATCTGAAGTCTCTTTACACAGAGAAGGCACTTATGATACTTATATGCATAGCATTGCTTTGTCAGATATAGATTCTCTTTACTTGTATGGTCCACGCATTGTAGATGATTGCCTTTTTATGAATATAAATTTTTAGAAAAAAACTGGATTAAAAAAATTTTTTCACCATTTTCTGATGGGATTTTCCCCCTGGTTTTAGGCTTTGGTTTGCTATGTGTTATTTTTTATTGCATTGGTTGTATTCAGGTCTGATTGTATTTCTAATACTTGTCTCCAGGTAAATCAACTGTTGGAGATCAAATTGAAAGCATACATCAAAACCTTGACTTGCTACCCTGAGCGTCTACAAAAGAAGGATTTTGAAGGTGTAATGAAGGGATTTAAACACTCTGAGAAGGTAGGAACTAGCTTCTTTTCCATCTCTCTCTCTCTCTCTCTCTCTCTCTCTCTCTCTCTCTCTCTCTCTCTCTCTCTCTCTCTCTCTCTCTCTCTCTCTCTCTGTCTCTCTCTCTGTCTCTCTCTGTCTCTCTCTCTCTCTCTCTCTCTCTCTCTCTCTCTCTCTCTCTCTCAAGTTAAATGGTGCCGTGTAGGAAGTCATACCTTGGTCTTTTCAAGTCTCAGAACCCAACATTTCTTTGTTTTCAAAACAGCAATCTGCTCTAAGTTTTCTAATATTTTATTTGCAAGAGGAAATTAAATTTAGAATGGTCTTCAGGAAACAAAATATAATAGATTTTAAAGAAGAATTGGGGTGGATGCAAATTTTTTTATGTGTCATTTTGAAAACAAAGCTACCGGTACTCAATAAGTTGTTTCTTTTCTAAAATTCAAGGCCAGGAAATCAAAATTAAGCCAAATATTCTTTTGAGGTTTTTACATGCAGTGGATCTCTGTAGACATTGATTTATATAATCTTAATGAAGAAAGGCTGTGATCTTATTTCTCTGTTTATTTGACAAGGCATTTCACTTGTACCCCACCCATTGTTTTTTGCTCTTTAGGTACATGTAAACCTAATGCTGATGGAAGCTCGCCAGCAAGCAGAGTTACTCTATGCCCTGAGGGCCCTCAATCGCTACCTCACTTAAGGCAAATCTGAATATGACAAGAGCGCTTGGGGTAGAATACTCTAGTCCTCTTTGTCCTCCAATTCTACCCTGGCTTTTCTTTGGTGTCTGCCAAAGTCATTCAGCAGTTTACAGTTATGGTCCTCAAATTCACAATCAACCAAGAGAAAGATCACTTGGAGAAAGTAGCCATTGAGCAAGTGTTCATCCCACATACAGTCCCACGAAGATTTTTTGTATTAAATCATTCCTAGATGACCTTTTATACATTTGTGTTCTGTTTTTATGCCTTTATTTTAATGATATTGGGCAATTGAAATGTTTCAAACCATCCTGTAATGTTCTAAAAGGTTATCCCTCATTATCAGAGCATTGCATCATCATTCACAACTCCCAGGAAAGTGCTCTATAAATCTGAAATGTACATACTTTCATGTAAACCATATTTATGGGTTATTTTTCTTTTGTTTATTTTTTTTCATATCTGAGTCTAACAATTCCAAAGGCTCACCATTAAGTTGTTCAGCTTTTTTAAACACTGCTTGGATGTAGTTAAAAATCTTGTACGAAATCTGATGAGCATTTTTTAAACATGATCTAAATGGCTTTTTGCATTTAAATGTATGTTTACTCATAGATCTTAAACTTTTGTCCTTTTTCTTGCGTCATGAAAATCATTTTTCATCTTGATTTCGTTAGCATGGCCTATTAAATACCCGAATTTTTTTACGTTGCCATTAGTTTTGCCACTGCCTTTTATTTGAAGAGCAAAGGGCTTTGGTTTGAGTTCTTGTAACTATAAGTGGTCAATTCTACTTATGACATTAAAGAAATTGAAAGACTTGTAAAAAATCATGGGGAATTTTTCTTTTTTTCCGATGATATGTAAAATATGTCATTCATACCTTTACTTTTGTTATATGAGGCCGTGGTTTAGAAACGGTGATCGACTGCATACTTTGGGGGGTTGTTAGGTGAGGGCTATGAAACTTTGCTTTTTCTATTTTTTCCCTTTTTTAGATTTTGTTGTATAATTTTTCACATGATATTCTGCAAAAGTTCAAACTCACACATGTATTTTGCAACATCCACATATTCTTGTAAAGTCTGTACATTTTTAAAAAATCACAGCCAATAATGTTTTTAACATTGTAAATAGTTTGTGAGTGATCATCAGTGTTAAATTTGTGAGGCAGGAAACTCATTTTCTCATAAATTTTTGCACCAAGTTTCTGCTCAGTCCAAGGCTTATTCTGCCACGACCAAAGGTAGACCAGTATTGTCTATAAACTTAACACTGGTGATACTGCTCTTTATTTCGCTACGACAGTATTGCAGCCTGCTTGTCATTTCCGACTGGATTGCACTAAGCAATGAGCTGCTCTGTGCATAATGGATGGGGGTGAGTGCAGATGAAGGTGGCAGTCGAAGGCCTGCACCCAAATGTCTTTCAACCAACTTGTATGGAGGTGCTGATTTGAACCAGTTGTCTGCCTTGTCGGTGATGGTGGTGGTGATAGATCACCAGATATCCAACTAGGCAGCAGCGTCTGATCTTTCATAATTATCTTGCCTTTAAACAAGGAATTTTATTTGTTGCATGTAAATGCTGAAAAATTTCAGCCCAAGCCCATTGCAAAACGCTCACTATACCTGTACGTTGTATGTTTCTGCCTACCTGTGTGTGTGGTGGATAAGATTACACACTCTGTAGTGACTTACTGGGTAAATAAATATGTAAGTGTGCTTTTGTTTTAACTGTTTTCTTTGTTTTATAGTGACATGCATAAATTTTGGTTCTTGTTATAAATAAGCCTTATCATTTTGTTAGCTTTAAACAAAGGAATAATGTTCAAATTTTGTTGTTCAATGTTCAGATTAATTAGTGAAGGATTAATTTGGCTAGATAAACATTGCTGCCAAGCTGAGTGTCAGACCTTGTGTTTAGAGAACTATAATGTCGTATCATCGAGTTACAATACTTGAAGAACTTGAGATTTTTTGTAATGTGAAAATGATTGAGGATTATGATTCTTCAGTCGAATTTGGAGCTTTGCTTAATAGGACAGATTTAGGGGAGTTTTATGGGCTACTTAAAACTTTTATTTCCAATTTTCAAATATCTACTAAAGTTATTCAGGTATGTTTTAATAAAAGTTAGCTGTTCTGTATTATCATGTGGATGGCAAGTGTATCAAACATCTTAAATGTCAGGTTTGCAAATGTACCATCATGTGGATGACGAGCGTATCAAACACCTGAATGCCAGGTTTGCAAACAGGGACTTTCATAAAGGTTTGACACACCTGTCATCAAAAATACAAAACTTGTAGTTAATGTTCATTTACCATCTGCAAATCAGATTTTTTTTTCGTTTGAAATAAAAAACTTGGAAGGGAAGCATATTTCATGCAGGTCCTTGAGGAAGTCTTAGGAAAAACAAGGTAAGGTAATATAAAAATTTTGCCGAAATTTCAACACGGGCCAACACCGTGACTTGCTACCAAAATTTTTCATTATTTTTCTAATGAGTTCTCTAATTTGGTTAGGCTACATCAAGTTAAGGCTGCCTCTCACTCATCTTGGAAACAAGGAATCTGTTTTTAGTTGTGATAGTTTTATTGAGCAAGCACTTCCAAGGAGAAGAATATTCCAAATACAGTCGCATTTTTTCTCTTCAAAATGTGGCGAAAAAAATGATGTTTTTTTTTTTTTTAAATTATTTTTATTCCACTGTGCTGTTTGATTAAAGTTCAATACAATGGCATTTATAATTTAAACGAAGTCTGTTATTATTCACTTATTCAGTCATAACTTTTATTTGCACAGTTCACTGCTACATTCTCTCTTGCGTTGAGGCTAAAATGCATGGAGATGTCAAAATTCCCAAGACTGCCGTAAGATCTAGTTTCCAACAATTTGTTACAGAAAATGTGAACCTTCTGTGTTTAAAATTGATGGTAGTTGATATATATTTGTTTTAATGACATAATGTCACTAGTTGTCAGCTTCTTGTACAAAGAAACAAATTTTAGTTGTGGCTATGATATGTGTATTGCCATTAGTAATACTACCTGTAAAGAATAACTCCCTTTTTTTAAAAGATCATTAATTTACCAAATTATAATATCTTAATATGAACTTTACTTCACCTTAACAATACTAGTGATTAGCGGAGAATGCAAAATGTGTGCTGTTGTAGATTTTTTTTTTTTTTAACCTTGTTTTTATTGGATGCTCCCTCCTTAGACAATTATTTTTTCCTCTACATTGTCTTTAATCCTAGAATATCTTTTTAATTGTACATATTCAAGTCCGAGAATTTAGACATGTGGATCTTATAAAGAAGTTACCCGATCAATTTTGTTAAAGATCACTGAAAAGCTCTTTTTGCAAGTAGTTTCCATATCTTAGATACCCAGGGAAAATTTGGCTATAGAATAACAAAGCCTATTTTACTTTTTCGATAGTTTAGTGTTTGTTTATTTTTTTGTCAACATAAGCCTTGATATGGTTACAGGGCTTTCATTTCACTTCATTTTCGAGATTGAAAACTTTTTTTCCCTGAAATGTGTGGATTATCAGATGTTTTGTGCAAATGTGGGTCCTGAAGGTTATACACAAGCTGTACATTTTGTATCATAATCAAAAAATAATAATAAAGAGAGAAGATAACAACATAAGGCTAATCTGGTTTGTGCAATCTCTACCATACTCCGCAAAATATTACTGTGATTTTCAAATATGTAGAAGCTAATATTTTTCTCACGGTTCACTTCTTGATCATTAGATCAAAATTTGATCTAAAGAAGACTGGAGGAAAAAAAATCATTATGTTCTCAGTAAATCAACATTTAACTGAGAATTGCAAGAAATCAAGGCAAGAATGAGATATATTCTGAAATATGTTTCCCTCTAGCACCTCCACTGACCAATTATTGTGAGGTTTTTATTGTGTTTTCCATATGTATGTTATTCATATAGCTTTTAATATTGTCCTTCCAAAGTACATGTTTTTGTTATTTTTTTACAAATACTAAATGAATCATCCACGGAGATGATGTTGCATGTGTGTGTGTGTGTGGTGGTTGGGAGGAGGGCGAACCTTTTTGATATATTACATTGTTTCTTCTGTGTGCTTTATTTGTTATCATTTTTGTGTTGCTGATAACTTTTGCTGTCGGCAAATTTCTGTGTCACAATCAGCATGATTGACCCCAATAAATTCATTTGGTGTTCATTGCTTGGAGCTTATGAAGTAGGTCTTTTGTTGTTGTTGTTGATAGTTTTGTTATGTATCACCAATGTCCAGATGCTAAGACAAAGACACAATTGTTCTCTGTTCCACACCATGGTTGCCTATCATAGAAAATTTACTGCTTAATGTCTTTTTGCTGTATAATATTGTATTTGTAGTAATGCTGTCCCCATAGAAGCAACAAGTGAAGACTGTATTTAATTAGGTGTGGTAGATTTCCATAGAGAAAATATTCAAATGCTGACCTATATAATTGAGACTAGAGGGCATTCTATGAAATACTTCCCACTGATATTATTTTTGTAGGCTATCATTGTTTGTTTTTTTCCTATTTAAAAGTACATCTTGGTTATGTGTTGAAAATATTTGTGCACAGCAAGGTAAAAAAACAAAAAAATAAACAATAGCTTTTTCAGTGTGTGGCATGAGAGACATTTGAATGAAAGGCAAAAGCAAATTTGATTCCAATGATATTAAAAGCATAAGCATGTGATTACTGTCTGTTCTTGTGTAAAATAACAGAATCATCTTCAAAAATTTTATGTTAAATATTTTTTTCAAAAGAATTTCACATTGAGGTGCCAAAAAAGAATTGAAAATGAGCAGAATTGAACCTTTTTGGCACTGACACAATTATTTTATGATATTGATACTGAATTGTTCAATTTATTGTTGGCCTTTTTTTTAAATAGAATAATCTTGGCTTTCCAACATTCAGAGCATATTTGCACCATTGGATAACATTTGCTTTCAAAACGTTTTTGGAAAAAAAATGGGGGGGTTCAAGTGGAAAGAAGAGATATGCAAGGGGATCCATTTGAAATCTCGTGTGTGTATTTCAGATGATGCACACAAAAAATTCAAACAATTCTTTTGAACTAGTTAGTAGTAAGGAAGAGAAATAACAATTGTTTGAAGATGATGTTTAAGATGTGTAGATTTTTTTTCCTCTTTAATTTTTCATAAATAATATTTTTATGCAAGTTTGTCATGTGAGTGAGGAAGACTACAATAAAAGTAATTGTGCTTAACATGTTTGTGTAGGGAAAACAAGTTTGTTTTTTTTCCTGATCAGTCGATCCTCAAAATGTGACATTCTAAGAGGGCTCAGTAAATATATCATGATTTTATACCACACTGCATGTACCTAGCACAATTACCATTTTGTAAAGGCTATTACAGAAATATTTTTTAAAACTAAAAGGAAAATGGTGTCATATTAATTACATCTACAAGTAACTTTGTGTATATTTGCTTTTTTTTACCATGGATGTGTTTGTGGTGTCATCTTCCTGTTACCTGTATGTAAATGTAACTTTTCTTTCATTATTTTTTACAACTGTGACAGCAGTCACTTTTTAAGTATTATGTTTTAAAAAAAATAAATTATGATAACTATAATAGTCTGCGTTTGCTTGTGTCTAGTGTCAAATGTAATTATTTTTCCAGGTTTTTTGCTAATACTTTGCTTTGCTTGTTTTGGAAGGCTAAGATTTCAAGACATTAAGCACATATCTTTTCAAACTAACTTTTTATAAGTAAAAAAAAAAATAACAACAACAAAAAAAGAGAATGTTGGAAGCTTTGAAGAAATAGAAATAAATAGATGAACTATTAGAACAGGTATGAGAAAAGACAAGAAAACTACATGTTCGAATTATATACTGTAAATTATTTATCTTTGTCTCTCAAATTTTTAGATTCGCCCCAGAAAATACATATTCATTCAAAGCAATTTTTTACTTAGATCATAGGCATATCTTTAGACCAATCCTAATACCTTATTTAGATGTTACTTATAACATGGTAATTTTTTAAAAAGTTTTGACTTAGAAAAAAAGACGTCGTTTACATGCTCTATTTAACATGTTTCTCTAAAAACAGCTGAAACAGTTACATGTGTATCTTAATAAATGTGAGCAAAACTCGACAGGTCGATATATCCTGTTCGCACTAATGCAATGCTAAATGCTAGGGAATACACTAGGCAATATAAAATAATAAAAATGAAAAGCTGCGCTCTTTTTGCGCATAAAAATACAATCAGCAACCGCATTACATGTATTTTCATAAGCTTTGCAATGGTGAAAATTGGATAAAATTGTTGAATGTTTTCAACTTTAGAAAAAACAGCGTGAAGCATTCTCATATATGTATTATATACATATTGTGGGGCACTTATATCTATATATCTATCTATCTATCTATCTATCTATATATATGTATTTATATATATAGATATAATTATATATATATATGTTAACTCTGCCAAGATACTAAGGTTTTAACGTATCTCTCCCCAT
>BLXT01003750.1:732732-745542 GCA_019648995.1 Plakobranchus ocellatus | reverse complement strand
TTTTTTTTTTTTTTTTGCTCATCTTGTAAATTAGAGGTATTTGGAACCCCATGGACACTGTGACTTATTTAGAGGAAAAAAAGAAAGTCAAGATTTTAGCTTGCAAGTTAGGTGTTTTGTGATGCTCCCCAACAGCAAGAAGTCATGGTAGAAGCAGGAGCAGTAGTTGGAGTCAATTAATTCATTAATAATAGCATTAGGTACACTTGTGTGAACAGCAATTTTTTATAGGATTCAGGAACAAGTTTTGTTCTGAGCCCTAAATAATGAATGAGTAAATTCATGAAAGTTCAAATTTTTTTTTAATTCAAGATTTACTTTTAGCCCATGCTCACAGAAGTTGTGTGATGCACTTTTCTTTACCGTAGAAAAGCTTTTCATGTAAAACGTGATGACTTTTTGCCATGGTCTTTTAGCATTTGTGGTAGCAACAAAATCAGCATTAATGATAGAGATGGAGAAAAAATTATCAAAAGTAGCAACAATAACACTGATAGTATAAAAAGCAGTAATAGCATCTAGTGATAGCAGAAATTAGATTAGATACACTTCCTAGATTAGCAGCACATCAAAATATTGAATTATTACTTTTAGTTGCTAGTTGAGAAGGGCTGAATCAGACATGCCTATCGTTCCGGAAATTCCGGATTCGTTCCGGAATTCTACCAGAAAATGACCTGCGTTCCCGAAATCCGCATTTTTATGACAAAATCCAGAATATCGCCAATTTGTGATTGGTCATACTCTCAGAAATAATCCTAGTCTAGATGTCTAGCAGCGCATCTCTTCATAAATAACCGAGAATATTAAAGGGTTTCGAGAAAAAAATAACGGCATTTACACTGCAACAAATTTTTCAAACTTATTAAATGCATGACGCTCTTTGCTGCACCTTTTTTCATAACACCCAGCGTGCATCTTGCAGACTGAGGAGGGGTTGGGGTGGTTTGGGGCAAACCTATCGATGCAGTACATAGATCTATAGACGAACATCATTGTAAGTTCTACCATCAGGCCCATCACTGGCTGTTGCCGCGTTGACGGTCGGTCATTCACACTGTGACGTCACTCACCTGAACTAGGGTTTTTTTTCAACAGACATATCTTTGCGAGGAAAGCAAACACGAAAATTCTGACGGCAAATTTGAAATCAGCGACCTTGATTTAAGAAAATCATCGCGGCAGAATTTCAATTTTTAGAGAAATAAAGATTTTTAGGATAATTTTACCCGTTTTAAATCTGTCAACTTTACTATTGTAGGTCAATGGTTTGGTCGGACTTAATTATCTAGACTTTAAGACTACTATACGCGCAGTCTTATAAAGTTATATTTAGAGAAGTTATAAACCCAGCATTGAACTTAGGCTCAGTGCGAGCCTGTCTGATTGATGCCAGGTTCTTGCCTTTGCCAGTCCTATGATAATACTATGAACTATCCATAGGTTTAGATTTTATTATAATACAATCAGGCCTGGGTATCTTGGATAAGTCTACGTCTCTTCAAAATGACCAAAAAGAAATTGCTCTAAACAGAAGCTCCAATCCTCAAAAGACAACAGCATTGTACTGTATTCGAAAAGAATGCATTGAGGCAATCCGCATCTTAGGGATAGAAAAGGGAAATGTTCTCTGGAATTTTCTATTTGAAAAAAGTTGATAAAATTGAATTCCAATGTTAACACTGAAATAAGTTACCCAAAGTTAAACAAGTCTTTGCAGTACGAGTAGAATGAAAATTTCAAGGGCAAATTTTCTTTTCATAATGTCGTTATTCTAGGGCCGATTTGCTCAACATTAATGTAAACAGATTGGATTGTAAGCACGGAAGCTAAATGTTAAGCAGTTGGCTTAGTGTTTGTGCCGATTTAGACAGGAACTGTTATCCTCTACACTCTCCCCCATCCTAAAGGTACACCTCTGTGATTAATTGGCATTTAGTTAAATTGAGTGGTTTTTTTTTTTGTTTTGTTTTTTTTTTTTTGTTTTTTTTTTGTTTAATCAGCGTCAGTTCCCGTCATATTCAGGTTTGTTCCGCATTTTTATAAAATGTTCCGCATTTTTGCCCTTGATGTTCCTCAAAAAAAATTTTTAAGGGTAGGCATGTCTGGCTGAATTTTTTTTTTTCTAATATGAAGGTTATAGAGTGCCTTATTAACTCATGTAAGCTAAAATATTTCCAAAAAAGGTCTGATATCAACAAAACCATCAACTTTTTACTCCTTGTACATATTTGGGAGTGTGAAGGAGCACAATTTGTGCACACACACACACACACAAATCTTTGTCAGTTTTGCATTGATATTGTTATTTCCAGAATGTCAGTGCACACACTATATCAAACAAGGCATGTTCAGAGTGATGTAAAATAATTGTATTGTAGACCAATGGTCTGAGTTTGAGTATACAATGGTAAAGTAATGTTCCATTGCGTTAAAGTTTGCACAGCATCTTTTAGATAGAGACTTATCATTCATTTATGATCATCAATTTGCTGTTAAATAATAAAATTTTCTTTGATTTCTGCAGATCAGGAGTTATTCAAGTCTTTTTGTCCATCCTCAGTGCATTACACATTAATACCAAGACAATGAGTTAACCAATCACAGCAACACAAGTTATAAATTTGTAACTTACGGTAACAGATGTTCTATAAATCTACTTTCTTTCTTTAGAGTAAGCTCACACCATACGCAAACATTGGAGAAAATCCAGATGTTTCAACATCTTGTTCAGGTTGAGAAATGTGATGGCAAACAAACCCACACCAAGCAAGCTCTAACTGATAAAGACCTCAGTGAACATGTGGTCAATGTCATGGGGATTCTCCTACCATCACTGATTGATCCATTTACACATGGCAAGGAGTCAAAGGTCAGCGCTTCACAATGTATCTAAAAGCAGAAATTTCTTTGGTTTTGTCTCTCTCTATTACAGGCAAGGTAAAAGGTTGGGGGTGTTTTCCAAAAAGTTGAAAAAAAATAAATTCAAAGCTCTCTTCCTCTTCAAAATTAGCCAAAAATTTTCACAAATAATGTCCTAAATTCAAAACTCTCTTCTTTTCCTTTGAAATCTTTTTCAAAGATGAGCCAAATTTTGATTGTTATATATATCATCCTTTATTTGAAAATGTTATTTCTCTAAAATTTGGATGGCCATGTTGGTTTTATATGAATTCTATTGACCTCTTTGACCTCACGTATTTTAGTTTAAGAAAATTATTGATTCTAGGGTACTAAATATAAAAACTAATGCACCATGGAAAAACGAAATGCATCTCAAAACATAAGTGCATTACATATTTTGTGAAATTAACATTCAGTAATGATTGAATGCAGTGTTTGGGAGATCATGTTTGCACCTCTTACAATTTTTTTTTGTGCAACATGTCTTTAGGAAATTAGTATTGGCTGAGAAAAAACCGGGTATGCCAATTTTGCATACTTAGAATGAAGATCATGATATTGTGTACATGTACTCTCAAGCAAAACTTTCTTGCCTGTACGCATTTTGAGCGATCTGCATTCATTTTTGTGATATTTTTTTCATGTGAACTGTTTTATGGTCCAGGGCAATTCTGGTCCTCTTGTGATGGTTCCATCAACATGCCATCATTTACGCAGCTTAGCTCTAGCTGTCGCCTTTGCGCAGCCTGTTCTGCTGCAGGGTCCAGTGGGATGTGGAAAAACAAGCCTAGTTGAGCACTTGGCTGAACTGACAGGCCACAACTTGGTAAAGTTACAACTTGGAGACCAGACAGATAGCAAGGTAACATGAGTGTGTATCAAACAAGATATTATGTCTTTTATAAAGATGCTGGGCTTTGTAATGTTCAAATTGAAATATGAATTATATTTCATTTTGCATGCAAGTAAGATTTTTATAAAAATGTTTTTTCATATTCATACCTAGATTTAGCCATTGTGGCCTCATGTGGATTAAGACAGCAGTATCATATTATTTCAACTTTGTTTTACCTGCATTTTTTTTTTATATATCTATTTCAAATAGTTCTTACTTTCGTTTTCCACATACATATTTCCATTAATAATTTAAACTTGTATCATTGCCAGGCCTTACTTGGTACTTACTGTAGCACAGAGATACCTGGGGAGTTTGTGTGGAGAGCTGGGGTATTGACACGAGCTGTGAGCTCTGGCCAGTGGGTTTTGCTGGAGGATGTTGACACTGCACCCATGGATGTGCTTTCTCTTCTGGTTGGTCTGATAGAGACTGGGGCTCTGACAGGGGCTGGTGGAGGATGTGAAGCTAGGGTGCGAGCAGCTCCAGGATTTCAGCTCTTTACAACTCAAAGGTTTTTTCTTTTTTTTTGTACTTTTTGTTTTACAACTTAGGCTCTTTTAGCTTGATGTTAAGAAAAGAAGAATATTATGGATTTATGCTCCTGGACCCCTCTAGCAATTTCCAATTTCATTATAGGTCAGATGCAGGTCTATAATACATATATTTTATATTTGGCTTTTATGGCACACAGCAAAATTTGGGCTCACTGTTTTTTGTGTTTTTCCAACTCCTGCTTCATATGGGTGTTTTTGTGCTGCAGGCAGGCTTGGAACCTATGAGGTCTCTTTTTTTTCAAGAACCTTCCATCTCGAATTAATGCCGCACAGCTGGTAATAGATTTGTGAATGTTCTTTTTTGTTTTTTGTATAACAGGTTTGTCACTTCCTCTGAGGGGGCTCACAGAGAAAAAGCTGGAAATGCCACGTTCCTGGAGAAGCACTGCAAAGTGATTTATGTGGAGCCCCTATCTCAAGATGAGCTTGTACAGGTATTGCCAGTTTCTTTCCATTTCACTTTATTGGAAATTTTGCAACAGGTATATTGGTTGAATTGGTATTTAGCAGCTGCATGTCAGGTTTTCACTTTTATCATAATCTCTTAAACTTGACCTCAAACTTTTTTTTTTAACATGCTGCTTGCTTTTTTTTTCTTTATTGCAGGCATTTTCTATAGAAAAATGGATGTACTGGATTCAAAGCTATCTTGTCCAATGCAAAATAAAAATCATAATTTATCTGATGTCCAATTTCTGAATTTTAGAGACATGATCTTTAGGAGTTAATGTCTAGGGTAGACAAAATCACTCTGTTTTGTTTCATCATTTCAAAATGTTAGTTGTCCCTCAAGTAGCAGCATCAAGTTGAACTTTCTAAAAATCTTTATGTCTTAAAGACAGAAAAGGATTAATTACAAACTATTTACAGTGATAAATGCCAGTGCTTTAACTCATAGTATCAATGACTCTGATAGATATGCTTAAAAATAGCTCGCCTTTTATAACTCATTGGAGTCACATAGCATGTACCTAGGAAGTGAAATTTACTGTCATTGATGTCCCATCACATAAATCTTAGTGTAGGATAAAATAGTTTTCTTTGAAAATGTTTTTCTCTTGGTTTCTTATTCCTCTCTGGCCATCCTTATCAATATTTTGTCAGAAATCTAGCTTTCATTTAGATTTTTCAGTGAGCGCAAATTTTGACCTAGTTGTGGTTTTGGTAAATTTATTGTGATCTTCCTTGCCTCTCGTCTATTCTTAGTCTTTGTTTTATCCATTCATTTTCATTCTTTTGGAATTACATGGGCAGGTCTGCCTATTTGTCCCAATTTAGTCGGGACATCTCGATTTTTTATGCAATTCACGATTTCATGATTGAAGTGAAAATGTCTCGATTTTTCCAATGCTATCCTCCCGTTTGCTGGCACAATCTCTTCTTTTTTTGTTCAGTCTTGAGAAACCCGTGCGTGGATAATCAGGGCCTCAGTGTCGCCATTTCTTTCCCATTCCTCTCAGTTAGGTTATAACTATGCCTACCTGGATAGTAACTCAGCAGAACGGGAGGGCACGGTGTCTTGCTACAATGTTATAGGTGGGAATTTAGTCGTGAGGAGAATGATAACCACCTCCATGCTTAGGAGACTTAATAAATTCGCCCCGGCATAGCGCCCTTCCCGTGATTAATCACCTGCCGGTATTTGATCTGACAGCCACTGGGCCTCTTATCGCGCTGTGCGCTCTGTGCACAGGAATTGTCTTAAAATCGGGTAAAATTTCCAGCCTTTAACCTGCCCAAACACAAAACCCAAGGCTTGAAGCACAATCGAGTTTAGTATCATTCGAAAAATCATTTTGTCCAAAACAAGATGCACTAAAAATTATACTGCTGCCTCTAAATTCGGCGATTCTATTGCCTTTTTTTTTCGTGATTTATGTTGGTTAAGAAATAAATGTGATTTTTTACAATAGGTTATTGAAATTATCAATTTACTTAAAACTGTGTAGATTAATTTTATTCATTTTTATATCGGTGATTAGAACACGGTTTTATGTTTTTTGTGTGCAAAGGGCTTTAAGTGCTGTCTTTTACAAAATTTTATATGAATTTTTTTGTGTGAAGGTTACAGGAAACACTGAACAAGGAAGGCCTAATTTTCTATCTAGACACAGTTTCAGATTGTTTATATATATATATATATATATATATATATATATATATATATATATAGATATGTGAAAAAAAAACCCTTTCTGAGAACAAAATTCTAAACAAAAACCGCATCATACAACAAGTTTACCACGGCCTTAGTTTTACTGGCAACCACAGCAAAAGATTTCAAAACAGATGTCCACAAATAACTTATAAGACACGTTATGCTACAAACACTTGGATTCAATGACAACAGAATCATAATAGACACCGCATTTACACATAAAACTAAACTAGACTCCACAAACCTAGCATTTTCCAAGATCCACAATCCAATATCGCACACAAATCCAATCCACACAACAAAACTGACAAACATGCAAGTCATAGAATAATACATGACAGTATATCGTAAAAACTTTCCACAAAAGGTTCTCTCAAAACATCACATTTTAGAGCATCACTGCATACCATTCATACAGAAATATAACCTTAGCTTAGGTTTACTAGGAGAACAGGGTGGGGAACTTTTACTTTCAACTATCAGAAAAATACAGAAAAGAACACAAGCAAGGTAAAATGAAGCAAGTCAATTACAGACAACATTGAAATCCCACCTGCTACAGACACCCCACATCTTAAAACATTATTCCAGAAAAGAGAAAAAAGAAAACACAAAACAAAGAATGAAATAGTAGAAAATAACTATGTGTCTGAGAGAAAGAGGGAGAGACAGAGAGAGACAGAATTATTCTTATAAACCTAGTGTACTGTTCATAATGACCTCAGTGATCATTAATACCTATGTAAATAAAATCTAGCGAATATCACATAAAACGTGTAAGATAAAACTTATGTAATGTTCTAAAAAGTCTTTGAAATTTACTGATGTATAGCTTATCACAGGCAATCTACTTTGAGTTTTGCAAAATTTATACATGTAGGTCTAGAGCTGACAAAGTGCGAGAGAGAAACTAAGAAAGAGAGACTGAATGAAAGAATGAGTGAATGAACACATATTAACTGTTCATGGCCATGGCTTGCAAAAACTTTAAGAATGTTCAAAAGTCAAGACTACGTTAGCTGACTGTGTGTTTAAAAGGATTTTGTGGAGGTCATTGGCACCCTTTGATCGGATATACGAACTTACCTGCGGTGCAGACATATAAATCATACTTTAATCTGGATTTATTGTCAAACGAAGATACTGCACTTCAAGAGATCAACGTCTTCATAAGGTAGAGACAAATCTCTTCAGTTTTGCCATTTTTTAAAAACCTCTAACTGCACATTTTTAATTTATTCAAGTTTTTGTGTAATGATCAAGAATTAATGTCAACGTGACCTATTAAAATTATTCAACCTTAAAATATTTCTTGCACCATCTGTAAAGTTGTATGACCTAAAAATCATTGCCTTTTGTTGATAAATATATTTTCTGTCTTTAAGCCTTAAATTTCACCTGATACTCCGCACAAATTAGTAAAAACGACGCGTTAATTGCACTGTTATTGAAATAGCTGGAATATTCACTGGGCCTAGCATTCAGCCGGGCGGTGTACGGGGTCAGGGGGTCAGAGCGGTCGGCCCAGGTCAACTAAATGATCGCCGGCAGACAGCCGTGAGGGCACAAATGTGTTGATCTTTTAAACATTCTAACCCTGTATCTGGCACTGTCTATTTGTTCCCAAGAGGTCCTGTGCCGCATCTAAGCCGCCAATTTCAGCCTGTGTATGGGCCATTATACGCATACCTCTACCTACAAATAGTACAGCACCTTAATATCACACGACAGTCATCTTTTCTCATCTTTTTGAGTGTGTAGGCAAAAGTAACGAGACAGTTGTTTTCTAAAATTGTAATTATTTGTTAAGATAGTTTGATATTCTCTTTATCACACAGGCAAATAATTTGTACAGCTTTTTATTTTTGTGAGATTACTTCAAATTTTGATTGAATTCAAGTTTGAAATAAGTGATAGTACTTGCTCTCATAGAATGATCTACTCATAACTTTTTTCTCAGGTCATTACAGCAAAATTTCCAGCACTTTCCCCAGTGGTTGAGAAACTGTTGGATATTTACTTCATGCTGTCGGCAGGCAAACACAACATGAGTGGAGAATGCTCGGTCCCTGAGGGATCGATGCATGGCAAATTTTTATTCAGTGGTGGGAGGCTGATCTCAACAAGGTTTGTTTTGCATTTCTTGTTGGAGAATCAAAATCTCAAGGTATTATGTAGAGCTGTTTGTGGCACAATGTGGCACTCCTCTGTCGCAGGTTCTGGGTTCAAGTTCGAATCAGCCATTGACTTGATAGAGGCCTGAAAGCTTTAGATCACTCTCTAGTGAATGGACTGTATGTGCAAACCTTTAGAAAATAGTGTCTATGCTTTTGATAATCCATGTTTTGAGTGTGAATATGTAAATTATGAAAATACCTTTGAATTCATTGACGTGATCTGATCTTTAAAAAAAAAAAAGACTAAACACCAAAAAACATCATTAGCTTTAACTGTCATCATGATTTTAATCATTATTAAATAATTTTTTAAAATATATTATGGAAGTATTTATTTATATTTATGGTTGATTTCAGAGATCTAATAACTTGGTGTAGCCGTTCTAGTTTGGACTTTGACCACCGTGAATCCTCCCAGGGCTTGAAAGTTTTTCTAGAGGCGGTCGACTGTTTTGTGGCCTGCCTCCCTAAGCCATCAGTGAGGCTTAAAGTAGCTAGTGCCATTGGCTTCAAGCTGAATATTCCAGAGAATAGGGTGAGAAGCAGTAAATTGATGATTTTTCCGAATTTTTTTTGTTTTGTTTTGGGACTACCCTCTGATAAGCCAAATTGAAAGATTGCTATCTCTGTAACTTAAATCACTTGTGAATTTATGTGCACTTCAAGATTTTTTTGAAAAGTTAAAATGCCGCTTGTCAAATGAAGTTTTCTTTTCTTTTTTTTTTTTTTTTTAGGAATTCTGACTTTTTAAACTTGGATCATATCAATATTTGATTAGGTTAGAAAAATGGAAGTCAGTTTTGAGTCATCCCTTGGTTTTCTGGACAGAAACAATTAAACATCATCTTTCAGACATATTTCATCATGAAACCTAGTTGAAGGGCTTCTGGAAGTTCATCATAGGTTATGAGTGGACCTGCTGCCTGTTCCATCGGCAAAGTATTAAAAAAAAAAAAAAGGCTTTTGAAAATGATAGCACTTATGAAGATGAATGGGGCTATTATCTGCATGCAAGAAACTGATGCTATTACTCCTTGTTAAAAAAAAAAAAATAAAACAAACAAAAAACGAAGAAGAACCCCCCCAAAAATATGCTTTTTAACAGAAAAATGCCAAGACAAGGATTTTTTTCTCTCCTGTTACATCTCTTTAAGGATTTGTATTGAGGATAAATCAGTTTTCAATATTTCTGTGGCAATCAGTAATGGTACAGTTGTTTTTAATGGTTAGCATGCATACAAAGCCATAACATTATAGATAATTTCTTATGATATTTTTTCTCTAGCAGCACTGCCTGATTTATATCTATTGAGATTGTTAATTTCTTTATGCCTACACATTCTACATTTTTCACTATTTATTTTTGCATTTTAATTGAGAGGCAAACTTGCCCTGGCACCTTTTTTGTTACAAACTCAATCTCAAGCCTACTACACAGCTATATGCACAATAAAACAATTCTTTTAGGGTAGAAGGGTCCCACAGATTCCTGGGTCAAGTTCACTCAGGAAATTCTGCCACCACATTTAATTAGCAAAAACGAAAACATAAAGTTAAAAAAAAAATAATACTGAAATGTCTTTAGAACAATCCTAATAATGTTAGATGTTGCATATGACACTGTTGAGAAAAACAAACCTTTAGATTCATTATTTTTTTTTATTGCTTTTAGCAGCATCTTAAAACTTTTGTTTCGTGACATAGAATAAACGTATCATTATCCTGGATTGAGATAGCATTTTTTCCAGCCTGTCAATCCAATTTCTCTTTTCTTGAAAGGATCCGTTTATTTCATTCTGCACTTTGCAATCTATCTTTATACTTATTTTCTCAGTGTTTTTAACTATTAGACTGGTTTGTAATTCATTTCCTCAAAACTTCCCCTTTCAGTCCAAGTATTTTCTCACAGAATACAAACCCAGTCTTCAGGAATCTGTAACTGTTTTAGAGATTGGGAGAGCCAAATTGCAGAGGAAGAAACAAATATCCAGCAGTCTTTCAAAGTAAGTTTTAACTCTCTCAGCCCTCACCAAAACCAATTTTCAATAAAAGTTTCAAATGCTAATTCTTTATTAAAAACAAACAGTCAACCACTAAAATACTAATAAAGAAAGTTACTTCCGAGGAAAAGAGAAGATACAATTTCTAGACCTTAATCTATTTAAGGTCTAGAATATAATATTTGTACTTCATGATTTCTATGCACCAAAATGCCATTCCTTGATTGAATAAGATAAAATTGATCAAATTAGGATTTTTGATCTTATTGCTTTGAATTCATTCATATTTTTTGTTTCATATAATATGTATTTAAAAATTTATGTAGTGCAAAAATCTGCATCTAGATTTAAAGTTGAAATCAGTTTATTAAAACAAGTTTTAACCAAACATTTTTTTCTCCAGGAGGTCAGCTCCCACTTTCTCTTATACAAGATCAACTTTAATGCTTCTTGAGAAAGTGGCAATCTGTGTTCAGAGGAATGAGCCAGTGCTACTTTCTGGAGAAACAGGGACAGGAAAGACCTTCACTGTGCAGTACCTTGCTCATTATTTAGGTAAATATATATTTATTGCATGCACATTAAAGAAAACAGACTAAAACATAATGAATTGATAAAAAAAGATAGTTAAAATTGATGAATGACAGAGCAAATTAATCTTCGGTCATTGTGGATACTTTTGCACCAGAACCTTAAAAAAATTTGATAACTATTCAGAGAGGTAAAAAAAGCACAATAATTACATGTCTTTTGACAAAATGTGGATAAATACAGTTTTTTTTCTTTGAAAGTTTAAATTATAAGCTTATGCATCATGTACAAAACTTAATTTGGACTGTAATGTGACTTGCAACTAATTATTCACCATGCACAGATCATTTGATGAGAAACAAAGGGGATATTATACCTAAAGATGTAAACATAAAAATACAGCAGAGAGTGGGGAAATTTTGAATCAATTTAATGTAACAGTTGGGGCATAAAAGATAATGTGCATTCTGAATGTCACAGGAGACTGAAATATGTAAAAAGACATGTGTTAGATGCTTTATGAAAAGACTCTCTGTTATGATAGTAACATGTGGCATATCTTAAATAAAGAGAGATGTTTTGCAAGAGGAACAAGTCTTATAAATATGTGTTCAGCTGTGACAATGTTAAACATAGTATGGTACAGAAGAGTCTTGTGATGTTGATGAATTATTTCAGCCATCTTTCTTTAGCCTTGTTTTTCTGCAAATGTCTCTTTGGGGATAGTTCTACATACATATAAGTGTAGGGAGTTTAACAAAATATTGAATACAGTTGCTGATCTGAATGATTGACTTGAGACAAAAACCCAAAAACTAGAAAAACGAAAGGATTTGAATTTTAATTCAGTCAAGTAAATCTACAACTCAAATAATTTTGTACAAATGCTAAACACACTGCAGTTTTTTCCTTAATTTTGGAACATGTTCCTTGTATATTAAAAAGAAAAAAACATGAATTAATGGCATACATCCTTCTTGTTGTTTGTCCTTTTTAAAACATCAAACTCTATTTCCGTTTTCAGGTCACAGATTGCATGTAATTAACTTGAACCAACAGAGTGACAGTTCAGATTTGTTGGGCGGGTAAGCTCATTTTCTTTATATATTAAATGATTTGGAAAAAAAGAGTGGAAACTAATTTCACCGACAGTCATCGCTATTTTTAATTGCCAAACTTGTTACCTTTTCAAACTTAAATAACAATATCCCTCACATAAAACTTATCAGTTTATTGTCGCATAATTGCTACCCTTATATAAAGATTTTGGTGAAGTTATTGGATATTGTTGACATTTTAGGCCAAGCTCTCCTTTAAAAATTTGCGATGAAATTGACAATTCTTGATGCTCTATAACTTTGGTATATGCAAATGTATCTCCATGTCTCAGTTATCTCTTATCCTAGCAACATTTCATGTTTCAATGAGAAAAGAAAATTAAGGTGGAAATTGAAGAGAGTAAAGTTGACAATTTGATTAAATCTCGTCATTTTCAAAAGTTCAAGTCTTACTTATATCTTTTGTTCTATAATGTAGTTTTAAACTGGTAAAAGGTAAAGAAAAGCGGCATTGCGTTTTTTTTTTTTTT
>BLXT01003750.1:713482-732700 GCA_019648995.1 Plakobranchus ocellatus | reverse complement strand
TTTTTTTTTTTTTTTAGTTAAATCAAACAATTCCATTTAGCTTGAGTTCAAAATTGTTTCAGTTTAATTGAAATTTAATTTTTAAAAAATCTTTGATGCTTCATAAGTCTGCAGAAGACAAATAAGCATTTATTTATTTATGCATTTCAGATTCAAACCAGTGGATCTAAAATATCTGATCATGCCACTGAGAGAAGAGTTTGAAGTTTTGTTTTGCCAAACCTTCTCTCGAGCCCAAAATGAGAAGTTTCTTACCCACATTCAGGTATATATGCATCCATGCATCCATCTTCAACAAACAGTTAATGTTGATTAGCACGGCTTTTGCATATCGTCATGCTCATTCCACTTTTGCCTAAGTCACTTGTGGTGGTTTTGAGGAAACTTTGAAAAACTGTGTGGCCACACTTACTATGATACTTGCACAAACGTGTGTTTTGATGTTAAAAAACATGGGAACAAAACTAATCAAGAATTATTGTAGAACATGCAAAAAAGGCTAAAGAGTATTGTAAGCTAAAAAAATGAAACCCAAAAATTTACTTTGGCAAAAGTAGATTGAGTGTGAAATTATTTAAAAAAAAAAAAGATTAAATTTGAAGGAAATTACAGAAAGTACAGGAAAAGATAGATATTTTTTTACTTAACACTGCTGAATTTTATACAGGTATAAGTGAGATCCAATATGTGGTGCCACATATACTCATATTCCTTTACCAAAGTTTTTCTTTTGAAAATGAGAACAAAAAGGGAGGTTATTGCCAATTCAGTTGAAAAAAACTGAATAAGCTTGCAATCAGGTATATCTCTTGAAAATTCTTTCTCAGGTATATCTCTTGAAAACTTTCTCCCCCAATCTCTTTTACTTTTAATCTTTGAAATTGTGCACTCTCAAGATGACTCATTAATAAAAAGGATTATCATCATGCTAATTGTGACAATGCAGGCCTAAGAAATTTTCTAGTGGCCTTTTCTTGTATGAATGCATTTGCTTGACCTTTGAAATTGTAATTTGTGGGGTTTTTTTGTAAATTAATTTATATTTTTGTTCAAAAGCCTATAAAATTTAATAAAGGAATTGAAACTGCAACAGAACTTTGTCAAATATTTTCTGTATAGTGAATTTAATAACTATTTGTGGTGTTTTAAAATCTTTCAGTAAAAATTGTGTGGCTCTGTGAAGACCTTTGAGGCTGTATTCTATAGCTTTACACCAATTAACTTCCAAAAATTCTTAAACACGTAAATGTTAATGTTTTTACTTTTGCAGACATTGTTTTCAAAGAAACGTTGGAAAGATCTGTTGGCATTAATGGAAGCACCTGCCAAAAGTGCTCTAAAGAAATTTGAAACAGGTAAAATGGTCCATTGATTGTGTCTCTTATTGATTTCATGGTCAATATTGATCTTTAGAATTTCAGCGAGCATAGAAATCTAGATCTATATGATAGATAATCAAGTTGTATTATATTTTCATTTCTGTAGAAAACTGAAAGCCCAAATGCTATTAGTTTATGATATGGTTTAAATATTTCAAACATGTAAAACCTTTTAAAAGTTTTATTCATTGAGGTCATTTTCCCTATACAGATTCTAAAGAACTTGGTACATGGACAAAAATTTGCAAGCGTGTTGGGGAGCTCAGGTGTCAAATCAAAGAGGCAGAGAATGTTTTAGCTTTCTCCTTCATTGAGGTGATAAATTATCATTATCAACATGCCCATCGTTAGTGATCAATTGAGAGACATATTTGTTTATATATGAACATATTTTTCCTATCTGTCGAGAAAAAAGTGTCCTAACTGTGATTTCATGCTCATTTGTTAAAAGCAAAATGAGATGCACATAATAATTGCTTAATTTTTCTTTTCAAATAAAATGTTTTGCATATATTTTAGATCAATTATTTGTTACAAAATGTTTAATTTACAAAGTGCCCATATCATCTTACCAATGGAAATGAAGTGTTTTTCTTTATTTTACAAATTTCAGGGCACCTTGGTCAAAGCATTGCGCAAAGGAGACTGGATCCTCCTGGATGAGATCAATCTAGCCTCTGCAGAAATGTTAGAATGCCTCAGTGGGCTGCTTGAGAGCAACTCTGGTTCAGTTGTTCTGACAGAGAGAGGGTAGGTTTCGCTGTTTATTTTGTCTGTATTTTTATTAATGTACAGTTCGGGGTATGTTTTAGGATCTGTGCTATGTGATGAATGTTGCTTTTTTCTTCAGGTGCAATGTTTCTGCAAAACTTTAAAAAAAAATCTTTTTTTGACGTGGCTGTTTGTTTGCTGTCAGAGTATTGCAATAGTAGATTCTGATTTTGAAATATTTATTTGGAGATTGAAAATAGAATTAGATCTGCAGGATCTTTAGCTTAGAAATTATGTTTGATAAAGATTTCTAGATTTAGAAGACAGAGATCCCGTTCTACAGTGTTTTCAAATATTGACTTCATATTTAATCATTCATGAAGTATTTGTCATGTTTTCAGTATTTTTAGAGTAGAGAGTTGGAAGCCAGTCTTAAAGGAAACTTATTTCTGCTTTTGATTTGTAAATTTTACAATTTATGTTCAATCTAGGTCACATTTTTTTGTTTGCAATAAATTTATCTTCATCATAAGGATTAGGAGAAATCATTATGGTGTTCCATTTTGAACAAAAACATTTTATCAAAATTTATTGAAATTCATCCGTTAAATGAACTACTTTCTTTTCTTCTAATCTTACAGTGATGCAGAACCTATCAAAAGACACCCGGAGTTTCGATTATTTGCTTGCATGAATCCAGCCACTGATGTTGGAAAAAAAGATTTGCCACTTGGGATTCGAAATAGGTACGTCTTAGTCCATGCAATTCTTTTTCAACCTTTTTTTTTGTGTGTAATAAACAGTGCTTAGTATTATTTTTTGTCTTAGTGACATCTCTTTGTGGGAGAGTTTTTTGGGGTTTTTTTTGTCTGGATATTTAGGCTTTGGTTATTACACCATGTTTGCTGAACGCGTAACCTAAATATTCCCTGTGGTCTCTTGGCTTGCCTAGAACAACCTTTTATTTTTTAAACTTTTTTCCACTCCACGTTCCGGGAATGATTGTTTATTTCCATAACAAACACATTTTTTTTCATTTAAAGCAAAGAATAGCAAAGGGTAGGCCACGTGTGCCTTTGCAGAGGACAGTAGAGTTCTAGATTGTGTGCTGGCTAAAGGTTAAAAAAAAAAGGCTAACATAGTAGTTCCTGGAAAGAGTAATTCCAACAAAGGGATATATTTCTTTTTTTCAAAGCAATAGGAAAAGTCCAAGTGTTTGTACATAATCTCATTACTGACGATTTATAAAACTAACATTTTTGTGTACTATTCAAAGATTCACAGAGTTCTATGTGGAAGAGATGGAGTGCCCCAAAGATCTGAACACTTTAGTCAAGGACTACCTGCCTGGCCTTTCATTGAGCTCACGTCAGATCTCAGGCATTGTGAATTTTTACCTGAGCATTAAGGGTGATCAATGTGATGAGCTAACAGATGGCACTGGTCATAAACCACACTTTAGGTGGGCTTTATTTTATGCTAGCTTTGCAATCTTATTTTCAATGTATGCATAGACATAATAATATCTTGCAGAAACAGAAAAGTAAATATAATTATGTGTGTATTGGTTCATCTGGTGTGTACGCTGTTTTTATGCATTATATATTATACATGAAAAAAATGTCCATAGATATTTAATTTACTCTTTTAAATATGATTATTCATGATCAATAAGAATTCATATGTCAGTGTTCATAAACAACTTCTTTTACTTTAGTGGAGCCAGCTACCCAGTGTACTTGAAAGCGCAATTTTTTAAAATCAAATTTATTGAGGAGTTCTAAAGCTAAATTTTTTGCACTTCATAAGCCATACATTTTTTTTCTATTCTTGGTCTGCATTTGTTTTTTAGTTTACGTACACTATGTCGAGCACTGCGGTTCTGCGCAAGAAACCCATGCAAAAGTGTCCCAAGATCTTTGTATGAGGTAAGGAAACTTTTTTATAGCCATGTCCAATGTGAAAGAACATGAGGGGATTTGAGCACTTTGAACAATCAAATATTCTATTCAGCACATATTTATGAATATGTATTTTCTGCCTTTTAGGCTTTTAACTTACTGTATTTAAATGAATGTAGATTTGAAAAAGAATTATCCGACACATATAATAGAATGGCATAAGATCAAGACCCAAAAGATTAAAGCTAACTTATCTCATTAAGATGTACTGAGGTAAGGACAAAATTTAAGCGAACACTGTCATCCTTATCTTTGAAAGCTCAAAACTGCCATTTTACTACTGTGTATATTAGATGCAGCAAGAGTGACATGTCTAACTGGATTCTACAAAGCAACTGTATGCTACTGAAGTCAGGTCTAATCTGAAGGCGAGCAAGCAGTTTCTCCCAAAGTTGATGTAGGAAGCGCTCCTTCTTTTATTCCAAGAGAAAAAAGCTCAAAAAAGTTCTCTGGCAAAGTGCTCAGAGAAATTCAAATTCAGAATGTCTTCAAAAACTAATGTAAAGATCCTGATACTAAAATGGGAATTTAGAGTAACATACATGATTACAGATACCATGCAATGTGGGAAACATGTTTGTTGTTAATTTGAAAAAAAAAAAACAATATGTTGTCACTCTTTGCTGAACAGTCACAGATGTTTGTGTTCTTTACACTTTCTTTTCTTCTAAACAGGGCTTCTGCTTGAGTTTTTTAACTGCCATAGATCGCAACTCTCATCCGATTGTAGAAAACCTTGTGATCAAACACGTGCTTGTTTCATCGGCTACCAAGTCTGTCCTTGGCCAGAAAATTCCCCAGCCAGACCAAAGCCATCATGTGGAGGTGACTGGCTACTGGGTGGCGGCAGGCGAGCTGGCTCCAGTGGTTCCTCAGCACTATATTATCACACCCTCTGTCAAAAGAAATCTGAAGGATTTGGCAAGAGTGGTGTCTGCTGGGTATGAAAAGATTAAAGTAGAGCTGCCAACCTTAAAAAATAAAAAGAATCTTGCATTTTTCATCTTTAATAAAAAGTTGTGACCTGCATTATTGGATTATCAATTTTATGCTTTATCAGTGAAAGAGGAACGATTTTTTTCTTTTACTCAGCTTCAAAGGAATAAGAAGAAGAAAAAGTAAAAAGTTCTTTGAACAAATGAACATTGACACAAAGCACAAGATGTTATAGAGTTAGGAAAAACATGAATACCACTATTATGGCACAACAGTACTTCAAAGAAGTCATATGGTGTCTTTCATTAGACCGTCTGGAAGGATATGGTAACAGCCTGTCTGCTTGCATCTTTGCTCGTTTACACACATCTTTGCTGCTGTTAGCACATGCAGTGCTTCATTTTTATCTGTTACATGTACTTTTTTTTGCCTAGTATTTTTCTCTTCAGATTTTTTTCTTTCCTTGCTCTTATTTTTTTCCCTTTTTCTGTATACTCTCTCTTTCTTTTTTTTGAATGTTTTCTTTGTAATTTTGCTATCTGTTTGACTCATAAATGTATCTGTCAATGTATTGAAATACTTTATATTCTCTCTTTCCTTTGACTTCTCCACTTTCTATCTTTAATGCAGCATTTTGGTCTAAAGCATTCATGGATCTACAAAAAAATCTGGTTCTATGAAATTGTAAGGTACAGAGCATGGAAATCAAAGAAATATAAAATAAAGAAAAAATAGGAGTGACTTTTTCGCTATTGAAAATCTGTAGAATTATTTTTTTTTTTACTGAGGATATCTAAATAATCAAAGTTAAAACGATCAACACCACAGCCATCAATTTAGTTGTGATGAGTTGAAATGTTTCAAATTGTTCTCAAACAAATTTAATGGGTGTTGTAAAATTGTTGTCACCAGGTCATTCATTATATATTTAAGTATCACAACCCTTTTTTTTCATTTTTTGGCCATTCTAATTTAATATTGGTTGGTGAATTGAGATCTTAATAATTTTTTGTGGCTCTCCCAAGAGGGCTAGACTGCTCTGAAATAAGAAATCTGTTTTTGTGATAACTTTTATTTTATTTATTCTTACAATCTCATGTTTACAAACTATGTAGCAGTAGTCCAAGATTATTCCAGTACTAGAATATTTCTGGAGTACAAAAGCAAACCTGTTTTCATGTACAGAAAGTCACATGAATTTTCTTTAGACTTTTCATGCTTTTGGCTTGAATCCAATAAGCCAGAAACTTGACTCATTGTTCAAGATCATGTCTTGTAAAGTTAGTAATGCATCGATTTTGGGAAGGTGTTTCAAAATATTTCATGTAATATTAGTTCTGCAACATTTGTAGGGTTTCTTCTTGCCTTAAAGTTATTGAAATATATAAATACATTCATGCTCTTGAATAATATGCTTTTCCAAACATTTTATTGTGTTGTCGAGAAGCAAAGTTAAGTGAGAGACAACTCATGCAAAAAAAAAAATATACTTTTAAAATTGACTTAATTACAAATTCCAAGGTACATATCATAGTAGTTGGATGTGTCTTAAGACAGTCCTAAGGAATCACAATAAAGCTTTTGAGAAAATATATTCCAAATTTTTATCCCCTTCTTTAAAAATATTTTTTTTTTTTAAGGAGATAAAAATCCCATATCTTAGCTCAGAATTAACGTAGCTATCCATTGTTAACCATTGGAAAGCTTACACAAGAAGTTTTAGGCTGATCAATGATTAAAAATGTTAATTTAAAAAAAAAAAACGCAACCTCCAACTTGTTTGGTCAGGTCCTGAAATATACGTAATTTTTTTTTTTCTGAGCTTCCCTATACTTAAAATTATATGCAATGAAATTATCCTGTTCAATACTAATGTACTATCTAAAACCTTTTTTATTTAAAAAAAAAAAAAAAAAGAAAACATTTTGAAAAAGGGAAAACCAACTTTGACAGAAAAAAACTTATTTTTGACAACCAGTTTATAAAAGTTAGCGTCAGTTGTCTTGAAGCAAGTCACATTCAAATTCAAATGCCAGTCCAGTAAGTAAAATGTTGTCGGGAAATAAACTCAATTCTTTGAGCTTTGCAGTTGTAAGAATAAAATAGTGATATGATTGTACTACTGTGAATGGTAACCATTGTGTCTAAAAAATAATTTTTGGAGAAGGAAAAATGTATGTGTAGTGACACAGCAAAAGATGCCATTTTGTTGCAGGATCATAAGTAATAAATATCCCAGCAGTTGTTAAAATTTTCATTTTTTTTTTTTCATCTAAATTGTCTTATATCCCTTGTAATATCATATATAATCTTGCAATATGAACCAATATTTCTTTATAATATGGCCACATTTTTAGCAATCATCACATTTTGTGATTATGCTACACATTTCCATAATTTTTTCCCCCCTCCAAAACGTTACCTGGGACATCTTTTTCGTTTGGACAGTTGTCAAGACTGATTTTATCAGTTTAAGGTTGATCATTTTGTTTTCTCTCAAATAATGCTTTGTGCATTTTCTTCTTTTGCCATGATACACACCAGGAACCACCCAGTCTTGCTTCAGGGCGAAACATCTGTGGGGAAGACCAGTTTGATTCTCTACCTAGCCCAGCTTACTGGGAACAAGTGTGTGCGAGTGAATAACCATGAACATACTGACCTGCAAGAGTATATTGGCTGCTATGCTGCAGATGAGCATGGGAAGCTGGTTTTTAAAGAGGGTAAGTGGGCAATACTGAAAAAAGAAACTATCTCCTGCAGTGGAAAGCAATAAATGTGTCTGTCTGTGGGGGGACTTCTAAATTCTTATTTCTGTGAAAATTATTGTTTAGTTAGTGAAGTTTCTGTGTTATGGATTAATCAAACAAAAATAAGGGCAAAAAGTTTGTGTATATATCACATAATTATCTTTCAATACTGATTTACAGGTGTTCTAGTTGAGGCCATGAGGAAAGGACATTGGATCATCCTGGACGAGCTGAACCTAGCTCCAACAGATGTCTTGGAAGCTCTGAATAGGGTTTGTATTTCTTATTTCCATGATTTATTTAGTTAAGGGGAATGGTCTTTTTTTTTTCAATTTTCAAACAGTGCAGGAAGACAATTTTAATGACAGAAATAAGATGCCATGGTTATGGTTTGATAATGAATGTTGTAAGACCCAAAATGGATGATTTTCAATTAAGATCTGCTCCCATATTTTTCATCCAGTTTCTTCAACACCCTTGCAAGTGTGCTTTGTAAACCCAATGCCTCAATCTATGGAATTCCTCTATATTTTTAGTTTTTTTTCCTTAAATAATTCTTCTACAGAAGAAAGAATTTCCTTAAACTTCCTCATTTTTTTCTCATACTAACTGAAAATGAAATATCTTCACAACAACACAATGTTTTGAAAAAAAAAAGAATTTCTAGTTTTCTAAGATTTGATATTTGATTTGTGGAATCTGATACTTATTTGAAGCTCAAATTAAAAGAAAAAATCTTTTGAAAGAATTTTATGTTTGCATATATAACTGACATTTTTAATTTAAGTATATAGCTTTTGATTTTTTAAATTTTGAATTTTTCGCTAAAGATTAAGGAATGAAATGCCATCATTCTCTTGATTGTCATCAAACTTAGTTGCCTTGCTTTTATGCTTGCCTATGTATTTTAAATCTGGCTAAATAAAAAGTGAAACCAAACTTTTCTTCACATATCCTTATCTACGTACATCAGGGTTTAATGCCTTTTTATTTTTATACCCTGCTTTGCAGCTATTGGATGACAATCAAGAGCTATATATTCCAGAAACTCAAGAAATGGTACAAGCTCATTCAAAGTTTATGCTTTTTGCCACTCAAAACCCACCTGGGCTGTATGGAGGGCGCAAGGTAGGAATTCAAAGACTTCTTGTCTCGCCTATCTGTTATTTTGATTAATCAGCTATAAACCTCTTTCTATATTGAAGCTAAGTCAAAGTAGGTTCTATTGAGATAAGTGTTAAGTCATTCCAAATAAAAAATAAGGCTGCCAAGCATCTCTCTTTATCCAGGATCTTCCAGTATTTTCTTTATGTGATCCTATGCATCTGGGTTAAAGTTTTGAAAGGAGAGTTTCACATTTTTTTTAAAGTGACAAATTTTGGCTTTTTTACCTTTTCTTTTACCAATATTCTGATCCCCCTTTCATTGATAGATTTAGCTTGGACAGTTGTAGTTTCTCTTTATGTTTAGTATTCAATTATGCTATGCACTTAGTTTAAATATAGTTCACACGATGTGCAAAAAAAATGTTAAAAAAGTCTTCAAATTATGGAATAATTTGTGTTGCAGATCTTGTCCCGAGCTTTCCGCAATCGGTTTGTGGAGCTTCACTTTGATGAGATTCCATCCAAAGAGCTGGAGACAATTTTGCATGAAAGATGTGGCATTCCACTCACATATGCTCGTAAATTAGTAGCAGTTATGCTGGAGTTGCAGGTCAGTCAACACCAAGTTTAGTTGAATGTTGTGTCAAATTTGAAAGGTAGTACTTTAAAAACTCAGAAGACTTTTGTTTGCGGACAGGTTTTGAAAAAAATTTCAAACTTGCTGAACATTCAATCTCAATTATACATATGTAATTATTTGCCTTGGGTACTAGTATTATTCAGAATTTGTTAAGTCTTAATTTGAACTCTTTACATTTTCAAATGTGTAGTTCAGCACAATATAAGATGTGTTGCTCTATGAAAACATCAGTAATTTTATGTGCAGTTGTCATAATTTTCAATATTCTGTCTCAATTTTTAGGAGAATCTGACATTGCTATGATGGTGATCTGTAGGATACAAGAAATTGTTTTTTCATGATTGGTGTTTTCACAAAGCATCTCATTTTTGGGTTTCGCTTTTATATCAGTTTTTTCCTTATCCATTTTCTTTTTAAGTGTGTTGAGAAACAGTTTTTTTATGTGGTTAGCAATTGGGAGAGCTTTTGCATGTAGGAGTTTAGTGTCTTAACCTGTATATGAATTGATTTTTGATGTTGATTTTTTTCCATTGAAAGTCTTCTGAAATATTTTAAAAAATAATAATAATTGTTCAATTGGATTAGATAATGGAAATCAATTTCTTTAATGTTTATTTCTCTGACAGACTCGCAGACGTGATTCTGGCATCTTCTTTGGTAAGCAGGGATTTATGACACTAAGAGATCTGTTCCGATGGGCACAGCGCTATAACTGTCCTGAGGCTGGCAGAGGAGAAAAGTTTTATGATTGGGACCAGCATTTAGCAGAGCATGGTAAGTTTATCATAAGTTTGTATAAATATCTTGAAATTACAAACTAAGCGACAAAAATTCCAATTTTTTGTTCAGATAGTCTAAAGCTTGTCCACAGAGAGTTACGATGATGAAGAGCCTGTAGATCATTTTGAACCTGTATGTGAGGATTTTTTTTTTATTCAGCCAAATACACATGCAGTTGGACTGATTTTGTGAGGCTGCTACACAGATGGCTATCATATACTGAACCTGGAATTTTTTATCAATGTTATTTTAATGCTGATGGTTAAACTTAATAAACTTTTAAAAAAGCCACACAATTATTGCTTGTATTTGTTAAGGTTACATGCTGCTGGCTGGTAGGGTAAGGAAACCAGAGGAAGAAGCCACAATCCTCTCAGTCATTCAGACTCACCTGAAAAGAACTGTGCAGCCTGAGGCTCTGTTCACAGTCAGCCCCAACACACCCCAGCCTCTGGCAGCCATGCTCAACCTGGTCACAAAGCAAGATGTTGGAGAGTTTGGTCACATAGTCTGGACTTACAACATGCGTCGCCTGGCTGTACTTATAGGCCAGGCCATACTTTTTAAAGAGCCAGTATTGCTGGTTGGAGATACAGGGTGAGAACATCCTAAATTTTTTGTATGTCGATGAACTTTTCCTTTCTAACTTTTTTGTTTTAAATATTTCTCTTATCCATTAAAAAAAATACCAAAGATTTTTGTAGTCATTATTTACCTAATACTTCTATCATTTGCATATAATTGATGCCTGAGTTAAAAATCGTTTGTTTGGTAGCCAGTGGTCTCTCTTTCTCTCCTCCCTCTTATTTTTTGTTCTTAAAAAAAAAGAAAGGATTTTTTTTTTCGATTGTATGAGGAATGTGCTTGATATGTCCTGTTGCTGATAAATTGATACTTTATCCCAAGTATTAATTTATAGAAAGCAGAATCTAAAACAATGAATAATTAACCCATAAAAGTAGCTGAATATTGCACATTTATATATAAGGCCATTCATAAACAATCTTAAGTTCAATAATTTATTATGCTACATATGCCTTTATTGCATTCTGACCTACTCAATGTTTATTATCTGGCTTTAACAAAAGCATTCGTTGCTCACCTTAATGTGAAGTCAGACTTTTAAGCTGCAGAGAAAATGTTAAAACTAAATTCATTTTTTTATGCCTGATTTTGAGTTTGTGGCACATATTCTCACATATTAAAAAAGTTTGAGGATGGGATCATTTCTATGTTCTAGATGGATTGTGGTTTAACCTTTCTCCAATTTGTTTCTTACCCAAGGCTCTCAAGTCATATTTGAGCCTTTTCAGGTGTATTGAAGGATTGATTCTGATAGGTATTTTCTTCATTTTCTTTCACTTTTTTTTCAAATTTGGAATCAAGTTTGGGGGTTGTGTCAACATGGATAGATTTGCATGGAGTCATGTATTGAAGTGAGAGCATATGGTTACTAACTTGTGATCTTTTAGTTCTCACTACTCCTCCCCAGGCAAAAGTAATTAAAAGGCCATTAATGATGCCCACTGGGTCAGATACTGGTCAGTGATAGCCCTGCCTGAGCAGATAATTTATCTGTGCTTACCATCAGTGTTCTTCTGTTTTAAACGTTTTAAGGGTATCTTTAAGCCTTTATAACTTGTTCTAATGATGCATTAACTTTCATATTTCAGTGTCTCAAGAAGATTGAAAATTTTAACTTTTAAATGGTATTATATTAATTTTTTTCTATTAGCAACTAAACTGTACAATAAACTCTCCAAGAACATGAAATTATATAATTTGAATTTTTTCGCAATACCTGTTTCAATTTTTTTTTTTTTAAAGTCATCGGTTATACTTTCAAAAATTAGTTAAGATGAAACTGCACTGCAAGCACTAAACTGCAATTCTTTACTCATTATTATTGCACCCTTGGTTGTCATACAGCAGGTGGTTATTATAGGGCCGAAAAATTTATCAGGGAACAGGTGAGATGCAGCCAGGGCCTCCAAGCAATTGATAACCAAATCCCTTCTGGTTTCTTGATAAATTGATATTGGTGCTAAGTGGTGTGGATAGTCTTTGATCTACACTCTTTAACAGTTGCCTACTAGCTAGTTTGTCTGGTAACGTTTGATTATAGGCTTTCTTTACAACTTTTACAGAAAAATTTGTTCAGATAACTGAACTGGTGAGTCACTCATGTATTATTTGCAAACTAGAAACTTTAGAACTTTATGCTGCACAACGAACATTCTGTTGCATCCTCTTTACTTGTTTTTTATCTGAGGCAACAAATGAGTAAGCTGTGGTGCAGTTTGAAGTAAGGATGTCCCTAAAACACAAGCCAGCCTCTTATTTTCTTAGTGCAGATCTAAAGTTCTTTCTATTTTGGCTGCAGTGGAGTGCAGCAATTCTGCTCTCTGCTTTCCATGAAAACCCATTCCAAACCCAAATCTTTTCAACCAAACCACACAGTGTTTCTCAAAAATATGATGCTTTGGTGTCACATAAGAAGGAAAGTCTTGTCTATACATAAGCATATTCTTTTCTATAACTCTTTGAGCTTTCTTAATTTGCTTTTCTGACACTGGATGTGCATGAGATATAGCCAAGTGAACAGTTTGAAAATCATTGATATTGTTGAATTTGGACTCTGATTGGAAAGCTTTTGATAATACACCGTCGCACTGGGTATTTTTATGATTCCTGTGGTAATTTTCCTGTATACTTTTTGACAAGATACTTGTCACTTTGATGAAATGTCCATTGTGGAATGCTTGTCGCACTATTTTTCAAAAAGTTTTTTTCCTATGTTATAACGATTGTTTCTTCCAATGTCTGCCATATTTTTCATATGCCTCCCTCTCTTGAGCTAGTCTTTCATCAACATCTGTCGCATTGGTTTTTTGTTTTGTTTCAAGAAACCTGCAAAAATGAAGGCAAGATTTAATATTAATCAAAAAATATTTTAAAAGATTCACACTCACAAAACTAAAACATTTGAACAATTTAAAGTTGTCTTTTCACATAACAGAAACATGTATAAAGATAACTTTAAAAAATTATAAAAATAACGTAATTGATCTCAACTATATTTAGTTCATGTTTTTGTATATCAGATGTATTAAATTTAATATTCTATCACACTGCAATTTGGAGAAATTCACTTATTGGTAAATACTTAAAGGTATTTCATTATGTGCACCACACAAATTACGATCTACTATCTGTATTAAACTGGTTTTAAAAGTAATATTTATCATCACATCTTAATGAAAAAAAATAAATAAAAATAAAAAGAAACATCTGCATGAAGTAAAAATTCAGATCAAACAGCACAAATTGCTGCACAGAAGCTACTTAAGGTTTATAACGTAGACTGATTTTGTACCGTTTCATTCAGCACAGTTAACTGCACTGATCTCACCAGCCCAGTAGCCAGTGCAAGGGAGAAGAGCAAAGAGAAAATTAAAGTTGCATTTTTTGCTCTCAGTTAGTCGCGTGAGGGCTTATCTCTTTGCTAGTCATTCATGCTAGACTCCTTGCATCAAAAACTTCTATTGAGCCGGTGGGTTTCTTTTTTTTTGTGCTGTTGTTGTCTTTTAGAGAAATAATACTGTAAGCGATTGTTTTAGTTTATACTTATGGGCAAAAGTATTTTTTGATAAAATTACAGTAACTCAGAATTCTTCCAGCACTCAATCAGTCATGTGCCTTGCTTCAAAGTGTCATTTCCCTCCAAAAGTTTCAATTTTTTGTGGCAGAGATTGGGTCTGTTATTTTGTGTGCCATCATTTATCAGATGATTTTGTTCAGCAGTGTGTATCTTGTCTTTCTGCTGCATCTCTTGCCTTCAATTCTTCCCATTGTAATAAGGTGTTCTGATTTCTCTTTTCTCATGAAAAGAGCATCATGGCCTGAAAACCTTGCATCTAGGCTACATATCATCTTGATTATTGGATCTGTCATTCTCTGCTTCTCCCACAACTTCCAAATTTGATTCTTTAGTTGTCCACAGTATCAGTAGCACTGGTTGTGAAAACCACATCTGCACTGCTTCTAGTTTTCTTTGGACTTTCTTATTATTATAATATCATAAACGCAACTCAGGAAAAGATTGATAAAATTTCAGGATTGGCAAAACAACAATCTGTCAGCTGTATGCCATGATGAACAAAAAGCACTTGTACAGTGTCAACTGTCACATGCACACAGAGAGTGCTGATTTCCTGGGAGGCTTGCGGCCTGTGAGAATCCATGAAGAGCAGGTATGTTACATTTGTTTTTATGTAGGAGAAAATAATTATTTGTGTTAGCACAGCCCTAGTTGATAAGCTCATAATATTTCTTTGCTTGCTGAAAATTTAATTTGAAAGAAATAAATCAGTCCTTGGATTTTGAAAAAAAATTTAATTTTTTTTTTTAATTAAACTTTTTCTTGCTCCTCAGGAGAGTGGGGCAGATCAGAAGCTGTTTGAATGGAAAGACGGACCTCTGGTGATGGCCATGAGAAAAGGTGCTATGTTTCTCATTGATGAGATTTCTCTAGCAGATGATTCAGTGCTTGAGAGGCTCAACAGGTACGATCAGGCAGGGAGGCATTTATGGAATTCCTACACAAAGCAATTGAAAAAAACAAATCATAAGATGTTGAAAAAAAAAAGTTTATTTGTGGTAATTTCATCACAAAATGATATGTTTGGGGGCGGCAGAGGATATAATAGACATGCCTTGAGACTAGTTTAAATAAGTCTGTCTAATTTTTTCACATTTCAAATCATTGATGCAGAAGATACATTTAATAACATTAAAACCTGGAAAGGTATATTATACTCATCTGTTCCAAGATATTGAAATATCAAGTAAGTTTAAGGAAAAAAAAAGAGCAAGTAGGCATGTAAAGAAGGAAAAAAAGGAATTTAACCCTTTCAGTGCTAGATTATTTTTTTTCTTGGAAAAAAATTGAACAATATAATCATAGTTATAAAGTACAGGTGAAACTGAAAAGTTAAAGAAAGTAGAAAACGCATTCTTATGCTGCTTGATGTATTTAATTAAGCAATTGTTCCCAAGGTACGCCATATGCTTTCCCACTCTTTTTTTTTTTTTTTTTTTTGACATATTACTTAAACTTACAATTGTTGCCCATGCACTTAGAGGGTTAAAATATCCAGCTCCAGCTCATTTGGACTGTCTCTAGACACACATAACCTCTATCTTAATGCTCATCTTTTCAAATGCAAATTTTCTGATAACCTATGGGTGAGTCTCGCAGTTTTTTTTATGACACCTTAAAATCTATGGTTGATACTTTTTGAGAAGCATAAGACATTTTTCAATAAAACATCTCATTTTATGTTCACACTAAACATAAATTTTTTTCTGCTAATTTTTTCCTACCATAACTTTCTTTTGTTTCGTAAGATTTAATCAGTGCACCCTCAAGCTGCATATGGTCAATAGAATATTTATTTTCTTCTTGTTTAGTGTTTTAGAATCAGAAAGAATGTTATTACTTGCTGAGAGAGTGGGTGGCGGAGATGGTGATTTAAAAAACGAAGTAGAAAAACTGGAGGCAGCTGAAGGATTTCAAGTTTTTGCCACCATGAATCCTGGCGGTGATTTTGGCAAGAAAGAGGTACAGTTCTATTTCAGCACCTCAAAATTTTTTTTGTAACTTTTTTCATTATAAATGATATGTATGGAGTGTCAAAATACATAAATATCCCTGTGACTTCAATTTGACATATCTAACATATGATTATTGACATGAATTGAAAACTCAAAATATGGTTAGAAGTATTTTTTTTATATTTTGCTTTTGAAGAAAAAAGTCATTCTCTTTTATATTTGCTCTTTCTTTATAGGTCCATCCCGTACAGATTTTCCTTTATTCACTTTCATGAGCTAAAATGCTTATTTTTGTTACAAAAATACTGTCTGTAACAATATAATTTTTATGTTTTATATTTTTATGTCATATTAAACTTTAACAAAAAAGTCATCATAGCCAGTCATAAAATGAGACAGCATGTGACAAAAGAAGCTGAAAGCTTCTACCTATGGGTAGGTAATCCAAAATAATCGAAAATATTGTTAGCCTGTCCAATTGCTCTGAGACAATTTCACTCTAAAGTATCAAGAATTTTTAAAATGGCACCAAGTTTTTAGTGCTCGTTTCGACCACAATTTATATCATTTCTTGTTGGCATTCATGGTTTCAATATTTGGCAGCCACAAGTCCAGTATACAACAGGGCATATTTCCTCCCTCTTTTTTTCTACGTGCCCTTTCATATTTGCACCAATAGAGAGATTTAGCAAAACAAAAAAATTTGGCTACATCTTTGTGCTACTGGGTTTGACTAGGCTCCACTACTTGGCATGAATTTCAAACATTATCATTTCAAGAACATATGGGCAGAGACCTGACAAAAAAACTTTCCTTAAGGACATCTTGTAAGGAAGCAGGATGCAGTTCACATGTACACAATGCCAGCAACTTTTTTTTTTTTTTTTTAATAAGCACACCAAAAGAGCCTGCTTATTGGAAGCTTACCTCAGAGCAGAGATTTTAACTACACCAAGACATGTCGGAAATAAAGTTTTGAAACTTTCTTTACTTACTAGTTTTTCTGAAGTTAAACACGAGAAAAGCATTTAATTGACAGTTCTTGTCTAAAGCTTATTTTATGTATACACTATACATAAAATATGCATGTTTGAATATTCTATCAAAGTATCATGATGGTCTTGGAAGAGGTTATATCATCTGAATGCCATTTCCAGCATCACGGTATTTTGGTCTTGTTCCATGAATTGAAAATTAGAAACAGTTACATAGGTTTCAACATTGAAAACAAATTAAATCTAGATTTGCTGTTTACTTTTTAAAGGATATGTGTTGAATTAGGAAAAAGCAAGTCTAAAGTAGCAAAACTGCTTTTTTTGCATACATTGTAAACATTTAAGATAATGATAATGCTAAATACTTAACTTTTTAATCAGCATGCCTGTTCATTATTTCAAGCTATCTCCAGCACTTAGGAACAGATTTACTGAGATTTGGTGTCCTCAGTCTCAGGCCCGAGCAGATTTAGAGGCTATTATAGAGAAAAACATCAATCAGGAGCTGCACTTACACAACTCACAGGATGGATCCAGTGGTTTTGGCTCAGCAATGCTTGCTTTCATTGAGTGGTTTACTTCAACAGATGCGGGTAGAAGGTTAGGACAATATTTTAATGTTTATATCTCTATGCCTATATTTAAATAGAATTATAACCACACTCGTGGTGGAAAAGCCCCTACCCACACCAATAATTTCAATGGTTTGGGCTGGTTAAATTTTGTGTCAAAAGGAAGAAAAACATAGGAAAGGAAGTTTGTAATATTTCCCAAGATGTAGTCCAAAAACAAATCTTATATTATACTAGAGGCTGACACTGTTCAAATCTGGGGATTTTTTTGGTTTTTTTTTAGATAAATACCAAATATTTGACAAATTGAAAAGTAGTTATGCAAAAAAAAAAAGGAAGGAAAGATTTTTTTTGTCTTTAGTTTCGTGCCAGTCCAAATCAAGTGAATAATTTATTACACAGACAGAGGGCAAAAATTATGCCCTACGCTCAGCACCAAGAAAATTACGCTGAGTGGGGCTAGGCCTGACAAATCTCCTGAATCTTATCTTCCATTTCCTGCGATTTGCTTTCTCTCTACATGATACAAAAAACGCGGTATTGGTCTAAAGCTCATCGCCATATTTTTGTGTGAATAGTTGTATTGGTCAAGTAGGCTGCGTAGTTTTTATAGCTTTCAATCAGAGGTGTGCCAAGTGTCCCGCAATTAAAGAAAGAGTCTGTCCTGAAATATCACAAAAACCACTTTGTGGCCTCTATTTTTTTTTTCTTTTAATGGATCTTCGGTACCGCTGAGAATCAGCAGTCGGTGTTGCATCATGTTAATCCAATAGTCAATTTAATTTGTTTTGTTTTGTTTTATTTCCTAAGTTTCTTCCCGTGCTTATTCACTGTCCCCACAGCTTGTAACTCTAATGTCCAATTCGAACCCAATGTTTGAAAAAAAAAAAAAAAAACAAGAAAAAAAAACAGCCTTTTATTCAAGCTCTGAGCAGGGTATTAAAAAAAAAAACCATACAGTGTAATTACATTTTCCATTGATAGGCAAACAAGTAAGCTATGGTAGTACATGTATTTGCACATCCAGTTCAAGGCCTAGTGTAATAAGCCATGTCGGCAAAAGATCAAAGAAATCAGAGGTTGTTCCCCAACCCTCTAGTCAGTCTTTGATCTGTTATCAGAGAAGCTGGAGGTGCCGACTATGCATGCTTTTTAGGATTAAACAGATAAACAATTGTAGATACAAACTGTATTCTCCATAATACTAGCCAAGTCTCCATAATACTAGCCAAGGTACCTGGCCCTACTTTTAAAAATCCCTTTTTCTATAGGTCTAATGTTAAAAAATGCATTGAAGTCTACCAATTGAGTTATTCTCTCTCTCTCTCTCTCTCTCTCTCTCTCTCTCTCTCTCTCTCTCTCTCTCCCTCCCCTATTCACTTTTATTGTGCTCATGCTTATGCTTTCCTTCTCTTTTTAATATTTGTTATAAGCGTCAATATGAATGTCTCTTTTCATTAACTTTTCCCCGTTATTTTCTTATGCCAGTCGCCCAATCTCTTTCTTTCCCTCCCTTCCTCTCTCTCCTTCTGACTGCTTTTCTCTCTCTCCCTCTCTCTGACTGCCTCCCCCCACCCCCCGACTGCTTTTCTGTTTCTTACTCTCTCTTCCACTCTCTCTCTTTTTTCCTGATCTGTCTGTCAGTGTCATTCTGTCTGACTACCCTTTCTCTCTCTCGCTGTCTCCCTCTATTGCTCTTTCTATACAGTGTGTGTCTCTCTCTGTTGCTCCCTGTCTCTCTGACTCTCCCTCTCATTCCCTCCCTCTATGCC
>BLXT01003750.1:693364-706654 GCA_019648995.1 Plakobranchus ocellatus | reverse complement strand
AGACAGGATGATTCTGTATGTAAAAAATATTTTCTCTTGTTATAATATGTATTCTTTTAAAATCTTGTACTAGTTTTAAACTTGTTGGTCTTGCTCCAAAATGCTCCAGATTAGCTTGGAAGGACTCAGCTTCACTAACATTATCTCCTACTGGGCTTATTCTTCATCTTGAAATTCTACATTAATTAACTCTCTATCTCTCTCTCTTTCTACATTTTCTTTTATTCTCTCAGTTTATTTCCTCTTTTTTCTTTCTTCTTTATCTCTCTCTCTCTCTCTCTCTCTCTCTCTCTATCACACCATTTTCAAAATCACCTCTTCTGTGTAGCAAAGCAATTTCTTTTGAATAGACAATTTAAATGAACATTTTCAGAGCAGCAGGGTAATTTTCAAAGATTCTATAGATATAGATCTACACATTCACTGACATTGGCAGTTTATCTCTCAGTGATCTCCTCAACAATCTCGTAATTATCTTTTTTGTATCCACCACCTACAGCTTCAAGAAAACACTGGTTATGTAATGGCAGGCTAATTAGATTAATATTCAATTGCTTAGTTTGAGTAACTATTTTGCCTCGTATACCAAAATAGAATTTTGACCTTTTGATGTTGATATTAATTTGTGAATTTAAGTCTGTATTATTAACAGCCAAATGAAAGGGCCTTGTGCCTATTTTGTAACCGTTGTACAATAAAAGTCAATCAATCAATCAATATTATACAAAAAAAGTAATGCCAGAAAAGACCAATGTAAGTAAGGTTAGCTAAAAATATAGACCAAACAAATGTTTTTATTTATCTCCTCTTTAACAAGTTACTATCTTTGAAAATTTCTAGTAGCATCCCAAGCACTCACCTTTGAAAACCTCCTCTTCATCTGTGGATTTAAAATAAGTAAATAAAGCTATAAAAAATTATAGTATTGATAAACTAAATCGGCCTAGCTTAGAATTTGATTGAATACTACAAAAAAAAATATCAACCGTTCTTTGTCTAGCTCAAGATTCAATTCACAAACAATATGTCACAAAGATGTTGAAGCAAATGCATTTCAAACATTTCAAATTATTTCTAAACTTGTGCATTATGTAGGTTGATGAAATCTATCAATCAAACATGGGTAGCAAGTGGCCTCTGTACCAGCCTTCTAGGAAAGTATTTGTGAGTCAGTCGACACTCCAAGCAGGGCATTCTTTCCTGTCAAGGGTTTCGGACACAGATGGATTGGCTAAGGCTATCAAAGGACAGGAGTTGCTCCTCCTTCACTGTTGTCGAGAGCCCCTAGAGTCACTTATGAAATGTGTAGAGATGGGCTGGCTGGCTATTCTGGTAAGTGTTTAAAAATATACATTAAAAATATATATATATATAAATATATATTTAAAATGAAGAAGATGTGGAAATATTTAAAAGAATGTGAACTAAGGTAGGTGTTAAATCTTTCTCTTCATTATTTCAAAGAAAAAGGATATACTCAAGAGTACAACAAACCACTGGGTAGCATTAAAAGTACTGAATGAATTAATTAAACTTCAAAAAACATTGAGTAACTTTTGCATTTATTTTAAAATAACGTGTGAAGCATCAGAGATTTGTTACTTTTTGTGGTGCTGACACAAAAGCTGACATTTTTTGATGGGGAAAAGATATGTATTTGGTGTATTGTGTAGAGCTTTTGCTATAAAAATCAAGTTACACCATGCATTGCTATTTTGTTCAAATTTAAATAGTGAGATGTGATCCAAAGTACTGAAGACAATTTAAACAGTAGTAGGTCTTTTACCAATTTTTGTAGGAGAGCTTCCCATTTTTGTGGAAATATATATATATGGAGAAAAAAATAGCTGCATTTTAGTGAAGTATATGTTTTGAGACAATTAATGGAACTGAATATTACTGTATGTTCATACTGGCTTAACTTTCCAAAGAGAAAATGATGACAGTCACAGTATGAGGCATGATAACAATTTACACTATTTAAAAAAAAATGCACTAATGCAGCACATTTATGTCCTCCATGATACATACAACTGGATCTTCACTTCACTGAGGTTTGTAGAAAATAAATGTGATGCATTCCGACAGTTCGAGGCACCAGGTACCGAAAACTATTTTGAGCAATGGGCCAAAAAAAGCGAATTTAACGTTCTTCTATGATGAATTTAATTTTTTTTTTGTGTTCTAAACCAAAATTTAATGATTTAACTAATGATTTAAATACGGTAATAAAAAAAATATTAAGCCTAAAAATAGGGTGTTGCTTTTTTTGGCCCATTGCTCAAAATAGCCCTCTGTACCTAGTGCCCCGAACTGTCGGGATGCATCACAAATGGTATCTATTAAAAAAAAAGACACTACAATTTATGTTGATTGAAACCAACTTTTTACATAGTTGAGGTTTGAGAAGCAGTTGCATTTTTACATTTCTTTATCATTTTACATTTGTTGATCTGAGCTTGTGTACAATATTATTATTTTTAAGCTATTCATATGTATCGGATGACATTAATGGATTGAACCTTTTGTTCCAGATCTTTTAGCCATTGATAAATAATAAATTGTAAGAGGAATAAAACAAGCAGAAATTCTGTGATCACTGATGAATGGTGGACTGGATGATGGACAATCAATTGATCTATCAATCAATCGATCTTCTGATGAGTTGCAGTTCTGTTGTTGATAAAGAATGAAAAAAAAAAAGCTGTTACTGAATTCCCCATACAAATTTACTGTAATCAAGCTTGTTTAAACAGATGTGTCATGAAAGTTTAAGTTTGCTTACTAGAAGCCAAATCATTTTTAGATATGCATTTTACTTGAACTAAGCAGTATATGGACTTAAAATTTACTCTCTGAATGTCTTATCTATATGTCTGAAGGTGGGTCCAGGGTCGAGTGGAAAAACAAGCCTTGTAAGACTTCTAGCCCAGCTTGTTGGCAGGACGCTGAGTGTGCTGCCCATGAATAGCACCATGGACACCACAGAGCTTCTTGGAGGGTTTGAGCAGGTAAGGTGGATATATTCATTATTTGACACATTTCCCCCACGCCATTTCCAGTGAAAACTTTCTGCCACTTGACTGGCATAGTATATATGCTGGGTGAGTACTAAGTGAAAATTTGAAAGCCATGCAGAGATGCCAAGCATTACAACATTTATTATCAAATTTTAGAGACTCTAAATACAAGTGGGGTGTTGGTGGCACAGTGGCTAGCTAGCGAGTCTGCCCTGATATCTGCAGGGATCCTTCTGTTGTGGCTTTGAGCCCTGCCACTGGCACCCTGGCCTGATGGAGGGCCTGAAAGCCTGAGATCACCTTGTTGTGGAATGGGTATATACACTTACACACACACTAAATACAAGTGCTTTTATCTAAGCATACAGTCAATATATCTGTATTCTGTTTTCACCGTCATAAAAATCACAGACTGCAGTTCACTTTTTTACCAATTACAAATGCACACCCAGGAACTATTATGCATGTGCATTGTCTATTTACTTCAATGCCTGTTCAGGATAGTGGATGTGGAAGTAACATTGGTTGAATCACTTGCCCACAATAATGAAATTAGAGAGTGAATTTTCTGCTTTTAATGATCCAAAATATGCTCTCGAGGGTTATAAAGAAGTTGATAGAGATTCAGACAGTGAAGAAAATGGGGATAAAGGTGAACTGGAGAAGATCTAAATGTAAATCTAGGCTTAGGGATAACACTTTTCCAGCTGAAGCTGGAAATCCTTTTTGCCCTTGTCAGACAATTTTTTTTTCCAGCCTTCAGCAGACCTCTTTTTTTCTTAATGTAGGAATAGCCCTAGTCTCTCAGACTCTCTGTTTGAGTGTTTGTTAATTCCACCTGTACTTGCAATATAATTTTAGAGAACTACAATTTAGGAACATTTTTATCTTGTGTTCCATCATGAGCTGAATATTCTCATATTAGTGTTCATCAGCTTTAAAAACTGTAGTGTAATCAACTGTTAAAAATGAATAGACTTTGGCACATAACTTTTAGTAGATTTAGCCTCACAGCACATGACAAATGTTTGTGGTTTTAATGGAGAAGGCACTAAATTGTTTTTCAGTGGATAAAATCCAACATAGATGATTATATTAATTTCAGAAATGATCTTTGCAATTGAAATTAATTGCTACAATAATAACGGAAGGTAATTTAAGAAATATGAAAAATGAATATGTATTTCCCTTTCTCCCTCTCTCTTTCCAATTTTTTTTTTTTTGGAACTGAATGATTGATTTTTATTTATTTCGTTGTTTTTTTTTTTTGTTTTTTTTTCAAATTTTACATATCTAGTAGGCTTATTTCTCTAACTTCTTGAGATGACTGTTGACAGCCCTACATTAGTCACATATTAATTACAAGCTCCTGATAATTTACAAGCTTTATGGTGAAATCCAGGGGGAACCTCAATCTATATTTAGATCTATGATTGGCAAAGGTGGAAAGGGGATGGCAAAGATCTTAGCTAGGACTAAGGCTTCTTCATGTACTTTTAAAGGGACAATTTTTAGAGCAGTAAGCACAAAGGAACTAATTACATGGACATTAATAAAACATACCACATCTCCCCTGTGATTTGAGCCCTGGTTTAAGCTCCTCTGCAAATAAAAATTCTTGTAGATTTTGTAAAAGCATATAGTTACAAATATTTTATCTGAATGCTTTATCTCAATTCTAGTAATCATCACACACATTCAAATCAAAGAAAAGACACATGATTTTATTAAAATTTTTTCTTTATTTTATGTCTTATTTTAAAAAGATTGTAACTAAAAAAAAGTATCATAGATAGAACCTACCAGTATGATTTCTCGCCAAAATAGAAAGAAAAAAGAAAAATCTTGGTGTAAAAAATTAATTACCTGTCAAAAACTTTGAGAAGTGTTATGATTCTTGTAATCACTGCAATGGTAATATACTAATAATATTTTTTTAAATTCAGGAAGACTTCATTATAGAATATTCTTTTTTTCCTCTGAGCAGTGCCTGAAGCCATGAGCTTTAAAGATAGTCTCTTTGAAGAAGATTGTAACAACAACCTAAAGCCTTACATGTGCATCATAAAGCAACTTTATATCAAGATATTTTGGTGTTTTGCATGCATACATATACCACCATATCATTTAATAAAAAGAAATAAAGAATACGTAAAAAGAGAAAAATGGAAATGATAGATTAGTAGGTAAAACTGTATCAAAGGATTCTGGTCAAATGGTCGAATGCTTTGCAGGTAACCTGGGGCTATTGATTTGGTTTATTTCTCTCTAATTAATATTGTGTTATTGCCTAACAGGACATGAAGTGAAATATTTGAAAGCGGTTGAAGATGAACTAAAAAAGGTGCTTTTTACACATCAATGGATATTCTTTAACGTGCCACCCTCCCCCTTTTTCCTTCACTCACCTCCAAGTTTTTTTCACTATCTGCAGCCACATTTGTCCATTTTGCATTATACCATGATGGGTGGTTGTTGACAAAAGACTGATTTTGTTTGATTTGTGTCAAGTAAATCTTTTGGGAAAAAGTAAGGTTGAGGAGATGCAAGCAAGAGTAATTTCGCTTCTAAAAAAAAGCTTCTGGCTGATAAAAACAAAAAACGAGAAAGTTCAATCCTGTGACTGCATCCCAGTGTATGAATTCTGTATGTGAGGCAACCAAGGGAAATCAGTTACAAGTCACATTTTGGATATTTTGAGCACCAAGTGTGAGCTTTTAATTTACAATCATACAGAAGAACAAACAAAAACAACATGCCTCTGTCTCAACCCTGTCAATAGCAGATTGTACTTTTGTATATTTTTGAGTCATTTTAAAGATTTAAAAGGCTCTTGTGCAAAAAAAGTGCCCACAGCGACTCATGACTGATTTGCTTTGATTACCTCACACATTGATTTCTTTGTTCTAGGCTACATTAATAAATTTCTGTCGAATATTGTGAGGCTTTCTTGGGATATAAAAATTTCTCTGTGGCAGAAACTTGGTTTGAGTTTGTTAGATCTCGATTGTTTTGTAACAAACAAACAAACTGAACTATGTTATTTTTTTCTTTTCTCAAGTTTGTGTGATGCATTGAGAATTGTGTGCTCAGGAGCTGTGAAGTATAGCTAAATATTTAGAAATAAAACCTGGAGTATGCTGTACAAATACGTTTTTTGCTTGACATATACATATATATTCATTCACAGTATTTTTTTTTTTTTTGGTATGATGAAGGTCTAATCAATTAGCATGTTTGCCAAAAAAATTTTAAATGATGCATTTTCTGAGATACCAGAGTTATAGTAGTGAAAGGCGTTTTAACAAAAGTGAGGAAATATCTTGAAGTATGATTCAGTTGTTTTATGATACTCCTTGGTGATTCGAATAATTGTATAAATTTAGTTGTATTCTTACAATGATTTTACATTTATTATGTGTAATTATTACTGCATATACAATGCTCTAAACGACTAAAATCTCACCTCTGTCCTAAGTGCATTTTATTTTGCATTCATCAAGTATTGTTCTGCAGTTTAGCTCTACAACAGTTGATAATTATGTTGTTTCTTATTCTGGATAAATTAAATATCATGTCCTACTTTTTTTTTTTTAAGTGCTAAATTGACAGACATAAAAACCTATCTATGGTTCATTAGGTTATGTTAAACTTTGTCCTGGTTTAGATGAACTAGGTTTGTTTATTTATAATTTATCATTTATTGTTTTATGTTGCGTTTTGGTTTTTGGCCCAAGTGTTGGTTAAAATAAAAATGTACAATAGTGTCTACATAATGAGAGTGTGGCATCTTCCCTGATCCTCAGAATTGAAGTTAACAATAGTTTCACACTGGGACAAAGTTAGAGTTTCACACCGAGTGTAAGTGTCGCTCTCACTGTCTTGGTGCTGTGAGGTAGACAGAGATGTCGGAGAATCCAAAACTGCGCTGCATCTGCGAAGTGGTGGTGGTGGAGGTGGAGGAGGAGGAGGAGTCGGCAGTGGTGGTGGAGAAGGTAGGGGTTCCATTGACTGAAGAGACCACCTTGCAACATGGTTATGAGGTGAAAAATGATGAAAATTGTGATTCTGAAATCCCATTGTGCTGCTTGAGCTATCTACCACTCCTGCTCTCTCTTCACAAAAAGATGATGTCTGGTTTGTGTCCTGCCTTAGAGCCTCCCCTGAACGAGATGTAGTCATGGGTAGTGCATTGGAGTAGATATCCCTGGCTGTTCGCTCTCCCCTGGCCATGTCCAGGTAAATGAGAGCACAAAACACAGGTGTTGTAACTGGCTGCACCCAGGCCAGAATCATAAGCTTTCTGTAGAGACTGGGCGGCTGCCTGAAGTGCACATCCACAAGTGTTAGCAGGAACAATGGATACCAACACAGAACAAAGGAGACTACCATAGCCAGCATAATGTAGACTCGACGTAGGTACCGCCTGGCCTGAAGAAGGGCCTTCTGTGTGGACATGTCATCAAATTCATAGTGGGTCTCCTCGCCCTCTCCAAACTGTGCATCAGCATTTTCTGCAAAATAGGTGCTCTCTATTTGCCTGCTCCCGCCAACTTGATGCCTTCTTCCTTGAAAGTCTTGATTTCCATTGCCTTGCATGATATTGTTGTGGGAAGCAGACAGTGAAGAAAGTGACTTGTGCAACAAAGTCCACTTCCTGCTGCGGGCTCCCAAACGAAGAGTACGAAAGAAATGCAGGAAACTAGAAACTGCGACAACCATGGCCCCTGTTACCAGGATGACCCACAGCACATGGATGACATAGTTCTTAGTAACACCATAGCGATAAATACAGTTGCCAACAGCAGGACTGTACTCTGAACTTCCAGGTAAGAAAGCAACTCCTAGATGTAGCAAGACAGTGGTGAACCAGATAATAACAACCCCAAATGCTATGCAGCAGCCATCTCCTCCTTCCTCAAGGCTGCCCTGGTTGAGACTTGAACTGTAAGGGTTCTGCTTGATCTGCTGACACCGCCTGGAAACAAAAGAACATTGGTACTCCTCATTTACCACCAGCGCAAGTAGATTGTAGGCAGAGACTGTCATCAGCAAGATATATCCGGCTCCCAGGACATCACAACGTGGTATTTCAGTTGCCATGAGTAAACTTAGGCCAAAAGGCACACACAATCCAGATTTTATTGCATCTAGTAGGCAATGATGAAATAGGAATGCTGAGGACATGCGACGGAATGTTGGACAAGCAAGGGTAACTCCCATGGTTAGGATATTGCCCACCCCACCAACCAAAGCCACCATTATCAAAGCCACACCCTCACCCACAGCATCTGGGGGAGCAGCATGTGTTGAATTAACAGGAAGATTGTCTTTATTGCTGGTGTAACCCACAATGTCTCTGTCCAGCAGTGTATAGCCCACCTTCATCTTGTCTTTAATAAATTAGTTCAGGATGCTGTCTCTTTCTTTCACCAGTTATTTTGAAAATATAGGCATAAAAAATATCTTTCTTGAACTTGAGGATGGAGGAGGTTTCACATTGTAAAAAATGTAGATAGCTGTTGTTCCCTTGACTGTTTCAATGAAACTCTGTCTGAAACAAAGGTTTCTTGACTGTTAGTTCTGTGGGAATAGAGAGTCAGAAAATTTGTTTGTTAGTCATTGATATCCTTCCCTTTCACCGAGAAAATGAAGAAAAAAGATATTTTTTTATGTGCTAAAGCCTTGATATACACTTACGCATCTGTAAAGCATCTGTATTGTTTTTTTAGAAATATTTGAATATATTGATCCCTGAACTTTACAGTTATTTATTTCTCAAAAAGCTTGTGCTCATTTCTGTGTTTTAAAACAAACCAAAGAGGTACAAACATCTAATTACTCGATAAATAAGCCACCTGAAAGTAACTGAAATGTGTTGTGACAAAAGCAGTTGCTTGATGCTGCAATGCTCAATTATTCTGGACTGTTTTTTTTTTCCCCCTGTGTTCATTTGAAATTGAAACTGGCCCTGTTTGAGTACACAAAACTGCATAAAAGGAGATATGTGCTTACATGGAACTAAAATTTTTTTTTCATGATTAGTTCAACTGCTTCACATGCACTCTAAATCCTATGACAAGATACCTAGCTGATATAATGTAAGTCCATTGATCAGCTTATTTTTGGTATTTCTTATTGCTGTAAGACATACAATTTTATTTACATCATATTCACAATGCAATCTCACTTACTTCCACCATAATTTTCAGAAGAAAATTTATTGGGCATTCTGTTCTTGAATAAAAACTATATTAGAGCCAGAGTGTTATATCTAGACTTTGATCTACAGCTCCCAGTTATTGTCTCATGCAAGGGAACAAAGTAAGGAAGGAAATTCTTCAGCTTTATCTAAATTAGGTCTTAAATCTAAATCCTAACTTCTAGATTTAATATAAAAAAAAAAAAAAAACTCTCGATAAAAATCTTGCAAAAAATCAAAGCTCTGGATTTAGAAATGATCAAGCTGTTGAATGAAATGCTGCATTGTGGCTGATAGAGATAAGTTCTTGGCAGCTTGAAAAAATGCAACATCAAGGTGGGTTTAAAATTCTCTATCTCTGAGGAAGACCAACTTGTAATGTCCCTGGATTTTCAGATGTTGCCTGCAAATGTCAACAATGAAATTTCATAAAGAAATATATTGGGAATTGAAGAAGAATTAAAAAATTAGGAATTATTTTTTTTTTTTGCCATTTTGTGGCCCCCTATCCCTGACACCCCCCTTTTCCCCTTCTTTTTCTATCAGACTGACATCTGGCGGCATATGAAGAATGTAGCAAGCCAGATTGAGGCACTGGTACAGGCTGCTCAAAGACACTGTCTCATTGTGGGAGCACCTGAGCTTAGAGCTCAGGCCTCCAGTGTGGAAAAGGACTGGAGTTCATATCAGGGACTCAGTACCTCAGGTGAAATATAGCTTTTGAAGCTGTTCCGTGTAAACTACGTGGGATCACAAATTATGTTTGAATTATCAAAAACTTCAAATTATGATCAATACATAAAGAAGAAAAGACCACTTTGAAAACTTCTCACAAGTACTATGAAATATCTGAACTTTTGATAATTCAGGATTCAATGGATAGTTGGAAAGTGAAAACACTTTTTGCATGTCTTAACACCTTGCTTGCTATTAATTATTGACTGTTTTGACTTTTGAATCTTTGTATTAGCATGAAAATATCTACATAGATTACTATTTAAAAAAAATACTCTCTGTCTCTCTCTCTCTTTCTCTTTCTCTCTCTCTCTCTATCTCTTCCTTTTTGTTGTACCTTTTTGCCTGTTGCCATCTTGGGCAGATCTAAATCTCATTTAACATTTTTTTAAAGTCTTCACTTTTAGACTTTTTAAAAAACTTTTCATAGATTGTGGTGTTAAACTATAGAAAGATAGAGAGAGAGAGATACCGTGTGTGTACGCGTGTGTGCATGCTCATGTGTATATATGTTTATATGCTTCTGAACTATCATAGATTTTGCAAACAATTTTATTCAAAGTGTAGAAGTGTCATACTAATAGTGGTACGGAAAACCTGCTAATCACTCTTAAATTTTGTTTAAGACAAAGAAATCTCGACTACAATTTGGTTTTTGATAATTTGCTCCAGTTGAGGGTATGGCACACCAAGAGGTTTCTTCTTTGCTGATGACTCACATTCAACAGCTTCAGATTGTGCTCCGACACTTGGAAAAAATGCCAATCCAGGCAGCAGGTGAGTTTGCTTTATGCTTGTCTTATTTATGTAATCAATATACCAATTTTGATATCAATGATGTATTACAAAGACACTTTTAATTTGATAAACTGAATTTGATTTGTAAATATGTGTAAATAATTTATTTCCATAAGTTATGTCTTCATATCATCTGACATTCCACATCAGTATGACCACTTTTGATATGGAAAACAAAATATTTATGTTTTAAGAGGCAATGAAATGATGAATAAGTAAAGCATCAGTGCCAAAAACAAATTCAGCTGATGGAATTGAAAAGCAAATATTGTGTTTAAAGATTTGTGGTACCAAAGGCAGAGGAAGACAGCGCTCAAAATGCACAGACAGTCTGACTAACTATGCAACAAAGAAAGTATCCCCCAACAATGAACTAATCAGGAGAACTGACAACAGAGAGGAATGGAAGGCCATGATTGCTGATGTCTGCAAGACACCTGGCACATGAAGAAGAAGAAAATATGCATTTATGAATTTATTTATTTGGATAAAGTTCTATAATTTTCTTCAAGAGAGAAAAAATACTTAATTTGCTCAATACCAGACATACTCTGGAAAAAAAATTATATTGCCTATTTCTGCCTGCAAAAATGCTGTGAAAGAACCAAATTAGTAACTAGTTAAAAGCATTTCAAATATATTTGCAAGTCTTAAATAGTTAATTTATATATGTTATATATAAAAGCATAAGCATTTAGAATATTCTTCAACGCCTTGAAATCTTTTTTCCTAAGTTCTTATATCCATGAGACATCTATTTTAGGCATATTATAATCAGAAGTAAAGCAGTAAGTTTATTTATATAGCACTTTTTCTAGGGACTCAAGGCGCTTTACAAGGACACAAAGATTCACATTCATCATTCAATTGGGGAATTGACAATATGTATCCCAGTACAGTTACAACTACAATACCATACACTTAAGTAACCAAGGCACAGAACCAATCAGTCTTAATAATAAACATACTCTTATATCAATTCACACAATTATTCAAAATATTTGCATGGCTTAAAAATGTCAACTTGTTGAGGCAATACAAAGTATGGTAAAATTGTAAAACTATAAAAACATTTTTGATGATGATGAAGACATTATGTAGAAGATCATCAAAATCAAAACACTAACTATATATAATAATATTACAGCTTTGTATATTTAGATTTGTATGTGTTGAATATTATAATCAATATTTGTAAATGATCATGCTCAAACATGTAATAGTTTGTACTTCTAAGACTTCTCAGCAAGGTGTTGTTTGGCTTTCACTCTCTCTTTGTCTCTCACCCTTCTACTTGCACAGAGTTTCTCTCTGTCTCTCTCTCTCTCTCTCCCTCTCTAAGTATATATATATGTTTAAGTTTGTGCATGATCATTTGCAAATATTGATAATAATAATATACACATGTATATATATTCTACTCCCTTTCATGTCATAGTTTATGTGATCAATTTGAAGCTGCAGAATCTTTGTTACAATTATAAGGCTTTTTTTTAACAAGTGGATTTTCACGCTTGATTTGAATAAAATTAAAGCCATATTCTGGACATTTGATAGAAGGCAATTCCATACCTCAGTTAGGTATGTTAGGGCAAGGCTCATTCGCCATAGTTTTTTTTAAACAAATGCTCATTCCTTGTCGGAGCATAAAGTCTCAAAAAAAGATCTTGTGCATGAAGTGACAACTCTGAATCTTTTTGAGATAGAAAAGCAAAGGATGCAATTTTGTATTGTGGATCCCATGATTCCACTAGCAACTAATATACGTCATAGTTCTCATAAAGCTGGTGTAATTGGATCACTCTTAGAAATTTTTTGATCAGCCTTGCAGTATTATTTTGAATTTTCTGTAATTGGTTTATTTTAGCATGTGGTGCTGATGATAACAGTGAGTTGGAATAGTCTAGCCTTGATAGTGCAAAAGAGCAAACAAGTTTGTTAGCGATTTCAGTTGTAAGATATGATCTTATTTGTGAAATTCTTCTTAATTCAGAGTAACAAACTGTTTTCAAATAAGAAATGTAATGGTCAACTGAAAATGGAAGTTCAAATGAAAAATTAAGTTTTTAAAAACGCATGAAATATATTTTTTCATCTCTTAGTTCTATGAATGACACTTGCACTGCTTGAACATTATTTTGCTGCCTGTTGTAATAATTTCAGTCTTGTCTTTTTTGAGTTTCTTTTTGTTTGATGTCATTCAGGAGTACATGTCAGTGATGGTGTGTTTAAAGAAATTCACTTAAGAATTTATTTCATTTTTGTATGCAGATTGATATCATCAGCATAGAGGTGATAGTTGAAGCCACGCATAGAGATGATAGTTGAAGCCATGCTCTTTAAGAATGTTGCATAGAAAATATAGGGAATTGCCCTGTGAATATATTGAAAAAAAGTATCAGACCTAGCACAGAGCCCTGAGAACGCTGAATTTAAGAGAAGAGGGCTTGAATATTGTCTTTCAGAGATGCATCTGTACTATTACACAGCCACTAATGAGCTAGTTCTACCAATGATTTAATTAAAGTTGTTTTT
>BLXT01003750.1:629261-645191 GCA_019648995.1 Plakobranchus ocellatus | reverse complement strand
TGTTAAGAGGTCTAAGATTTTTGAGTTGTATGAAGATCATAAGGCATGTTCAGGAACATTTGCAAAGTAAATAAATAACCTTCTTATCTAATTCTCTGTTGCTTACTAGTGCGTGTTTAAAATCCCGTCTTTTTTTTTCTTTATTGTTCTGCTGCAGAGAAACTCCAAAGCTACTGATGGCTATTGAAGAACTGAGAAGACATCTTGGATCTGATAAAGCATCTGTTCATGCAGCTAAAATGTTTGCCCAGTTGTGGACAGGGTTTGGACATCCACAGCCTTTCTTAACATCGCAGGAGGCTGATTTTTCCAATAATCTCTCAAAGGTCATTGCGGCCTTGACCCCAGGGCAAACTGATTCATCCAAGGTGCTAGTTCAAAAGGTCAAGTTTCTGGCTATTGGCACTGGTGATGGTAGTTTGTACTCAATACGGGACCAGGTCTGGGAAATTGTACGTCTTGCTCAGCAAAAGGATCTGGTTGCTGCAGAGAAAGGTAAGCACTGATTTCCCTATTATTTGCTGCTTAGTTGATCGATACATGGGCATAAATGGCATTTTTATGAATATCAAAATTTGTTTAAGTGCTCAATTATTGAGGCTGTTTCTGGTTTCAAGAAAGATAAAAGGAAAGAAAGAAAAATTCTATGCCTGAAAACTGGTTTTTCAAAGCTGTAAAGCATGATTTCAAAATGATATTTGCTTCATTGCTTTTTGATTTGGTTTCATTTACCCTAGATTGTAATGTAAATCGTTTATATTTTTCTATCTTTCTTAATTTTTTTATATGAACTATGTTTTTTATCTGACTTTGCAATATGTAAAAAAGAAAGCTTTTCATTGACAAATTTTGCATTTTTCTAATTTTAGCTCTCCAGTGTTTGCTTCTGACATTGAGAAAGGCGAGATTGCCTCATCTTCCTGACATCTCTGAAAACAGTTCTTCTGATTATGTTGATGGTGTGGACTCCACGGGCAGGCCTGTACAACTGTCACGTTTGGGGTTCCAGTCAGATTTAGTGAAAGTAAAGCCAGCTCAAATTGTACCCTTATGGCCTGTATATGAGCAAATGATTATCTTTGCTTGCATCTGGCATAAAGTAAAGGGAAACAACAAGCATGATCTAAATGTAGCCACAGAATCTATGCAGTATGATGTCAACAAAAATGAAAAAGATCTTTGCTGCATGAGAGATTTTGTGATTGCACATTCATCTGATCTGACTGACATCAGAGTGCAAGCTGTGGATGTAAGTAACCTGTCATTGTGTGACTTGTACAGTTTAACAACTTTCCTGAGTCCTGTATTAATGGGATTGAAGTTGTAGATGACAGTTTTGAAGAACATACATCTCATGCAAATTTTTCTGTCCCATCAGTATTTTGAAGTATTTGAATGTGTTTCATCTGTTCACAAAATGTTATGCATAAGTTGTTAATGAGAAGTATCTCATCATGTTAAATATTATAGAAGACACTTAAGAAAACAGACCATCAGCATAGAATTTTTTACCTCGAATCTATTTTTATGTGATTTCTGACAGCCATGTTTTTGTCCATGGCTTGTTGACTAAAGAAACTTTAATCATTTATCAATAACATTGGCTGATCTTTATTTGTATTGTGTCCCCTCTTTTCTTACAATTTTTGTTAATTTGATGACACAGTTTTTTGTTGTTGCTGTGTTGTTTTTTTTTTTTAAATGAAGGACACATGGCAGCAAGAGCTGCACTTGTACAAAAAGTTATGGAGCTCTTATGCCTGCAGAAGTCAACAGCAGTGGTTAGAGTGGACGCCACATACTGCTACTGAAGAATTGAGCATGGCCAGAAACAACTTGGTAGGCTGAGAAATTTTCTTTTAACTTTTTTATTGAGTTTCAGGGATGGGATTTTTTTCCTGTCCTTGTTTTTCTTTCAATATAAAAAAAATCATAATGCAGCTCTGACAAAGATCAGAAATCATGCCATGTTTTATTTATTATGAAAATGCTTATTTGAATCAAGAATTAAAAAAAAAAATTCTCATTACTATGATGTACACCTCATTCTGTTGGCTACATTGTGATTTGAAAAAAAAAAAATTATAAGGATTCGGTGAAAAACAGGTGAGAATTTTTTTCCAATAGTGATTGCTTTTTTTGTTGTTGTTGTTTGTTTTGTTTGGAGGGGACAAAGTAGGGGTTGTGAAAGTACAATCGCTGTAATTTGTCACAAGAAATAAGAAATTATCAGTTTGTTCAAGGATTTTGTAATAGTGAGTGTTTTTTTTGTGCTAAGAAAAATTTTTAAGCTTATAAAGTGTAAATGATCTGGAACGGTCTGCAAGTAATATAATCATTATGTGTGTACAAAAAAAACATGCAGAAGTCTATACGATTACTTATTTCCATATTTCCAACCAAAGGGCCCTGCTGTTCTTCACCATGCGACATTGTCCAAAATGTGTGTGAGCATCCTTTGTAGAGAGCAGCCTGGGCCAGCTTGTACAGTGGCAATCACTGGTATGCCAAACCTGCTACCTCTACATCTCACATTGATAGGAATAGATGAGCAGATGCAAATGATGGCCCAACTTACTCGTCATGTCTGGTGTCACGCTACTGTTTTTGGAAACCAAGTATATGGAAGCAGGTAACAGTGTCTCTCTCTCAGTCTTTGGTTTAAAATTGATAAATTTGGTTTCAGTAATATTTCGTAATCAAGAATTTACATAGCAAACGCCTGTAATGAAATACTTGTATGGTTTAGTTATAAAATTAATTTGTAGGAATGTTTGCCAACACTGAAATATTTGTTAAATTTAGATTTTAAGTTCAATATTTAACATTGTTTGTGAGAAATGACCAGATTTCAATGGAGTTTTAAAGTCTATGCTTTAAGTAAAACACTTCTCTTGGGATAGATAAAAACTTGTGAATGAATAAAGAAAACTATAGCTGCACTTATTGGTTTTACATCTTATGGTAAAAATTTTAGCTTAAAACGATGAGTTAACATGCAATTATTCAATTCATATATATAGAGAATGAGATTCCTGTTTTTTGGCTAATCTACTTCAGCTTCTTCTTCTTTAAAACAAAACAAAACAGAAACATTCTTTGCATTTAGAATCACAATCATACAGTAAAGCAACAGAGATTTTTGCGAACCCCTGGAGCCAATCAAGGTTTGGGTGGGGGTGTGGGAAAGCTATTGAACAATAGTATGAATACTCAGAATAAAGATGGGCCATCGATGTGTCAAGCAAGTGAGGAAATTTAATTCCATTGTAACAAAAATATGGAGAACTACTAGGCCTATATCTACAGGCTATTTATATATACAAGCCTAGCACAACACTTCACCAATGACCACTGACTCATGACTGAGTGTATCCCCTTTCCCATTTCTTTTAATTACTTGATCTTTGTTAAATACTCTTTACCATATAAATAAAACAGAGACACTTCAGTATAGATATATATACTTCAGTCTTGCTTGACCGTACTCGTCGCAGGTAACCATTAAAATGATCAGTGTTGCAAGTGTTTATTTCCCATTCAGTAGAATAATAAATACCTCTTCATCTATGGGAATATTGACAACTGTCAATACTTTATGATAAAAACAAGAGTTGCGCTGTATATGTTGAATGTGTCTTTTCAATATTAAATAAAGTCATTTAAGCCAATAAAGCTTCTCTTGATATGTATTTGTTCTTTTGCCAGTTTGTTGGAACAAAAGTGGTTGTATAAGTCTGTGCACAAGCTTCTGCAATCACTTCAGATCATACTTCCTGATGAAGCACAAGTCAGTTTGGCACACATTACTGGAAAAGGCTCTCACTTCGCCAATCTGACCAATGCAAAAGAGATTTTACAAGGTTGAATATTTTTTTACTTTAAAAAAAATCATAATAATGTAGAGTCTATTAAAATCATTTGATACATTTTATGTTTCGATGAAAGTCCAAATGAATTGTAATATATTCTTTGTTTTTGTTTTTTTTTTAATTAAAAAAAAAAAAAAATATATATATATANNATATATATATATATATATATATATATATATATATATATATATATATACAAAAAATAACTCTGCTTGCAGCACATACTATTTTCATTGTGATAACCTGTAGTAAAATGCACAGATTTACCTTTTTCTCATGCAACCATTATAGTAAATGAAATCGATTTGTCTTCATATAAGATCCTCTTAGAATTTGGGGGATCTTGAATTTTGGCCTGTGGCGGGGAGATTTTTTTTCACTGCATGGAAAGACTGAGAACTTCTATTAGTACTGTTTCCCTGCCTGGTAACTTTCTTGGATTGTAGGGGCACTGCTTCTTTGAATGCTGCACCAGCTGTTTGCACCTGTTATAATCATGGGCAAGGGACTGGGTTGTGATAAAATTTTCCTCAGTCTGTTCCACAATGTTGCCTGTCTGTCTACTATTACTGCATTAGGGTTTTTTTTCGGACAGGGAACTCACAGCTAGCACTTTTCATTATTATTCAATACTTCATCAAGATGACTAGATTTGGTATCTGGATTTTGATTTACAAACCTGCTGTTTGTCAACAAAATCTACTAAAAGAAATTTAAGCTAATAACAGATACAGGTCCTGTTAGAATGAGGAGTATGTAAATCTGACTATTTTGTCTTCATGATTCCCATGTACATCTAAGAGTTGTCAGTGATTATCCAGAAGCTGGGTTGTTGTTTTTTTAATCTTCAGTTGCAAAAAATGACATATTTGAGAAAAAAATCTTCAAACCAGACCATATGTCACAAGCTGCATTTTACACATTTTAAATAAGTGTAAATCTTGGCATTTGACTTCTTTCTTAGCATATGTACAAGCTCAATCAGTAAATGTCACTCCATGTGATATTATGTCTTTTTAAAATGCCTAAATCTCTCCACATAGAATGAGCATATTTATGTTGATCCAATTTTGCACCATTAAGCTTACAAAATGGATCTTCAGGCTGAATCATATGTTTATGTTTAAAATGTCCATAATGAAATTGTAATTTATTTGAACTGTCGACAAAGCATGAATAAATATTTTGTTCTTTACATTATCAGATATGGAATTTTTCGTCATGATGGAAGGAGCAATCCCTTGAGAAAAAACTTAATCCTGCGAATATTAAAAGAGAGAGAATAATACCCTCTTTTTCCTTTCTCCATCCTCCTCTTGTTTTGTAAATAACATTTGTGAATAAACACAATGGAAATCTTATTTTAGGCAATAGATACTTCCATTGGACTGTCATTGATTCACTTGCAAAATTAATATCGCTGTAATCTGTTATTTTTAATAGAATCCAGAAAACTTCTAACCAGTGCTGCAGCAAGAAATGCTTTACCAGATCCCTTACAGGCCCTTGTTTCTAGATGCTTAGAGGTTGTTACTGAGGCTTTTCAAGACACATCCTCTTCTGATCTGGTTGGCCGTGGGTTCGTGTTTGTCGGCTTGGTCCTATCAAAGTTGCTTGCTCCTCATGGACCTGTAGATCCAGTGGAAGAGGCTACTGTTAAGCTTGCTCATGTTCATAAAGAGGTAAGGACTTGCAAATAAAAGTCTTTCTGTTTTCCTTAAATTTATTCATTTGTTTTATACATCTTCTTTCTCACCATCTCCTCTTTCTCTCTCACCCTCTTTCCCTCTTTCTTTCCCCTCTCTTCTCTTCCCTTCTCTCTCTCTACCCATGATGAATAATAATATGTACATATGCCACAAACCTTACCCAACAATTGCAAAATTGATGACGCCTAGCAGCATTTCACTTTTTCTAAATTCTTGTAGACCTCCTAAAATCTGCAACGACATGGTTGCTTTTCAGACATCTGTTTACTTACACAAATCAATTTTTGCTTTTAGTCTTATTTCTCCATCTTTACCTTTTTTGCGGCTTTCTACTTTGAAATTTTTAAAGAATAGTTTAAAAATCATGTACTTTAAGATGCCATAATGGTTTTCTTTTTTTATTCTAGTGATTTCTTCTCATTGCATATGTAAAGTTTATAACTCTCCCACAGAGCTTTGAGATTGAAATTGAACAGGCAACATGGAACCGGTACTTACAGATTCGTACTGGTAGAGGCATTGCTGAAACCCAGCTTGAGCATCTGCATCCAAGGGTTGTTTACCTTCTGAAGAGAAAAGAAAAGCTAGCAAGCATGTCAGAGAAGCTGAAGCTTTGGCAAGCTTTTAGAGCAGATAAATTACAGGTGAGACAAGTTTCCCAGATCTCTATATATTCCAATTAACTCTTTGGTAGCATTATGATTTGTGGGAAATCACACAAAATGAGTTGCTTTGCAACGGGAACACAGTATGATAAATGAAGGTACAGTTGCCATAAATTGCATTTCTTCCCATACACAAATTCTATCATGACCTTTGAGAGATCTTGCACTGTTAGGTAGTTACTACTATGGTTGGAGAGTGAGTACTTAAAATCTATGGTTGGAGCTTTCCTTGGGCGATTTTCTTTCCTTAAAACTACTTTTTTTTTACACTGCCTATAACATTTGTCACAGGAGAGAAACACAAGGGAAGAGCCAAAAACTTGTTTCGTCTTGTGTCTGCTGCAGAGCTGCTGCATACTCTTTCAGTGTCTTGCATTCAACATTTCCTATCAGTATACCTCACCTTCAACAAATTAGATCTTTTAAAATTATATCTAGGATTTCACTTAGCTTCAAACAATTTATTCTGAGATTGAAGTAAATTTTTTCTTACCTTGCTTTACTAAAATTTCCCTGTCATGAAAGAAGGATAAATAAAAGCTAACAATATCAATAACATTCGTAAGAGCCATAAATATGAAGCAAAGAAGCTTGCTCATTTTAGTTTATTTGGATATCCAATGATTGTAATTATTACTGAAGTTCAAATAGGTCTTTTGTTTTTAAAGTTTAGAAACAATACATGGGTTATAGTACGATTTGATAATGAATTCCTCATATATAGTAATTCACGGCTTTTGAAGCTTGCATTTTAGTCAGCGCAGCAGGACCCATGGTCAGAAAGAGGTCATGGGGTCAAGCTACCAGCAGAATAGGTCAGCATGACCTAGATCTATGCTTTTGGATATGTGATGTTTAAAAAAATTCCTAAAAAACTATTGAACATGTGCATGATATGAAAAGTAGTTGGTTCAATTACTCAAATGTTGCTGTAAATTTCAATATAATTTTCAATATAATTTTTATGATGAGTTGAATCCTTACAATGATTCATGTAATAGTCATTTCAGTGGCAAAGTGTATCGTAGTAAAATTATCAAAATGAACACGTTCCTCACCAATGAACCTCACATACACAAAGACCATAGTGTTAGAGGCTCACCTTGCAAGTTTTGTTGATTTGATCCTCCTGGAAAGCCTACAATGAACCATTTGTTGTGCTAGTACTGGCAATATCATAGCAGGAAGCGTCACTATCTGTTATCACCGCAGTGCTACCAGTTATCGCAGGCATACAGATAATAGTATGGTCTACATCGTTGGTCAGCACTACTAGTGTCTAATGTTGAAACGTTTGCTTAGTTTGTGAGGTTGATGGAAATAACTTGTTTTTAAATCTTATTTGTAGTCCAGTCAATGAACATGTGTATGAGCATGTGTGTTTGTGTGTGAACATGTTTTCGCCATTGGCAGAAAAGTCAGAATTAATCACTCTGTTAAAATTTTCAGTTTTAGCTTTTTACTTTGAGGTACCTGTATTTGCAATAGAGGTGCATCTTGAAGAAGGTGGCATTCCATTATTGCTTTTATCTTCCTCTCCTCCTGTCTTATGTTAGCTATCCTTTTTTCTAATTTTGCAATAGATGAGTGAATGATCTCCCTACCTTGGTCTCCTAATAGGCCAAGTCCTTTCTTATATTCTTCAATAAAAGGAAGGCAGTGACACTCTAAAGCATACTGTTTTGGGATAACTCTTTTTTAAACATCCTCCTGTAAGTTGTAAGTTGCCATATATGAGTCTATGTTTGTTTTAATACTTGACAATGAAACTGGAGCTATAGGATAGGTGTGTGATATATCGTAAAGAACAAGAGCATAGGCCTTGTGAAGCAGGTCAAAATTAAGTTTCATTTCATTTGCTTTATCAACAATGAAAGGATTACTGGTCCATTCAAATGTTGTCTTGTGAAAACCCCATATTTAAAAAAGTGGTCTTTTTTCATAAGTACAGAGAGGTGTTTTTTTCCTCGAATCTTTTTGCTTTTGATTCCAGGATCGATTGCAACAAATTTTACACTTTTCATCAACACATTTTTTGTGCTGTTGAATAGTATGAGCCATGACTGTGTCCAGTGATTCAATTTAAAAATCTATGAGGAGTTTTTTTAAATACCTAGATATTCTGTGTCTACCAGTGCTAAATGGATAGCTAGGTCTCTCAAGACCCGGTGAAAGTAAAGGCAGCTAGGAGAGCAATGGCAAACTACCTCATAATGCCACATGCCAAGAACAATCAGAACCTACTCCTGGTTCCCCAATGCTTGGACCAAGCTTGGGACCTAATTTATTTTTACTTTTTTATTATGAGGGAACTGTCTAGAGGGAAATACAAATTCTGATGAAACTAAGGAAAGGGTGGAAAGTCTGTCTTTCAAGAACAAAACAAAAAAGAGAACGCTAAAGGTTACATTTTTTATGCCTCGTTCTTAACATACGAATGCTATACTGGTTATGCTTTACTACCTCTATTCTGCCATAGCTAAGCTGATTTTCTAATCAAATTTACAGAAGTTATCATACATTACATTTAAGCTTTCCTCAATCCATATGTCATTTTAAAACAAAAAAATATGGTGAGGGTTGTTGGAAAAAAAAATTTTAATTTCAAAGACATTGTCTAAAAACTTAAATGTTCTGGCATATTTTATGCAAAATAAAATTAATTCTTTCTAATAAAAATGTATCTTAAAACTTGATATTGTTGGAGAGTGAATGAAAAGAGCTTTAATATGATATCCAACATGAAAGTGTACTCTGAGAATTGGGTTTGTAAACGGATTAATGAAAACACAAGAAATTCACAAAATTTGCAATTTCATCGGTGGCTGAGCATAATAAATGCCGCAGCATTGCCAATCGACACACCTAGCCCTTGCCCATCACACTCCAATAAGCTTATCTCTTGAGGGGCTTGCTGCCTTGCATTCTCTCAGCAAGGTAATTAATTACCTTTTACTCTTGACAGCTCAAAGTCAAGATTCTGGCCAAAATGAGCAACCGTCAATTTCAAAAGAAACTAAAAGAGCTATCCTGGGATAAGTGAATGAAAATTTTGAACTCATTAGAGTCATATAAAATCTTTAATGTGAATTCTTATATTTTGCCTTGTAGTTCTCAAAGCTAGTCCAGGCCATATCTGGGTTTTTGGAGACAACATGCACAACCGAGCGAGTCTTGGACATGGTCAGTAAACTTTTGATCCCAGGTCTGAACACAGCCACTGCCAAAACTACATCCAGATCAGATAAAAGTCAGCCTCCCAGTTGGAAGGAAAATCTGTCTGCAAGTGTGTTGCAGGAAGAGAGGGTGTGGCAGGACACTACAGCTAGATTCCTTGACCGGCTTTTAGATACATTCTCCACCTTTCCAGACATCCTCACTCCCTTTGCTATTGCTGTTCATCAGGTAATTCAACTGAAAAAAAAGGCAGAATTAAAATGAAGGGGAAGGGAAAGGAAAAAGCAATAATATTATTTTATGTAATTCTGAGTCATCAAAAAGTAAATCATTTTGTTATAATCGCAATAATTTGTTGTAATGTATTAAAAATAAGGACTCAGTTATATCTTTTAAAGTAAAGCGTGAGAGTGGTGCAATCTGAATTTTCTAGAAGAAAAGGTCATGGACAAAGAAAGTGTGCTTAAAATTAAGGAAAAGCTCATTTTGAAGATTTAATTGCCTTATTGAGTTTATGTTCTCTTTCAGGTAAAATTTGGACTACGCATGATGGCTTCCAAGTTTGAAATAAATGCAAAAATTGAAAGGGTATGTTTAAGATACATTGAATAACTGGAATTCTTGAAGTATCAAAAAAAAAAAAAAAAAGAAATGTATTTTTTTGTCTTGACAGATTAATAATGTGCAGTGCAGCCATTTTAGGTGTATGCCACTGAATGAAACTAGGGCGAAGTGCATGAGAGTGTTTTGCGAGTGATATGTGTTTTTTCAAAGTAGGATGAGTTTAGTCATTACCATTGATTCTGGCATGGTCAAAGTGGGGGAAAGCAATTGAAAAAGTTGACTTATCATGTTGTTGTGGAAATCATCACCATGGTTCCTCTGGAAAACGCTGCCATCATAACTTTCAAATTCTTCCATCTCTGGATGGATTTGAAGAAATTTGTTTATGACACAATATCAATTTCGTAGCATGGATAAAACTTTATCTCTTATTGGTCTGTTTTTGTAAGAAGGACCTGAAGGTGGTGAAGAATGGAATCTCAAAATTTCTATGCATTCAGGCAGAAAACTTGTAGTTGTCCCAATACTATAAAAGGTACAGTTTTCCATCCGCTACCAAATTTTAGTCATGTTACAAACATGCTTCTTGTGAAATTTCAGATCATTAGGTTGGCAAGTAAAAATCTAGATAAAACTTGACTGTGGAAAAAAATTATACTTTGAGAAAATCAAATTTGAAGTCTTTAGAAGATTTTTCGAAGAAGGTTGAAGGAAAAACAATTTGAAAACACATGAAAACATCCTTGCCTGGTATGAAAGATCTTTTCCCTTCATATTTCCTCTTTGAAACAAAAATAATCACAGATTTGAATGATTAGAAATGCTCCTGAAAACCACAGGCATGCTGAAAATTCATTTTTGTTGGTTTTGATGTTATTTTTTAGTCCTGAACTTGAAAAGCTTAGCTTGTCAGGGCTGCAATGAGCACATTTAGTGAATGAGTGTAAACATTTGTTTTGGACCGTATAAGCAATGACAAAATTCATTGTCATTGTAACCTTTGCAGTCATAGAGACCAATAATCTTTAGGATGTCAGAATGTCCATGACAGGATTCAACTCTAGATGCCCATGCCATGATTCAAACTCTGCAGTAATTAATGCTTTATTGACTGAGCTGTCTGGTTTTGCCATTATTCATTTTAATGTTTCTAAATGAACTGCTCTGATGAAGTGAACATATTATTGCCAATGATGTAATTGCTATAAATTGCTAAAATGATTTTTCGCATCCAGAATTTTTTACTAAGTTTTGGTGAATAAATCCAAAAGTCGCTATTTGCAGGCATGAGAAAATAACAGTACTTTTGTTTTTTTAAAATAAATTGATTTACAGCATTGAGTATATGAAGTTTTATTTTAGTGTAACGTTTTGACAATTTTTTTTCAGATGTCAATTCCAGTGGATGCACTTGTTTCTCTTGTCAAGCATCTGTGCTCATTCCCAAGCCTAGGAGAACATTGTCCAAATTTGTTAAAGCTTGCGGGTGCTTTGGCCTCACCCTCATCCTTAGGCTTGGTTTCCACAGTCTCTGGCTTCAAGCAGCTAGATCAGTCAGAACAGAAGGCTTTGAACTGTTCTTCAGTAGTAAAATCAAGGTGTGGAAAGAAGATATGGGGCTTAGTGTATCTTATAGTGAAACCAGCCCAAATAAGTCAGATGCCGTAAATTAACCATTTTTCTTTTTGGACTATCGGAAACGGTATTGATTTAATTTCTTCAATTTTGGGGCTAAAATAATTATGGGATCAGGATTTGGAATTGGATTTTTCTTGCAAACTCTGTGTTTGTGTGGTTTTTGTTTCTGTTTGTGTCATATAATTTGAAGAGAAAATTTGTCTGCCTTTTAAAATTTGCAGCAACCCTTGAAAACAAATTGAGTTGTCGATGTATGACTTAATTCGATTAGAAATTCTGTATTTAAGAAGTGAAATCAACTCCGCTTGTTTCATGGGAACTGCAGAGTTTTAGTTTATGGTTTTCAATTTAAAACCAATAATTTTAGATCCTAAATTGGCTCCATTTTATGGATTTCACTTCTGAAAATTTGAGTTCATTTTATTAACGCTGACTTGAAAAAATTATTCATTTACTAATGTCAGGTAAGCTAGAAAGAAAAGTTTTTTGAGTAAAATGAGATTTTGTTTATTCTCATTTAATTTGGTGGATTTTCCCATGCATTTTATAAGCTTGTGAGGTTTTCTTGCCATATATTTTACCTAGGAACCTCCCTCCCCAAAATCTATTTTATGTTGGGCTTTGAAATTGAAAATTCAGTAGAAATGAGCTTTAGCATTTCTTGTTATTCATTTTAAAGGACAGATTTAGTACAAGCAAAAATTTTGAATATGCCTTTGTAATGTTTTAGTTTCAAAAAGTTATTTTCCTCATTTCAATCAGCCTGTTTTGCGTCAACTATCAAATCTACTGAAGTGAAGATAATTAATACCAATGACATAATATTATGCATAAATATTATGATTTTGGTACAAAAAATCGAAATCTTTACCTTTATTGGTGGTTTCTTTTTTCTCTTATAACTCTGGTATTATTAGTAGCTTTGAAGTTTTTTGTCCTTCTGTTTTTTTTTTTTATTTATTAATTAGGAAAGAAATGTAATCCCCCAACTTAGATTTATGTAAAGAAAATGGAAAAAAAGACAATATATACATTCAGACACTTTGCTTTTTGATGTCAGAAAAATGTAAGGGTGACAATTTCAGTACTAAGGATACAAGCTTAAGATACTGACAATTAAATATTATTTTTATGAATCATTACTCCCAATGATTAAGCATTTCTATCAAGCATAACGGAAGAGAAAGGCCTATGTTTAATCATTACATAAATTATATATATATCAAAGATAAAATGCTATACACACACACACACGTGCATATTACGTTATCATATTACTGCTCTATAGAGTAACCTAATGCATTCATGTATGTACTTATATTTTCATATATTTATCTTATAACTATGTACAAACATGTTCTGAAGTATAAATTATAACATTTAAGATATTGGAGGTTAAAAAAGGAGTTGTAGTTATAAATACTTTCACATTAATTAACATCCTTCTCTCTGTCTATGAGTCTCTTCTTTCATTATCTCATAATATATCTCCCTTTCTCCCTCAAATGCTAGTAGACTATTAGATTGTGTGAAAGAATGACAATTATGATCTGTTTTCCCTTGGTTAACATATTTATGACTTTTCCTCAGGCTTCTAAGCTGTGCTTTACTCTACCTGAAAGCTCACAGCCTGAGCAGTGCTCGCATGGAACCTTCGCTAGTCTCGTCCCTCAGGTCTGTCTTTGCCCAGTTTGCTATGGCCTGGCAGGAGCAGGAGGAGAGGAGGCGCCAGAGAGAGGCAGAGGAGGAGGCGCTTTACAGGTACAAGGACAAAACTCATGGAGATGAGAGGCTGGAGATGGAGAAAGAAGAAGCAGATTTCAGGGCTTCTTATCCCTCTTTTGCTAAGGTAAATGTTGTGGATATGAATTGAATGTTGTGTGCTTGTTTATCAATTTATGTGCATATAAATTTAGTATCATGACTTTATTTTTGTACATGAACTTATGATGGTGTAAAGCAAAAAGCTTTTTGAAAGAGATTCAGTCTGATTACATGGCTTCGCATACTTCAGATATACCTGTTTTTTCTTTAAGTCAAAGCTTAAAGTTGTACAGGAAAACTCTAGCAAATTTAGATTTATAGAAGAGAATAATTTCCTTACAATGAGACTCTATGGCACAATCAACATTGGTTCCTGTAAATGCTATCTGTATAATTTTAGAAATGTAATCTGGAACAAAAATGGAATTTTTCTCAAGTGAACACATTTTTGATTTTGTTGTTGTTGCTTTTTTTTTTTAAGCCTAAAATGTTGTTGCTTTGAAATCATAATATTTAAAGTTAGGGAACAGATGTGGGGGATATCATCTGAAAGATGTATGACAAAAGATGATTGAAAGGATCTCTTCATGGTTCTGATCAAATAACAGATGAAATGACTATGTGAGAAGAATAAATGCAATGATTATCACTTTGTTACTTTATCTTTTAGATATGTAAATTGAGATGGGCAAAAATATCATTAGTTTTATTGAGCTTTCTGGCGCAATTTGCAAGGAACATGCTTACATTACAGCCTGCCTTCTCTGATTTCTTTCTCCAGCATCAGTCAAATCTCATCTTAATCAGAAATTTCTCATTTCATTGACAAGTTAATTCTACCCATAATGAAGAGTTTGATATGTCAAGAGCTGTTTCATGGTTGTTATTTTTGGGTGTTTCATGAACTCTCATCATTAGGGTTTTCTCTCACTTCTTGTACACGAATCCTAAGGCATTCTGATTTATAACACCTCACCTGTTTGACAAATTGTAACTTGTCACAATAAGTTTTTTTAACTTTGGGTATTAAAACATATAGGTCAATATGATGATCTGTTGAATTATACCCTGTTGTGTCAAAGTTTATGTCATTTCTTCTCATAGGATTTCATTGATATCACTGGTGCTGATCGTCTAGAGGATGTGGGACTGGAATCAACAAGAGCTTCAGCCACGTCAACCTCAGATCAGGGCATAGAGAGTGCCACAACAGGCCTAGAAGGTGTGTCATCTAGTGAGATGGAGCTTGTCTGCAGTGTGCACTACACTGTGTTCACATCATTGTCTAAAGCTGACTGGATTGAAGATACAAAGAAGGAGGAAGGTCGCAGTTTTGTGGCAAGTGAGGATTCTCATGAGACTTTACTTAACAGTGCAACAAGTCAGCAGTTCCTCTTGCCAGCTTTAATAGCTTACCAGATAGGAGCTGAGGTGGTGAAAACCTGCTCCGATGTACTAGGTGAGTTTGTGGTAGAATAAATGTTACTGTGGCTGATCTCTTGCTGTAACAAAAATATAAAATTGAAAGGTAGAGTATGTTTAGAATAACTTTTTGGAGATATGAGGAAATGATGGTTGTTTCTATGAATAATAAAGTAGATAGAAAGGGATATAACCTGCTCTCTGCAGCAATGGCAATGTAATATGATGTAATCAATTATGGGTGCACTGCTGCTGTATCAAAGTACCAAAGCAAAATTTATAGTTCACAGAAATGAAGGCTGGTGGCTGAAAACCATGTCCCTGTATGTGGCAGCAAGCCCTCATGAAAAATTTTTAATTGGTAGGTGTGCAAGCTGTTTAAGTAATTAGAATTGTTTATTTCTTTTATTTTGTGTTCTTTCCTTCTTTCCTCTTTTCTAATTCTGTTCTTGATTTGATCCTTAATTTACCATGAAGAAAATTGCCAAGCCAAGGAGCATAACCATACAAGGAAAAGTTGAATGCAGAAAATCATGACAACAGTTGTGGTGGGTCAGTTGGCTTCAGAGAAAAAAGGTCCCAAGCTGCACTGTCATGCTCTTACAGGAAATATTGTGAATTGCTTATTAGAAGAGTAATTCTGATTTAATAACATAAATATGCTCAGTACTGACGTAAGCACATGATTTGCTACAATAATAGTTTTGGAGGTCCGCTCATTTTTTGATGAAGGAAGAGCTTGGATTATCTGCTTATATAGCAAAGCATGCAGAAACACACATTCATACACAATTAGGTTTGTACTGAATCCTTGGATGAAAGTCCATTTATCGAAATTAGTTTTACCTAAGCACAATTTTAAAACATATTTTTTTCAGGACCTGGAATAGATGGTCAGCTTCTGGGATCACATGTTTTATTGGGTACATCTGTTCTTCAACACATTCAGACTCAACAAGCCTCTGTGCAAATGGAAGCGGTAAGTTTGCCTTCCTCCTCTTCTCATTTCCAGTATTTACTGTTACATAGGGAAAAAAGGTATTTTCATAGTCTCTCTCTCTCTCTCTCTCTCTCTCTCTCTCTCTCTCTCTCTCTCTCTCTCTCTCTCTTTCTCTC
>BLXT01003750.1:596231-624902 GCA_019648995.1 Plakobranchus ocellatus | reverse complement strand
GTTTTGAAGATTAAAAATTGTATTCTTTTTTACATCAAAAAAAAAATATGAAACCTTTCTTTGTTTTTTCAAATTAAGAATTTTGTCTCACCAGAGCCTTAACAGCCAAATGTTTATAATGTGTGATATATGTAATCTGAGCCAACTTTTGGGGTTGCAATTGAAGCATAAAAGTTAGCAGGATATAGATGATAATTACTACATGTAATCTAGCACTTAGTTTATAAAGTGCTGTTTGTGATGTAACAGTTCGCTAGGCAAATTGTTTGACAATTACTTCTAGTTGTAGTCAGAACGGATCTCTGATTTTTGTTGCGACAAAATATTCAATCTATTGTTTGAGACTGAGGCATTTTATGGTAGTGAGTTTAATATAAATGTGGTACATTTATTCAACAAATTTATCTATCAAAACTGAATGAAAAAAGATTCTAACTTTTGAGGCAATTATTGAATTTATTTATTTTACTTGGGTAGATTTTAAGATCGACAAGAATAAGGTCCAGATTTATTTGCAGCTTGCATTGTTAGAAAGATTTCTTTCACTTTTCTTATTGGAATTACTTTTATTAATTTGTAGATCTGACTACCCAGTTGGTGCTGGTAGACACAGAAGAGAAGATTTGGAAAAAAAAAATTGTTAGCCCTGTCATCTCTTGCAAAGTCCTTGACTGCATTCTGAGATTTGGCATGTTTGCTTAAGTAATGATAGCCAGGAAATGAAAGCATTTTTTTTCAAATTGTTATGGTTTCTCCTTTTAATATTGAAAAGTTCCCAATTGTAGTTGAATTTTTTTATGTGTGTTCTCAGGACTGGGAAAGCAATGCAGCATCTTTTGTTTCCCTTTCACCTCAGCTGGCTGAGATCACAGCTGTCATTGTGGAGTGGAGAAAGCTTGAATTAAGGTAAGATTCACCTGTAGCTAATCTTGTCTAGTTAGTCCTTTGCTTTTTAATCTCTTGTGTTAACAGGATGGCCAAGATAAGCAAATTGAGTTTTTAGAGTCATTCATGATTTTTAAGCATTCTGATTGAGTAAGTATTTAATGCTTACATACATTATGCCATTCTTTATCAATTACTTTTCCATAATCCAAAAAAAAAAAAACCCTTTACAAAATCAGATCTTAAGTAGAGCACTTAAAATGTTTAATGGCTTTGCTTTATCTTTTTTTTTTTTTTTAATGAGTTTATACACCAAGATATCTTTTCCTATAGTGAGTACAAATCTTATTTTTATCATTTTTTTTTTTGTACAGCCTGATGAAGTGTTTTCAGTCCAGTTATAATTTCAGGAGGATTTTTTTCCAGAAAGGGCAATACTGATATTTTTGCAAATGAAAGCCCATTTTAAAGCCTACTACATTTGTCTCTTTTTATTAGTCTTTATTGAGGATGGTCAACATTTGGGTTCTGTCAGCACTTACCTCTAAAATTTCTTTTGCTTGTCTGAAAATCTGACAGTAAAATTGTCCAGGATTTAAAGAAGCACAAAAGAGTTTATCAGTGTATTCTTAAAACCTCTTTTTTTTGTCAATGAGAGTGGTTTTTAGTATTTAAAGATTTGAATCATCCCTGATATAGTCTTTGATCGGTGCTCTTTGTCAGGTATTAGTTGACATATCTGTATCCTTAATTTCTATTTCTGATGAACAAGAAAACTCAATCCTTGAATTTTGAGTTGAATTTGTAAAAATTCATTCAAGGGAGAAGTTCTTTAATATTCTTGATTGCTTTTTTTTTTTTTTTTAATGGCTAAATATCCTTTACAAAAATATGGAATTTTGTTAGCATTTAATTAGTTAATTATCTCTTGTGTTTAAATTACTAAAAAAAAAAAAATATTCTACCCTGTAGCTGTTGGAAGAACTCCCTAGAGCGTGAAGAATTAAAAAGCAAAGCCAAGGCTAGCCACTGGTGGTTTCATCTACACCAACTTATTGCAGATTTTTTAAAATCTGAGGACATGGACAAGGTATGGGTCTTGCTCTTAAAGATACTTCACTCTGAATGCTAGATTACAGCAACGATAAGAATATTTGTTTCAGATTGTTAAAGTAAGTTTTATTGTTGTTATTGCTGTTGTTGTTTTCTTAAGATTTTGAGGAACGATTTCAGTTTTTGGTAAATTGACAATAATTTCAATACATTTTCCTGCTTTTATTTGCCTAAATTTGTTTTGAAGATTAAAAATTGTATTCTTTTTTACATCAAAGTTTTTCAGTGATTATTTATTTCTTATATTAAATGTAAATTTTCGCAAGAGTTTTATACACCAAAAACAGGATTTTTCTTTTAATCTAGACCTGTTTCAAATATCAAAATTCTACTTCATGCAATTCAGTATTGTGAGATTTAACTTTTTTGCCTTTGTTGTGTCACCATCAGAGCACCACATCTGAAATATTAACTGCCCTAAAGAAGTTTATGGAAAGTTCAACTTTGGGCGAGTTTTCAGTGCGTCTAAGAATGCTATTTGCCTTTCACTGCCAATTGCTTCATTGGCATGAACACCCAGCACAAGGTATTTTTAACAAACTTTCTCCAAAATTTGCATTGATCTTTTAATCCATTATTGCTATGGTCACCATCTGATATAAGTATGCAAGTTGAAACAGAAATAAAATCCACCTACGATAATAGTTCAAATAAAACAAATGCCTGAAATTTCCAAAGGAGAGATATTATGCAGTGGTGATTGAAAATGAAACGTCAACAGTTTCCTAATTAAAAATAGAAACACTTATGTGGATGACAAAACAACTTTCAGAAAAAAATGACATCTTAATTGAATTCAGATATAAATTCAATGTGTGTGTTTGGGCATGCATGCATGCCTCTGTGTGTGTGTGTGTTCACTTTAATTCTTTATGTGGTTGATCCTCATAGAAGCTAGGGGACATTAAACGGTAGCCTGTGGAACCATTCTTTCGCATTCAAGGCCTAGGTCTATCTTTAAATGGTGGGGAATCATTAAAGACAAGGGATACAATATTGATTATATTATTCAAATTTGTCCTGCTGGTGATCAGCACACAATAAGAAGACTGTGAAGATTCTATTATTTCAGAGTATGATATATGGTAGAATTATGATCATAGTTAACAAAAATTAGTTATTTTCCTTATCCAAAAATTATAGCTTTTGTTGATATAAAAAAAAGGCCAATTAAATATGCTTGAAATATCATCACAGAAGGAGGAGTTTTACATAAGATAGGCTTCAAGCTTTCTGGAGTGCGCCAACCATAGATCTCAACTTAATTAAATCTGCAAAATTATGAGAATTTTTGTGTGTTTGAAAAGTGAATAATGACCTCTGCCCTTTTTGCTCCTTTTTCAAAGCGTCTCATTTTGTCTCATGTGCAAGACAAATTTAATGAATTCATTATAGGAATATTGATAGCTTTCCAGTTCAGTTCTTGAAAGTTTTTTTCAATATTTCTTAGGATTGTTATTAGTTGATCCTTAACTTCTTATTCTTTATCTTGATTTCTCACAATACAATATGGTTCAACACCGTATTCCTAGAATCTTTAGAAATAAAATTTTTCTCAACAATTTTGAAAGGTCTTGTAACTAGTGGAAATATTTAGTTCCAAAATGTCATCTACTAAAAATTAAGTATTATTGATTAAAATATATGAATATAGATCAATTTGGCAGATGATCTAACATTGTTCAATGAAACTATCCTGTCATTGTTGAAAATTTAACTCTTACTCAATAATTTTCAAGGATCCAGATCTATGAAAAATAAATTGAACTAATATCATTAAGGGTTTAATATTTGTCTTAGGCTCTAGAAAAGTTTTGTCTCCTTAGAGTCATTTCTCATGATAGGCAAGACTTTCTCAATAAATTTAATGTAAACTTTGACAAAGAAGATATGATTTGCTCTTTTTTTTACTTCTGTAAACGGGTTTTGGGGTAGCTGCATAGGGTGACCAGTCCAAATGAGTCAAAAGTCGGAATATTTAAATCAATATGAGCCACAATGTCGTGAAAGTGAATACAGAGATAGACTTTCAGAAAGCATTTAATGTAAAGAAGGAAAATGAAATATCTTTCTTTTCAATGTGTATTTGCAACATACAATTCTTTAGAACCATATGTGTATGAGCCCTTACTTGTCTTTCAATCCCCAGAAAAGCTTCTGTATATGTTATGGAATGTGTATCAGTTCTATAAGCAGTATGAACCTGCTATAGAGGCAGAGATCAAGAGGCTTAGGTTACCCATAGAGAAACAGCTCAAGGTTAGTGGTACAAATTAAAGAGTGGGGGCAAAGATTTTTTTTATTATTATACCTCTTCCAATACCACTAAATAATGCATACAGTTCTGTGTTCTGACCAAAGAAAAATTGAGAAATCTTTTTGCTGTATGAGATAAAATATCAGATTACATCATTTGTGAGCCATCCACACAAAATGAATTGTTTGTCGGGCATCACACAACAGAATATATAAAGCAAAATAGTTGAAAACAGTTGAAAAAAAAAACAACTCTTTTTCACATTACTGGTAATTGTCCTTTACTAATTGGCCATCATTTTTCAATTCAAATTAGCGGCCACTTTTGTATAGTTTGCTTTTTCTATCACAAGACTCTTCATTTTGCATCACATATATTATCTTATCACAAAATGAAGCATTTTTCCATTTTTGAGTTAGGTGGAACATTTATCGCAATTCTTATTTTTTCTTCTATTTGGCAACATAGGGTTTTGTGAAAATTGCTAGATGGAGTGACATGAACTACTGGGCCCTGAAAGACTCCACAGAAAAAACACACCGTGCTGTTCACAAACGTGTCAAAGAGTATCAGGTAGGAAAATTAGGAATTTAAGAGAAGTGGGTTTTTTTTTTTTTTTTTTTTTTTTTAAAATATACGTGTTCAGTTATTACAAGATGTGAGGACAATCGATACTCATTTTGTTTTTGTTTTTTATTTTATTTTCTTGGTTTTTTTTTAAATATGATTTTTTTTTTTTTGTTATCTATTCTAAATCTTTTGGATTTTTTTCTTGCATCCTGCAGACATGCCAATCGCTCCAGATATTCTGGATTTGTTCCAGAATTCTACCTGAAAATGACCTGCGTTCTGAAAATCCACATTTTTATCATAAAATCCGGAATTTTGCCGATTTGTGATTGGCCGTATTTTTTGTAATAAACATAGTCTAAGTTTAACTGCGCTTCTTTGCATAAATAGCTTGAGAATCTAAGGGGACATAAAGCAAAATAAGACAAAAATTTTTAAGGGTACTTTCATGTATTGTGTTCCTCTCTAGACCTCTTTTTTCCTAAAAATAAAAACAGAAACAACAAACAAAAAAAACCACTCCCAGTCACCAATCAGGCTGAGGAGGCTTTGGTGTGAGGTGGGGCAAATGTATTGGTGCAGTGTATTGAGGAATATCATTGTTAGGCCTACCATTACTGACTATTGATGTGTTGACGGTCAGTCGTTCACACTGTGACTTCACACTTGGACATGGGTTTTTTTTAAACAGACATCTTTATGAGGATAGCAAATACAAAAATTCTGACGGCATATTTGAAATCGGCAACCTCAAATTAAGGAAATTATCGTGGCAGAATAGCAATTTTAATAGAAATAAACAATTTGGGCTAAAAAAATTTTTCCCATTTTTAGTCTATCAACTTCAAGTCAATGGTTTGATTAAACTTAATTATGTAGACATTGAGACTATACCAGCAATGTCTTAATACAAGTCTAAAAAAAATTAGCCTAGTCTAGTACTGTGAGCGCACCCATATAAATCCAGCATGGCTTGGCGTGAGACTTTCTGATTAACACTAGGTTCTAGCCATTGCCAGTTCTGTGATAATTATGAGCTACCGCTAGAACGTTGTAGATCTAGAGCTTACTATTCAATGAATCAGCCCCATGTATCTTTGATGAGTCTACACAGAAGTTCCCATTTGCAAGAGACGGCATCATTGCATTTGAAAAGAATGCATCGAGGCATACCTTGTTTCAGGGATAGAAATGCACTTATTTTTTAACTGGGAAAAGCTAGTAAAATTGAATTCTAATTGAAATCCGTAACCGAAAATTAAACAACTCATAACGATGAACATAATTAAAATTTTAAGGACTGTTCTCTCTTTTTATATGTTGTTAATCTAGGGCTGATTTGCACAACATTAAGGTAAACAGATTAGAATGAATATATGTTAGGCACAATAGTTTAATGTTTGCTCCGATTTTAGACAGGAGCTGACATCCTCTACACTCTCCCCTGTCCTAAAGCACTTTTTTTGTAATTGGAACTTAATTATAAATTGAGTGTTTTAATTTTTTTTTTTTTTGTTCAATCAGCATCAGTTCACGGCATATTCAGGTTTGTTCTGTATTTTTATCTAATGTTCTGCATTTTTACCCTTGATGTTCCTGAAAAGTTTTTTCAAGGGTAGGCATGTCTGATCCTAAAGTAAATCCTACAGCTGTTCTCCTTTCCTCTGTTTTCTTTTTTCCTCTTAGTATTAAAAAAAATGGCAGCATTATCACTACAAACATTCATCAAACATTTAATTTTTTTTGGTTTTCAAATTTTTTTTCCTCAAATTTGACAAGGGCGTATTTATTTAATTTGTAAATGTTGAAAATTCTTATCTGAAATAAAATTCAGAGCTTTAGTTAGTTCCCTGTCTCTCCACTTTAATCAACCAAGACCTTAGACTTGAGATTATTTTAATAACTGACTTTTTTGCTGTCTTTCTTAAGTATATTCTAAGCCAGCCAGCCCAAAGCATGTTTAGTGATGCAGTCAGCGACCTTGTTGTGCTAACTGTGAAGCAGACATCAGGTTTTTCTCTGGAAGAGAATATGACTGTTTTCTCTCATGCTGTCATCCAAAAGCTCAACCAGGCACAAGAAATGGTATGAATCAAACTGTGCATGTATTTGTATGTGCATTTTTATACTTTTTTCAACGTCATAATTATGTTACCATAAAGTTTTTGGCTCAGAATTTGAAGATATAAGGTGATTTAAAAAAATATATATCAGTGCTATTCTTAATAAATATTTACTGAACCCAACCCTAATAGATCCAATGCTGTATATAACATTTTTTGGAAAGAAAGAGTACAAATTCGTTTTTTCTTCCTGCTTTTGAATACTTTTTAAAAGAACTTTTGGCACATAATTAATGTAACTGTATCCAGGTTTCTCCATTGTAAAGCTCACTCAGTGATATTTCAGGCTGCACCAATGCTTTGAAGTGTACAAGATACAAACTCGTGACTCGTTGGAAATTTTTTTTATGATTTAAGGGCAAGTGCGGCATCTGGAGAGGGGGTTGCTGAGGTCAATTTGCGTCACAAGGTCAACTTTGATTGCGGGTAGTTTCGTAAAGTTTTTCCAATTGGTAATCATCTGAGGAGTGTTATTAGGCCTAACTTTGGCTGAAAATGCCTTTTATTGCAAATTCAAAATTGCTACCTCCAAGAAAGTCTGCCAATTTTCAAGAAAATGTGTCAAATTTTGCTGTTTATGCAAGCTATGTAGGCCTGCTACCCCTTGAAAAACATAGACATATTATATACCAATGAAAAGTTTGCAATCTCAGCCTCCCTATCAATGCCACTAGAACTAATATATATGGACATCCAAATTTAGACAAATTTTTCTAAGAAGTGAGCTCCATTCATAACCATTACCATATATGGAGCGTCTGTCCTAGTTCCCACCTTTTTCACTATAACGGCGTCAATTTTGCCTATGGGGATTTCCGGTTCCTTAGTTTGTGCATGACCGTCAGCCCTGCGAACTTTTACCGCCCAATGAAATCGAAGCGAAGATCTGGTGTTATAGCGTGACACTGAGATCAGCTGTTCTTACGCTAATTTGTTTACATAATGCTTTGTCGGTTTTTGAGTGAAGTTTTTAACCAGTTTAGTGCGTGAGTGACCGCCAGCATGAACTGGACATAAGAAAATGGCCGAAAGGAAACGAGTGCAACTGGAAGAGCTTGAGAGAGCTGAAGGAGGCCTATCATATTGAGCTGGCATCGCATAATTGGTCAGAAAACCAAAATATTTTTGCTCCGACTTTATCAGCCATTTTCTCAAAATGAGTTTGTTTTTTTTTGGACAAATGTTCTTATAACTTTGCTGTTTTTCATACAATTTGTCTGAAACTTGACAAAGCATTTTAGAGCAGTAATATCTTGCTTTTCGCTTAGGTTTTTTGGAATCGCATTTGTAAATTTTTTTTTTTACAAATTTTTATGCATCCAAAAATTTGATACAATTTATATATGCTTTTCAAAATTCCATCAAAATTTTACTTTTCTTTCCAACCCCAAAAGCCTATGTGAAAACTTTCGAATTTAGCATAAAAGCATATTCCCATTTTTAAAAAGTTGATACCTTATTTAGTTTCGAAGTTATAAGACTTTGAAAATTATGTTTATATCCAAGATGGCCGACATTTTTTTCTGTTGCCATACCAACGGCATTTGAAAAAAAAAGTCATTTTGGTTGTTTCTATTACTTTTTGAGGGTCATATATAACAAATAAACCATTTGCAAAGGGATCATTTAAGAAATAAAGACAATCACCTCTGAGTGCCGCACTTGCCCTTAATATTCTTTATCTTGTTGAACATATACAGTGAGTAAAATACTTAAACTCAAACTTATGAAACAAAGTGAATAGGTACATCTAACATGTAATTTTAACTTTAATTATTTCATCTTCTTTACCTACAGGAACTTCTTTAAACTCCTAAAAGTTATTTATTTGTTTCCCAGAGTGCAATTATTGCTGTTTATTTACCTCACTTAAACTGAGCAGAAACCTTCAATGTTGTATGGCTTCTTTGAAATCCAAGAGAGTATACAAAATAACGTTTGGATTTTATTTTGTTTTTCATTTATTATTCATCTTGCTTTAATCTCCCCAACGTAATACCCCTGCAAAGAATGCCACCACATCATCAGATATCAGTGAGTTTATTAAAGACTTCAATCTGTTGAAGAGAGCACCCAAGTTGTTTAAGAAAATGACAACTCATTTGAAAAAACTTCTGGCTACCTCAGACCATTTAAAGAAGATTCTCATATTTGACAGTTTTACAGGTAAGTGTATCTGTTGAAAAACTAATGTTGTTGACAATGAAGTTGCTTTGAATTTTTTAAATCCTGGGAATATGAACGAGATATTTTTTGTATTATAAAGTGTAAATATGACCCAAATTTTTTTCAGTTCTTTTGAATTAAGAATATAAATTTAAGAAAGAACTGGAAAAAATTTGGGTCAACTTTACATTTTATAATACAAATGTATGTAGCACGACTTGAATATTCTAAGATTGCTTGACATTAACTTTATTTTACATAGCAGATGAATCAATGTAGACTTAATTTTTATTTTACCCCATTTACTTTGTTATGCACAAGAATATTTTTTAAAATCACAAATCATGAAATTAATACAGTTGTTGAATTAATCATGGCCATAGGTGAACTGATTCAAGAAATGCAGGATTTGCACGGGCTTCAAGTTGACATGGTAAGATTTATGGCATTTGTTCGTATAGAATTTGTTTTCAAATTTTTTTTAAAGAATAATTGTGATTGAGAGAGAGAGAGAGAGATGTTGACCCTGTCACCATGAGGGGGCAGAAGTGGGAGCTTTGGCGCATTTTTCATATGTACGGAACACCAGTTGATTGAAATGCTCTGCAGTTACAATCTTTATTGTAAGGCACCATGAAATTTTAAGCATCACTGCATTTTTAGAGAGAGAAAGATAGATAGGTAATGGGACAAAACAACAATTATTATTGAAATCGAAGGCATTTACAAATTTAATAAATATTTATTTATAATAGAGATGCAAGCAATCAAAGTAGCATTTTATTAGCACAAAACATTTGATTTAAGCAGTTGTGTCTTGGATACAAGTATGAGCAAGATGCCATTGAAAGTCTTGTAGTGCTGCCAAACATATAATTTTAATTGTATCTATAATATTCTTGTATTTTCCACTGTAACTATAATGTTCCAGTAATTTTCACTTTATTATTAGGCTGTTATTATTATGTTCCTGTAATGTTCACTGTTTCATTCATAACTATAATGTCCTTGTAATTTCTCTTCAGAATTCTGAAAAGGAAAAACAGAAATCTGAAGCACGTTCAATAAATCTGAGGAAACGGAAAGGCCTGGCAGAACTATTTAAATACCTTGCACTGATTGGTGAGCTTATAAATTTATATGAGATCAATTCTGGTGAGATAGAAGTAATGAATAAACATGTTGGAAACAATAATTTAAATATAGAATGTGACAGTGTGTACAACATGCATATTGCATGATTGTTGGAGCCATTTTTTTATTTCAAAATTATTCCTTTTTTTTTAAACCAGATAGGTTTTATAACTGAGTCCTAGCAGTTGCTTGTAATAAAAGTTTGCAGTAAGATTGTTGGCAGAAGCTATGATGAATTTTATAATTTGTTTTTTGTTGCTGTTTTGATAGATTTTGGATATTACTGCCTCCAAGAAAATATAAAATATGATATTGGTTTTTTTTTGTTTTTTTAGGACTGTCCTATAGGAAGGGGCTTACAGGCTCAGCCTTCCAGAGTTTATCAGATGCACTTGAGATGCCACCCTTAAATCTGAACCCTCATCACGAGTAAGTTGATCTTGATAGTTATCTTTTTCCTAACTCATCTTAATTCTTAAAACAAAATTGAAAAAAAAAAAGGTTTGCTGAAGAAAAATTTCCCAGAAAATTATCATCAAGTGCCTTACTTAAAAGTCCATTTTGTGATCATTTGAAAACTTAAGTAATTGCTATTATAATGGAATGAATAAGATGAATATGCTTTGTATTTGATGGTGATTGAAACACACAGTACATTGCAAAACTGACTTAAGTGAAATTTTTATTGCATTGTGTGGCTTACCAAGCACTTAATTCTTTTATCTGTTATAACTTTAATATCATTTATATTATTCTCCACTTTTTGTTCTAAACTCTGTTTTGATTGCAAAAATCTCAAGTTATCATCTTACTAAGTTGACCGGTATGCAGCATCACTGAGGAAGATGACCTTTCCATATCTTGTCTATCTTTATCCTCACTTTTGTGCCAGACTTCCACCTACCAAATTATGGAGCGGCTGTGAGAATTATTTCTATCGCTGCATTTCAAGATATGCTCAGTTTGCCTCAGCTATAGGAAACCCCTCCAAGGTTATAATTGCTTTTATTTTTATATCCTAGGTTATTAGGACTGAATTTCTGCGCAATGTTTTAAAGAAAAAAATTCGATGAGCATTAATGAGCCTGAAAAGAGTTGTTTTAATTTAATTTGATTTAATGTAAATGATATACAAAATCAATCTTACTCGATCCTGGATGTAACGAGTCAAACACCACATACTACAATAATGTTTTGAAAAGTGGCAATTAAAAATTAAAAGGCAGAGGTAAAAGGAAATCTTTTTTGTGTCAGCTGACATTAATAAAGACTTTGATTGCATGAATTTATGATTACATCAAACTTTTACGTATAGTTTTTTTAAAATTATATTGTCTCATGTACATCCATCAAGCAAAAATAATGATCTTTTGTTATATTTGTCTTTCCATTGCATGATTGATGTAACTGTGTTGACACTCTGCAGGCTAAATTGCCTTTCAACTTATCTGTATCTAAAGTAACACAATAGACTTTCATGTTGGATAGAAAAGTATTTTATTGTTGGTTAACTTTCCGTAATTTTTTATTGCTGCAAACTTTTGGGATAAAAACTTGTCCGTATGTCTTATCATATGTTTCCTCAGGAACTTAGCATGGCAGACATTCAGAGGTGCAGAGGGTTTATCGCCCACTTGGGTCATCTGTACTTGAAACAGAAAGCCAGGCTTACAGAAATAGTCAATAGCTATTTATATCTCAGGTGATTCATTTACCAGGACATATGTTCCAGATTTTCCAACATTACTTATACCAGCTCAACATTGTGCCAAGGAATCCTTTCAATGGCATACTGCTTAGGTTGTAAATTTAAAATAGAAACCTAAATCTTAAAGCTGTTTACATGGTCAGTCTCTCATCTGCAAATGGGTATCTGACATGAAAGAGCTTGAGATATATTTAAAAATAAAATTTAAAATCTAATGATACATAAGTAGTTTTTTGCAGCCATTAGAGGAACTATTTGCCTTGTTAATAGAAAAAAACAAATCATACTGTGTAGTCTTATATACATTTAGTCTATGAATAAGCATAAATCAAATCAAGGCTATGCCAAACTTTGGTTTGCCAACTTCAATTTGAGTAAAAGCATAGCTTCACAATATGCTTGTTAGTCTAAGAGCAGTTAAAGAAAATTTACAGCAACTCCAGCATTTCTTGGGTATGCAACCCACAACAGTATTAAAGAAAGATAGCAAAGTTTTGAAAATTATTCAGTTGTTTTATCCGCTGCTATGAAAAAATTGTTAATTTGTTTTTATTCAGTCAAAGTAATTTTTTATGACTTTAACAAATTCTGGTTTGAATATTTGTATCTTTTAATTCTTTGTGAGCAGAAAGCTCCTTCATTCTCTGAAGGCTCTGGATGATTCAAGCTCAAACATGTTCTTACCACCCCAGTCTCAAAGCCGAGAGTGGTTGGTAAGTGTTTGGGTTTGATGTAAGGAAGGCAATGTTAATATGGATAAAACAAATTTCTTAAAGCAATTTAGAATAAAAATGTCCTAACTTCAAATTTCAATAGCTGTCATTACCAGTTACCTTGCTAATCTTTGATTGTCATAAATGTATGTTCATGATAACAAATTTGTTAATAAATTAAACATCTTTGCCTCCAAGCTTCATCTTTCTAAACCATCTTATTGCTGCAGTATATCTGTAGTATCAGTGAGGGATTATGCGGAAAAATATGACTTGAAAAATGGTATTTTCTTTTTTTTTTCTTTTTTTTTTTGGCTTCTTAGAAAGCACAAACCATAGATCTTAAGTAGCATAAATCACTGCCAGACTCCTCTCAAAGAGAAAAATGTTTTAAAACTTTTGATTGGAAATTGAGAATTTTAATTGACTTATTACTTTTGTTCACTGCACATATTTTTTCTATTGTTAGGGACCTAAGAATGTTGATTTACATGGAAACCTCCATAAAAATAATTATGAAAAAAACAAAAACAAAACAACAAAAAATTAAGCCTCCTGTCTTTTATGTGTAGGAAAGCACAAAGTCACTAACCACTCAACTCAGCCAAGGTCTTGGCCAGTTTCTCCTCCTACTGGATTCCTGTCCTCGCAAGGGCCAGATAAACAATTCTGAATGCCAACCCTACCCTTCACCTTTTCCTGCTGAGAGGTTGGCTCCATCAGCGCTATGGATACATGGAGATCCAAACTGGCAGCAATGCTTTGAGAAAACGCAGGTAAGTTTTTACATATAATTATGTGATGCATTCTGTCAAAATGTAGCATAAGGTACCCCTGGGATGTTTTGAGATATTGATACTATTGTATAGTTCAGGTCTTAAGTTTTAATTTGACACCAAATTTATGTCAATTGGATAATTTTTGGCTGAGCTATGGGCATTTCAACATAGGCGGCAGGCGCAAAACAAAAAATCGTTTTATTGAGAAAACTGAGTTTAAAGTTTTGAATATATCTCCATAGCAACCAATAGGTTCTAATTATCCGAGAGCAACAAAATTTGGCAGTCACAATTAGCACATAATGCTTGATACTCTCACAAAATTTCACATTGTTTCATGCAGTTTTGTTTATGTTAAAGTACATCATACATTTCCATAACTCACCGTAACAGTACAAAATAAAGGAAAAATGTTATCTCAGAAGATATTGCACAATAATTTATTTATGACTTTAGTTAATTGATATCTATTCAAGAAAATGAAAAACATCATTAGTATAAGTATTGCAAAATGATTTTTTCAAAAAAAGAACCATCAAGTAGTTTATCTCTCTATCTTCAGGAAATATGCATTTATTAATCTAAATTCCTTTTCGTGAAACTTAGGAAATCATTTTTTATTTTCATCAATGTTATCGTAACTACACAGGATAGAACTTTTTCCAAGTCTTCCTTTTTGTAATTATACATTACTTATGATAAGTTCACAAAGCATTCAAAGTAGCAAAATACATATTATATTGTTTGCTGAGTAACGCTAAAAAGAGCCGTTATTATTTATGAGAAATAAATAAAAATTAAAGAGAATCCGCCACTCCAGGTGAATCAAACAGACCCTTGATATAGTAATCTTTTGCTTCTGCGTCGGATGTAAAGAATAAAGTAACTTGGTAATATCTACTCACAATAAACCTATTTATCATCTACAAGCAAATAAAAAAATAAGTAGGTAAAAGTTATTCTCTCAATGTTTTATGGCTGGTGCACTTAAAATAATCATCCAAGACTTCAAAAATTTTTTTGATATTTATAGTAACACAACAAAATTTGACGCTCTACAAAACCATTTTTTGTTGTGTTAATGTTTGCTTGATAATAATGAACTACCTATAGATTTAGAACTTAATATACATCAGGCCTGTCTATCTTTGATGAGTCTACGTCTCTTCAAAGTGAACAAAATGAAATTGTTCTACACAGAATGCTCCAATCCGCAAAAGATGCCAGCATTGTATCTGAAAAGAATGCATCAAGGCATTCCGTGTTTTAAGGATAGAATAGAGAATTGTTTAATGGAATTTTGTATTTGAGAAAAGTTAAGTAAAATTGAATTCTAAATGGTAACATTGAAATCAGTGACCCAAATTGAAACAAGTCTTTGCAGTACAAGTAGAGTGGAAGTTTTATTTCTTTACATAACGTCATTAATTTAGGGCCAATTTGCTCAAGGCAAACACAATTGAATGTTTTCACGGAGGCTATAAATGTTAAGCATGTTGTCTTGGTGTTTGGGCCAATTTAGACAGCAACTGATATCGTCTACCCCTGTCCTAAAGGTACACATCCATGATTAATTGGAACTTATTTCATATAAAGTCCTTTATGAATTTTTTTTTTGACCGTCGTATTCAGGTTTGTTTCACATTTTCATCTAATGTTCCGCATTTTTGCCCTTGATGTTCCTCAAAATGTGTTCAAGGGTAGGCATGTCTGCTCCTGTATCAAAAGTTCTTGCATCTTCAGGATCTTTTAACGAATGTAATTGTTTTCAAGAGGACTGTGGGCATTTTTCTCTATAGTAATAATTTGAACAGTTTCCTTTGCTAAATCAATATTTAAATACAGTTCTGCTTTAATATTTTTTTTATCTCTGCAGGCTTTATATAAGTTAGTACTACAAGAGCAGGATAAGATCGACTCTTTACTGGGAAAAGCCATTCTTGGAAGGTAACTGCTAAACATACTTGTAAATGAAGAATTTTAAGGATACTCTCATCTTTGTTCATTGATTTGTTTATATATCTTTGTGCCTTATGGGGTTTTCTATGATTTGCCTGGTACAATTTATATTTAATATTATTTTATTCTGTTCCTCTGAAGGTGTTTTGAAGCCTGTTTAAAAGATCTCAATTTATTTTCATTTTTATGCTAAATTAGTAAATTAAGAGTCTATTTTCTTTATAGTAATAAAGGAATTTTATCTTTTGTATTTTCACATTTGCTGTTAAAAATTCATTAAAGAGGGGAAAAAGGGGGGAAAAATAATATATATAAATATATATATATATATATATATATATATATATATATATATATATANNNNTTTTTTTTTTTTTTTTTTTTTTTAATCAAAATCTCAAGTCTTGCAATCAGTCTAAATGACCTGCACGAGTAAAATTGCAGATGCTTGTTCAAAATAATAATACCCTTTTTTTTTTAAGTCAGATTTCAGATGGTGAAAAATTAATTGAATTCTTTTTTGTTCCTAATGTGAAAATTATTTTTAAATAGTCAGATATAATAGCAAAAGAAAACAAGTCGCTTTAAATAACCTGTTTTTCCAAACTATTATTTTCAGTCCATTAGTAATGTGTCTAAGACATATTTGCTTTTTTTTTGCATATCTGTTTGGAATATATGTGAGGCTACCTGGGCTAATTAGTCACTTGTCACATTTTGGACATAATGAATTCTGAGCATGATTTATACAGTTGTAGTTTATATAAAAAAAAAAAAAAAAAAGACAACCCTTATGTCTCAATCTCAGTTGCATCCAAAAAAAGTTTAAGATCATACTCATATTACCCTTTTCAGTCAATAAAACTTTTTTAAAGGTCGTAGGATAACTTGTAGCTGAATTATCCAGTTACTCACCTATATTTTCTGATATTTTTTAATATTAAATGTGACTCATAGATTTTTTTTTTCTTTTTATGCACATTTAGGGCAGATATACAATGTGTCTCTTCAACTCTCGAGGTCTATGAGTCTTTTGTTGCCACTATAAAGTTTGTGATCTCCCAATTTACGGCATCAAATAACAGCATATCAGAGGATGAATGTGGCAGCAGCAGCAACAGCAGTCTTGTGTCTTCTCTGACCTATTTAAGCTCAGTGATCACCCAGACTAAGCAGGGTTTTTGTTTGTGGTGGAAGAATCTTGAGCGAGCTTTTATCTTGACAGAGAGAGCTGCTGGATTACAAGACAGTCTTGTTTATCTTCAAGCAAGTCAAAGTTCTGAAGCTCATGAGGCTAATCAAGGGACTGGATCAGTGCCAAGGCCTCAAAAATCTGCTGAACTGAGCAATATTTCTCAGTTTTTGTCTTCTGCCGAAGATTTGATGGAGTCACTTCTCATCAGTGTTCAGAATGTGGTGCAAGCAGAGACGAAGGATGCATCGGTTGAAAATAATGATAATTCTCAGGCAAAGCAAGAGGAAAATAAAACTGAGCAGGAGGATGAAGGTAAGTTTCTTGTAGTGATTGTGTACACACTGTTTCTAATATTTTGTTTGTTAATAATAAATTGTATCCCCCTTTTTTTTCTATTTTTTTTTCTTCTATTACTCTCTTTTTTGCAAGGATCATAGAGGCATTGGTGGTGCAAGGTAGTGGACCCACCATGAGATCCATATGGACCTTTTATATTACAAATTCGATTTTGGGCTTGCCACCAATGCCCTGGCTTGGTGAAGGCTTGAGAGCTTGAGATCACCTTATTGCAGATGGGCTGTAAGCCCACAACCATACCATGTGTAGTGTTTAAATACTTAATTATGCAATATTCGACTGATGAATTAAATTTCTGGGATTGTCATTGTCAAGAAAAGCTCAGTGCTGTTTAGTTATAGTATTAGTTTAGCACTGCCTGTGTCAGTGAGTTCTTTTGAATAGACTAAAGAATAGAAATCCCTCCAACATCAAGCTTTGCAGCTAATTGAACCAAAAGTTTATTAATTTGAATAAGGAACAGATTCAGAACAGCAATTTATTTCTACAATTTTTAGATCTGAGGGTTCGCCAAAATGAGGGTTGTCATCATAGTTGAAAAAATTTAATGCATCAAAACTTAAGTTTTGATTTTGTGAGTGCAATTGCATACAAAGTACTGCTTTATGTTTGAAAAATCAGTTTTGGATACATCCTTGCTGTCTAAATTAACCAAATAAGTTTCAAACATAACTATGACAAATCTCCAAAAAATGATCACCCATCAACAAATTAAGCTCATTACCCACCAAGTTAAGAGACGCAGAAAACTTTTTTTTTTAACATGGATCAACTACTGCTATCCAACTCTGCATGAACATTACCTCACTGATATTCAATTGAGCTTTACCCTTTTGTAATTCGAGATTCTTTTTTTTTCAAAATGCAGTAAAAATCGTGACACAATTTTGTGGTCAGCGTTTTGGCAGTTGCTCATCTACAAGCTCTCAAATATCAGCGGTTTAGCTCTCAGTGGTCTCTGTAAGCTCTTTTCAACAATCTCACAATCATTCTTACATACCCACTACCCATGGCTTCTAGAAAATACTAGGTATTCAATTTATAGACTATTCAAAATGATACAGTAAAAGCAACACATTCTAGAACTACTTGAACAAAGAAGAAGTCATCGAAATAAGTCAAGGTTTGCTAAAAATATTGACCAATCAAATTTTACCTTTCTACTCATCCACTATGGTTATGATCTAACAACTTCCTGTAAACAATGTTCCCACATGTTTGAGACCTAGAAATCCCTACATCTAAAAAAGTAAACAAATCTAAAAAACGAAAATAGTACATCTAATCTAAAATAGGTCTATATTAGGCCTACTCAAGATCTGACCAAGCATTACCAGCAGACAAGGCCAAATCATAATACCAACCATTCTGAGTCTATATCTAGATGTTGACTCAATTCACAGCAACCAATTGTCACAGTCATCATCATTAGTATATGACTCATTCCAGAAAAGGCCAAAAATACAATGTTCAAATTAAAAATAAGAAAATCGGCCATTAAACAAAATCCTACTTTCATTTCTTTTTATAGAAATATGGATAAATAATAATCATGCAAATTTTTTCTTGTGAGGACTAAAATTGTTCGTAAGATATTTCCATTAATTTCCAAGAAAATGGTGTGAAAATGAGCATTAAAATCTGTCAAAATAAAGGATTTTTTTGTTAAGGTATTGAATCTAAGTTTCCAAATGAAAAATATTACCTTTAAGCCTTTGAATAGAATGATGAATTACAAGCAACTCAGATTAAAACTGATTTTTTTTTTTTAAGTTTATCCTGGAATTATATTTTGAACACACCTTCAGAAAAGTCCCAAATACTTGAAAATAGCTGCAAGGCATGGATGCTTTGCTCTAGTTTCTGGGCTGGTGGATGCCACCCTTTTATCTGGTAATCACTGGAGCCTGGTCTTCCTGCCTACTGCATGGCTTACCGGAGGAACCCCTGCAATATATTTACTGCTGCATTCATGGCAACCTTGTTCAGCCACTAAAAGATATTCAGGAACTGAGCAGCCCATCCCGAGGGACAGATATTGGTCAATTCTCTGCATTTGGACAAAACATGCAGAACCCACTCGTCACGTTCCCCATACAGGCGACACATGTTAGTGCAGACCAATCATACTGTGCTCAGTCCGACAAGTCGTCTGTGCGCCTTGCTCTTGCACAAAAAGTTTGCACTGCCTCATTCCTGTTCAGACCCTGCAGATAATTGTTTGCCTTGAAGGCTTCATAAAATTTGGGAAGTCTCTTATCAAACTTGTGCTACTCAGGCCTCAATTTTACAGTCCAATATTATTTTCTGAACTGCTCTACTTTAGTGGAAGCCAAGCATATTTGTGATGTTTTTTGTACGTAAACGATAGTTGTGAAATAGTTTTGTTGAGATCAGTGAAGTAGCAATCCCACAAATGCTAAATAAACATTGGAAAACTAGAAAATACTGTCCACTTTTTGCGATTGAGTTGATTTGATAAACACAATAATCACTGAAACTTATTATTTATTTTATTTGACTTAATGAACAAACATTTTTAAAATGTATGTCAACATAAATGTCAACATAAACTTTAGCTTTTAAGAGAATTGTATTTTTGCAAGGCAGAAATAAAAATCTTGTTTTACTTGCAACAATAGGGATCAAGGGATAGGCGTGTTTCTCCCATTTTACTTGTTGCAAGATGTCCCTTTGTTCTTACGAAAATGAGTCAAATGTTAATGCAAATATGACCTAAACCAGGCCGCTTTACAATGGAAATCATTAAATATTCTAATTTCCTAACCTGTGTAGTATTACATGTACCTATCATTTCACCAAGGATGGAGTGAATTTTTGATCTTATCAAGCCATCTTTTGTAAACTGATCCTCACTTGTTGGAATGAAATTTTAGATCTAGTCATATGTAGACCAAAGTCCAATAGATGAATGCATGAACAAATAATAGAAATTCATTTAAAAAGCACTGTAAGTGTTATGATTATTCTTTTTTTTTTTTCTTTTTTGCTTGATTTTAAATTATTTTGTCTCTTTAATAAAGAATAAAGAGATAAAGAAGACGTTCACGCACTTAGACCTTTTATTACATTGAATTTTCTGAGGTGCCAGGAAAGACAACTGTTGGAATTGAAAAATAAATATTTTAAATGTGTTTATGTTTTCTTTTGCTGAATTAACTCTAAATAACAAACAAAATAAAAACTGGGTGTTAAAAAGCAAAATTTAGCTTGTGACAAAAAGGGCCAGGAAAAACTTTAAAGTGTCTGCTTTATGTCAAAAAGCATATATATATCAAGGATGTCCTTTTTCCGCTTTGAAGCTGTCTTTTTTGCAAAGTTCCAGCTTCTCCGTTTCAGTATTATTGACATGGTTTCATTTTTTTTTGCTTTTTGTTGTGCATGCATGTTTGTTTTCAAAGTATTCAGAGTCGCACGAAAAGTTCAGGTTTTTTTTTTTTATGGGTAGAGAACATCCCTGTTATGTGTTGCTTTATTTTTCCTCCTTCAAGAAGTCATCTGTCTTTTATGATTAAAACATAAATTGAATTTTCAATTTGCATAAACAAGTGATAGATTTATGCACCCTTATTTTGCAATGAGTCATGTGTTTAATTACTGATTTTCAGTATTACCAAGTCATTCAATGGATATTTCATAAAAAATTGGCAATAATGGAATAGTTCACAATCTTTTTTTCTTTGTTCTCGTATTGATATATATTTGTATCTAACTTTTTTGTTTTTACTTTCTTCTAGAGGAACTTTTGGATGCTCATCTTTCCCAACACCTCTTGGAAAAAGAGAAAAAAATAATCAAAGATCTGAACTGCTCTAAGGTATCATGTTGTCGATTGTTGAAATGATTGTACAGTTGGAGTTTAGTGATCATCTCTTATTAGACTCAAGGTTTTCTATGTTTATTCAATGAAAAAGGGTGTTATATTAATTAGTAATTAGTAATCCCAAAAAAAGCAAAATATGTTAAAATTTGAATGCCTAAATCCACCAAATTAGCTTGAAATTGCACTCTGTCACTTTTTTTTTTTTTTTGGTGACAACTAACTATGTGAAACTGATATGTGTCAAAGTATAAGTTTTTTAAAGAATTTTTTTTCCCAAAAATGTTATATTTGACATCAAACTCAGTCGAACTGGCTTAATATAAATTAATCTCTCAATATTTTTTTCAGATCCTTGCCAAACTTTCTACCATAATGGACAATCTGAATAGGATGTCTGACTGTGTTGAATTGGACAACCATTGTCAAGGATCAAACAATGGAGATCCTAGAGTCTCATCTGTCCAGGACCCTCAGAGTGCAGATTCTGTTGCAGCTCTGACTAGCTGTGTGCAGGTCTTGCTGCGGTGCCAACCCCTTGTGGTAGCCTTCTCCTCCCTAGTAGAAAGTCAAGTAGGTCAAGGTGTGGCCATTCATCGATCCTTGGGGAAATTATTGTCTGTGCTGCTTGCCATTTTCACAGAGCTAGCACAAAAGGTGTGTATTTATTTTGCTAATTTTTTCAATGCAATCAAGAACACACTTGTAAAAGTCTTGGAGATCTTGCTGTGACTGGACTCAGTGGAGGCATCAAGGGCAAGGTTGAATTGGGAAAAGAAATATTTAGAGAAGTCAATATCAGATTTTTAAAACTTTAAAATGAGATAATTATCGTTCCAATCACAAAAATAAGCAGCAGGACATAGTGGCAAATCTTATTATGTTAAGACTGTTGAAGTAGTTAAGAAAAGTCTTTTCTATCATATATTTCCTTAAGAACATGTAGGGTCAAATATTCATGTTAGGGCAATTTTTTGGTCCAATTTTAGAAAACTGCATATTTGGCTACCTCAACCATTTTTCTACAGTAAAAAGGCGGAATATAATGAAAACAATTTTTTTTCAGGTTATAATTTGAGTTTTTGGAGAGGCCAGTACTATGTTTTTGTTCTTTATAAAAAATCTTCATTGTCCGTTTTCTCAAAATTGACTTTTTTGCACTAAAATCCATAAAACTTTTTTGTTTTCTACCCAAATGACCTGAAATTTTCACACAGTATAAACTTATACCTATAAAACTGACTTATGAGTAATTTAGCTGTAGCATTTTTCATTTTGGAGTTATCATTGTTCAAGGGTGGAAAATTGCGAGAAATTTGAAAGATGTAATTTTACTAAATTTTGTTCATGCCCTGTAAAAAGAAAAATTTATGAAAAAAAAACCCTTCTATAGGAACTTTTATATGGCTTCTAAGATGCTTCATGCCAAATTTCAGGCAAACTGGCAAAAAAATAAAAAAAAGTTTTATACAAAAAACTAATTACATTTAAAAAATCCAAGATGGTCGCCATATAAATTACGTAATTTATCAAAAAAATTTTTTTCACCCTTCCATTGTCTAATTTACCCAAACACATATACCAATAAAGCCAAAACATCAAAATAAAGAAATAAAAATTTCCATCCTATTTGACAGTACATGCCCTTAGTAGATTATGCTCCAAACTGAATTAATGTTGCATTTTTTAAAAATAATTGTTAGTATTATGTCTTTTGTTATCAGCCAGGATGTTTTTCTTCACAAATTTTTGTTTAAAGTAGGGTATTTGTGTTTTACTGACCCATATTTGTACTTAATTATCATTCTAACTCATTTTCAAGCCACTGATTCTTTCACATGCTGAAAATGAAAGATGAAACCTTGGCACTACAAATTAAAATTGTTAGCGGCAACTCTGAGAACTCCATGTTTATGAAGCTAGACAGTGAAAAAAACCCAGAAATGTGATGGCGATAGTGAGATGATAATAATAGGTAGAATGGTTGTGGCAAAAAAGATAATTATAGCGAGGATCACTTTTTATTTTTCTTTCCTTTTTTTTTTTTTTTCGAGGGGGGGGGGGGGGGNGGGATTGTTTGTTTAGTCTCTTTTATTGGCATGTACAAACCTCATGTCTGTCTATTTGTTTTAGGGGTTTTGTATACCACCAGAGCTAAGTGAGGAGATGGAAGGTGAGGGTGCTACAGAGTTTAAAGATATTGAAGGGGGTGGCATCGGAGAGGGAGAAGGAACCAAGGATGTCAGTGATCAGATAGAAACAGAGGATCAGGTAAGACTGCACTCTTATTCACATCAATCTGTATGTTTAATGTGGGCTTGGAAGCTCTGTCTGGGAAGCTGATAATGTGGCTTAAGAACTTGACTTCTACAGGAAAGCATGTTGGCACGAAATATCATTAAACTTTTCTTTTTTTTTTATTGGGGGGGGGGGGGGGGGNNNCATTGATTTTAATTTGTTTTAATACAGTGTAATTGTAGCGTAGCCATATGCTTCCAATATTAAAATCCATTGGCATTGGAGCCAGCCCAAATGAATTGTATGAACGAAATTTCACATGTAAAGGTTTTTTGTGAGTTGTCAACTGAAAATTTTTTTGTGATCCTGAAACATAAATAGTAAAACTATTATTGCTTGACCTCTTTATCTGGGATTTTAATCATCTGACTCATCTGCATGATCCCAAGAATCTGTTTGAGGTCATAAGTTCCATAAGGAAATTTGTATTCTAGTCACCTGCAACCAGGATTATTATTTGTGCCTTTCAATATATTAACTTATTCATACAAAATTGCTGAAGTTGCAGAGAATGAAAAGAGAATATTAGTTTTTCTTCAAAATTGAATCCTATTGCTTTGCATACATTCTTCTTTATTTTGTAAGTAAGTTTCAAGTATTTTTAAAATTTGCTTTAACTGGTAACATCCTTTTTTTGAAGGTTGGGGGAAGAAAGAAGATATAAGAAAAGTTTTATAGAATGCCTGCTTTGTGTAAGGAGGAGTTTTATTACTTTTTGTTTTAAGCTGGAGGAAGCCAAAAGACCGGATCAGGTGGAGGCAGCGGAAGAATCTGAGAACCAGCCAGACATACCAGCAGAGGATAATGCCATTGAAATGTCTGAAGATTTCCAAGGCAAACTGCATGATCAGGAGGACACGGGTAAATCAGCTGAAGCACTCTTGATGTATATTATCCAGCCCATTGTAATTGCTTCTATTGGTTCTTGTATTCTGATCTTTCTTTTCTGTTTCTCTACATTTTTTTTACATATGCATCAAAGCAGTCTGGGTGCTCTTTGGGTTAGCAGGTTCTCTTACCTTTAACCCTTAACCAAATGGCCTGCAACAGAAAGTCATGCATCGATCCTCTGGGGTCTTCCCAATGGCCTTTTTGAGTTTGCACAGCATGAACACCCATTTTTCTATTTTTTATTCAATGATTTTCCTGCAAACTACAACCTTTAATCTTTAATCCCAGCACATATAGTTTACTGTGAAGAGAAATTGTTATATTTCTGGTGGTAAATTCTAAACCGTACTTTATTTTTACCATGTTTGGATATTGTCATAAGCTAACCATTAATTTTGCACAATACCATTAAAAAAAAATTTTTTTTGAGAAAATCTTGTAAGCTTGAAAACAGATTCTTTGAATTATATTGATTTTTAAACCATGAACATCAACTTAACAAACATCTATAGATAAGATAAGATTGCATTTGGAGGGCAGGGGCTTCATCTGGGAATATTCAATAAAATAGAAAATTTTACTGTGTTTTTAAAGAACACGAAGACTACTGAATTTTTTTTTTTACAGAGAACTGGTTTTTAGTTTTTTGAATAGGTTTGAATTATTGCAAAAGTACCGAACTTCATTTTTTTTTTCTTTTTTGCATCTTAATACATCATGATGGACAAAGGCATATATTCAGAGTATATCCTTATTTCCTTGCTGACAGAGGGAGTTGAAAAAGATGAGGATGATAATGATGATGATGATGAGGCAGAAAAGGATGAAGACATGGATAAAGAAATGGGAGAGGCAGATGGACAGCAGGATCATTTACAAGAACGCATGTGGGGAAGCGAAGATGAGGATGAAAATGATGAGAAGAAGGTTGTTTATGCTATTTCATTTTGTTTGTTAATCACTTTAGCTTTCTATGTCTATCATGGAAATTCTGTGAGATTGCAAATATTGCATTACTGGAGCATCAACAGAAAAAAAAGAAAAACCTAAGCCACTTCAGAGCGATTGTTTTTTACGCCAAAAATTATGACTTAAGTATCTTATCTTCAAAGTGTTTTGTGAATTTTGATGTGAATCATACTTAAATTTATCTGAGCTTTGCAACAAACAGACAATGCTGTTTTATGTATGATTGCTATATTTACAACAGTTCATTTGAAAGAAATTTTGAGATGGGCATTTTACAAAGGTTTTTTTTATTACATTGGTATGCAACTATTCCACAAAGTGAGTCAAGTTTAAAGTCTAATTGCATTTGATGGAAATACAAGAGTAGTAATTGTCTTTACTTTGTGAAAAGAAAGACTATAGCCTGTCTGTCCAGGGTGTTTTAGACTTGAAGAAACTATCTATTTTTAGCCATATAATACAGTGTTTTCATTTTAGATCTGTCAGGTAGACCTGTAAGGTAACTCACTTTCTGGGAGTGCTTTTGTTATCTCCTAATAACTTAATTTTTTTCACTCCAGTCAAATCGGACACTAACTATTTTAACAAATGCCAACATTTTTGTGAAATGCAAGTCTGCAAAAATGTACTTTCTAATTTATGTATTTTTGCTTGAACAGGACATGAAGGAAGATGATGTGGGTGGAGGTATGGATCAACATATGGAAGAATCAGTGGCTAAAGATGATAATAAGAATACATCTGAAGCTAAGGGGGATGAATCTGCAGAGGAGCAAAGAAAAGACAATGCTGATGAAGATGAAGAAGCTAAGGAACTTCCTGAAGATAATGTTAGTAGCTTTAATTCATGGTTTGCATAATCATCGTTTTCACGCTAAGTGGGCTCAAAAAGGGACACAACACTTGATGCTATGACATTGCAAACTGCCTCTATGTCGTTGGTGAGGACTTTTGCCAAATGAAATTAGGAATTAGTCCCTGTTTCCCAGCACTAGCAGTCATGCCTCCAAGATATGCCACATATCTAGCAGTCACAGCAGGGGTTACAAAGCCATTCATTTTGGCTTATCAATTTTTAAAGCATTATTTAGAGTGAAACCAATATCTTTTAATATTATTGAATAAGATTCAGTTAAAGAAAAACAAACATATGTCTTTCAAATATTGTATTATCATCGAAAAAATTCTCTTGGATACCAGATTTGTGTGCAGTGCGTTATTTATATCAGCCAACATGATAATATGCAGTTGGGATATCAATGAGGATCTAGACAGCTTGAGTGTATATCTTGTTGCAGTTTGTTGAAGTAAAATTTTGTTTTGATCCTCATGAATTCTCATTCATAACTTTTGGCTTTTGCACAAACAGAAGCTCAAAATTCTACATGATTCTAAATTTCTGTCCGATGCATTCAATATGTTTCCTATTTTATTAAGAGCATAAGAGCACAATAGCTCACAAACCCACCCTGATATTTTCACAGATCTTTTCATCACTGGTTTGAATTCAAGCTACGTACACAAAACCAACCAACCAAATCCTCTTTCTTTATGTGTACAAAATCAACCAACTCCTACCTCAATCTCAGCTTGCAAAGTCACATTTGTAATTTTATATAATCAAACTTGGCGTAGGGGTAATCACATGTATTTTTCTTGTAGGCATCTTATTTTGTTACACATGTATGAATATCATGAGTTTGCTGTCTGCAGCTAAATTGAAATCTATACAGCTACAAGAGCTTTTAAAACATTTAAGAATATAATGCTATCAAAGTAATCTACCACCTGCTAAATAAAAGTAAATCTTTAGGTCAGCTGACTTAAAAATGGCAATAAAAGTCATTCAGTATTCACTCTATAATTACTGCTGCACCAGTCATTGCGCAGGACAGACCATTAACTAGATTAATTTCCACTCACATCAGATAACAGTTATGTAGATTCATTTTAAATTTTATGTATGTACATCCATTTTTACCTAAGGATATAGTTATAATGCCAGAGTACTTCAATCAATTGCTTACTAAGATAAGTTCAGTGAACCAGCTTCAAAGAACCATGCCAGAAGAAAATACAAAAAAGTGAAAAATTGTGAAGGAAAAGCGTGATGCTCAACAGGTGGACCATTAGTTGTGGTGCCAGGTTGTTGAGCAGAAGGGTCATATTTTTCTGCTACATTGTAGTTACATATTTAGCATGATCATTGATCATGACTGCAAATTTAGCATATATATTGGAGTCCAAGAGCAAATGCATTATTACCTTTTCTTATTACATTAAAAAGTAAAAAAAAAAATGTATTTAATGCGTTGTACATAAATAAAGTTATTTTCTTAAAATGTCTTCCAAATATACATGTACATTTCTTGGAGAGTCACTCCCTTAAAACCTGCAACAAGAAAGTATTTTCATAAACATAAATTCATCATTTTTGTATCTACATTGATGCAATTTTTGCTATTTCTGTCAGCAATTTGAAATCAAGAATTTGCTTGATAATTTAGATGAATGATCACATTGCCTCTCTTAGATTGTGATCTGAGGTTAGGGGTAAAACACTAAATTAAATTAATAGTCAGTGTTGATCAAAACATTAATATTAAATTAATTTGCTATCAAAATGATTATAAATGAAGGAAAGGGTGATAATAAAATGGCTACTCATTGCAATGATTTAAATTAGAAGTGTTCAGTATTTAAGAAAATTTCTCACTTAAGTAGAATTAAATGACAGGACATAATCTAAATCTAGTAGATAAACAGTCCATGGATTTGACTTTTGAATAAAGCTAAACACTTCTGGATTTTATTATAAATCTGAGATCCTTGTTTAACTTAAATCTTGATCTAGATTCTGGATATAATATAGAAATTGGATTAGATTGTTGAATCTATATAAAAATCTAAAATTTAGATCATTGATTACCTTTTAGAATAAACAATAATTCAGCCCTGCTACCTATGTAAACTATCTAGATCTGAATGAATTCATATTATCAGACTAAAAAATACATCACATTGTAAACCAAGGTTTGCATATAAAATGAAAAAGTACTTAAAAAGGTTAGAAATCTTATTTTGGTCCATTTCACTGCTACTAACATTCAGTGGTGGTCACCATTTTGAATGTGATAAGACTAGAGCAAAAGCAGGCCAATCCTAATTGGGCAATTTCATTGGTCAACAGACTTGGCACAACAAGATCCAAAATTAGTTTAGTGTATTTAAAGAATATCATTTTCTGATTGTCTTGGAGTTAAAATAAACAAGCTCTCCAAAATGGACAAAGTAGTTGGATTTAGGATATTGTAGAACTGGAAGGACACAACTCCATATTTTATAGCTGAAATGAAACCTCACTTGGGTATCTTTCCGTAACAAAATTTTTTCTTGATTTTGGTAAAAATGGAGTCAAAAAAATAAGGAACTAAGCTGACGATATGTAATAGCAACCTGGGCGAATCAGTCACAAACTTAGATGTCTAAGCTAATACTTGCTTAAATCTTATAATTGTACTCCTTTTTCAGTCAATAAAAATTCTTTTAAGACCCCAGTGCAAAAGTATCCACAGCAACTTGAGATCAATGAATCCATCGTAATATCTCACAAATGTCATTTTGGTGGGACATAAATTGTATCTGAATTATGGCAAATATATATTTTATTACTGTGGTTTCTTTGAGAGACATGTTTTAATCCCATTTGTTTT